>JAJLWO010000044.1:0-105039 GCA_030570775.1 Ogataea pignaliae | reverse complement strand
AATAGGGACGGTATAGGCGCTGACTGGACTGTATTCCATATCATCCAAATCAAATAGCGAGCACTTCAAGGGCAGTGCACAGTACAGTACAGTCATTTGGTGTGAAGTGAAGGGGAAGCAAATAATATACACCGAAGGAGTGGAAACTTTCACGAAGACGACAGACCTTACCAACAACATTGTATTCAGTTTCCCACTCTCCAATTACAACAAAAGGGTAAAACCTATACTGATACAAGGAAACAAACAACTGTTGAGGATCCTTGAGGAACAGTTTCAGTACATGTCCTGTAATGAAATCATTCTTTCGTCAAGCGACCAAGACTAAGCCTCAATTTTTCCCATTTTCCAATCTATCAAGCACTAGAAACAGAGTTACAATCCAAAGCCCTCTAATATATCAAACTCTCGAAAAGAACAACAGTATGTCTCAGTCTCCAATTTTGAACGTTATCAAAAGGGATGTGGGATCTCTTGTCAACCCCAACAGCGAATCAGCGGAACCGGCATCCAAGAAAAGAAAATCTGATGAGATCCTCCCCCAATCAGAGTCCACAACATCGACGACACCTAAACAAACAGCAAAAATAACGGCATCGTCAATAATCAATGCCAGCATTCCACCCAAACCACTCGTCAAAACAACAAAACTTCCTCATCCAACTCAGAAGTACAACAAGGTTAGACCAATGATATGGATTGACTGTGAGATGACAGGATTGGACCACATCAACGATAGCATCATTGAAATATGCTGTTTGATAACGGATAAAGATTTAAACCTTATAGATCCAGAAGGATTTGAATCTGTCATTCATTACCCAAAGGAAAAATTAGATAAGATGTCCGAATGGTGTGTGGATCACCATGGTTCTTCCGGACTCACTGACAAGGTGATTGCCAGTGAAAAGTCATTACAACAGGTTGAAGATGAACTGTTGGAGTACATTTCAAAGTTTGTCACTAAAGGTGTTGGACTCTTGGCCGGAAATACCGTCCATATGGATAGATTGTTCATGGTTCGTGAGATGCCTAAAGTGATTGACTTTTTGTCTTATAGAATCTTGGACGTTTCGAGCGTGATGGAGTTCTCAATGAGACACAACAGGAAGGTTCATTCCTTATTACCCCCAAAGGTGGGTAGCCATACTGCCAAAAGTGACATCATTGAAAGTATCAACCAGATGAGGTTCTATAGAGATGTCTACTTCAAAAGACCAGAGGAGATCAACGAGCTGGAAGTTCAAACGGTTTGGGGCGCCGGTGATAAGGATATCAATGGAAATCTGGTGGTTGCTCCTGGAAAAGATTATAGAAAGGAAGAATAGTATAAATAAATGATTTTTCTACAAGAATCAGCGTGGAAGGTTGGATACCTGTTTGGAATAAGGAGAGAGAGTTGTAAGAAGAATGAATCCCAACTCTCGATCATAACCATTAACTGTGTGCCCTTTTTTGTTTGGTGACGAACGAAACACGCACCTACCTATTGATTGTACAAATCCTTATACTTTAGAGTAATGCTTTGCAAATAAAACGAAGATATATTGACTTGGCAACATGAGAATACTCGAAGGAATAAACAACAAAAAACAACTGTAGGTCAAGAAAAGGGACGGACAAAAACTTAACAAGCTAGGGAAAAAAGACGTCTGTGGGCGCAAAAACAAACAAAAAAAGGAAAGCAAAGAAATGAATTTTTGCACCAAATCAACGCTGTTAAAAAAAGGCTATCAGATATAAACCATGGTGTGGGCAACATCCTTGTGAATACCAGCACCAAACATCTCAATGGAAGCATCTATCAATGAATGTGATCTGCTTTCCTGTGCACCATGGACGTAACAGGTACCACGCTCGCACAATAGATCGGCATAGTAAGCAGGAGGAACGACTCTAACAGACTTTGTTGCCCTTGCAAACACGTTACACAAACCATTGGTCACCTTTTGGATGTCATCTGGCTTGAATCCAGCATCATCATATAGAACGTAGTAGTGACCTGGAACGGCTGTACCTTGTAAAGCCTGTTGTGATTGCAAGTAAAAGTCATAGTACTTCACTGAGGTCACACCTTTGTCAACGATAGATCCAGCAATGATATTTTCCTTTGCCTGAACAGCAATCTCCGATCCCTTAGGAGACTTTGCGTTTTTGGAAATTGGATAAAATCTAGTGTTGTGTCTCTTGACAATGATAAGGAATGTAAGCTTTGGTTCGTATGAAGGAAGGTTGAACTGAGTTCTAACCTTTGTAAACGCAGCCTTAACTAGAGGAACTTCGTCCTTTAGAATAATGTCAAATTGACCTTCAGAAACACCATCTCTATAGAAAAGGATGTTTTGTGGCAACTTACCAACAGACTTGTGATAGGCCAGAATTCTTTGAAAGCACATCTTCTCCATATCACGAATGATCTCAACTCTTCCTGTTTGATAGGAGAGAGAACCAGGGAAGGTGTTGTAAGAGCCATCAATGGAGCCAACCACAGAAGCAATAGATGGTGCCTGTTCGGTTGATCCAGCACCAGTAGGATGAGAAACATCTGCACCTAGAAGTAAGGTTGGTATGTTATTCTTCTTCAGCAAAGAGTCATATTCTGCTCCCAAAGAATGGTTAACACCTCCCAACTTGACACAAGACTTCATGGACATCAAACCGTACATCTGTAGAGGGAACTTACCAAAGAACATCTTTGTGAACTTGTTAAAGACGGCACATTGATTTGGAATACCAACTCTAACATCACAAACCTTCTTCACTGCAGAATAGACAGCCTTGTCATTTTGAGGTAATAGGAATAGCACAAACCCACAGGTCTTTTTCAAAACCTTGATAACACTCTCCAATTCATCAACCAAAATATGAGGAGGAGAAAGTGGTAACTTTCTCAATTGGAATGCCTTCGGATACTTGACACCATACTTGTTAGACTCGGCAATGAACGTGTCGACAGAGTCAGAAACCAACTGCTTTTCTTGTTCTCTCATTGCAAAGTTTCTATCTTCAAAGACAACGACACCCAAGTTGATAGTTTTTGGGATAGGTTTGAAAAACTTTCTGTTTGTCAAGTTCCAGGAACCCTTTGCATCTTCAGACTTACCATCCAATGGTTTTGGTGTATAGACAACCTTACCATTTCCATACTCAATGGTAACTGGATCCAAGACTCTCGATGGAACAACCATTAACTTTGAACCAACTCTGTTTTCTGGATCTCCGGATTTGATAACCTTCAAACCATCCTTTTGGATCAAACCTGAGATGGCAGGTGGTCTATGCGTTGAAAAGTTGAGCATACCTTTAACGTCTGTTAGATCACCTTTGAAGGCTTGACCAGGAACAACGGTACATGCCTCCATTGGAACGTAGTTTGTACCACCTAGATGAATCAATGCCAAGTTAGGATACTTGATCGTGATCTTGTACTTATCCTTAAAATATTGGGCAACAGAGGTCATCTTACCTTCAACTTCAAACTTCTGGTTGGCAGCTGTAACTCTTGTGTCAATATCGTGGAGGTTCTTTGCTCTCGACTTGTGGCCTAGATAGTCTCTTGTGATCCTAATACCTTTGAAGAAGGCCTTGTGACGTAGGAGCTGGTTGTTGTCGAGCTTTGATAAGTCTGTTCCAAAGTAATCCCCAACTAGATCGGCAACGCTCATTGGGGTTCCATCCTTGTTGTGAGATTTGATAAAGACACCAGTGGCAGCATTAACGTTGATGACAATGTTGTTGAAAGTTGGTAGGATGGAAGCAAAATAACCATTAACCAAATAGAGACCCTTTTGGAAAGGTTGACATTTACCTGGGTCTTCAACCATGAAGAATCTGTTGGATCCAACCATAAACACATTTGGTTGCTTCTTGATCTGATAGCCCAACATTGTATTCAAACCGTTTAGGTATGGGCCAATTTCGAGGTTATGATTCTCCTTCAAAGTGACGTACTTTTGAAGATCGTTCATATCAAGCCTGTGGATGAATTCAATGGTAACCTTCAAATCCTTGCCTGCAGCAGGAGGAGGAGGAGCACCTCCCTTTGCACCTTTTGCAGGTCTCTCTGAAGGAACAATACCTTTAATCTCTTCAGCACTAAAGACAATTGGCACCTTCTTAGTCTCTGAATCTTCGATTGGGATTGGGACGGTGGAGTAAAGAGTATCTGAGCCATTATGAGAGATGACTTTTTTGCTTGATAAGAATGGGCTCTTTTCCAACATTAGGTCCAGCAATTCAGCCTTGACTTTTTTCTTTGTTTCCAAAGAGGATGGAAAAGTGACAAAGTATGAATACAAGACAAGATTAACAACCTTGAATGTTGCATGGTTGGTACCAACGTTAACCTTTGTACCGACAGTTCCATAGCCTGGTCTTAGGACAATATCGAAACCACTAGCATCTTTCTTCTTTTTTAGTGGTGGAAGAGCTTTAATGAGTGGCATTGAGTCTACATCGGATGATTTTGTTTCATATTCAGCCGTAAAGTTGTAAACTGGGGGAGGAACAAACGCATCACCTCCAAAACCACCACCACCTCTTCCACCTCTGAATCCACCTCCCCTTCCACCTCTGAATCCACCTCTGAATCCACCTCTATCACCACCACCTCTCCCACCTCTATCACCACCACCTCTAGCACCACCAAATCCACCACCTCTTCCACCTCTATCACCACCACCACCTCCTCTGGCACCTCCTCTGGCGCCACCTCTGGCACCACCTTTTGATCCTCCTCGGCCTATATCGTATTGGGGAAAGTATATAGAAATTAGTTCAAATTATTACTTTGAAATGGAGAATGGAGAAGGATTCATTTACTCACCTCCTGACATGTTTTCAAAAGGGAACTATGTTGGGAAAAGTAGGATGTTGAATGAGTACTGTTTCAAGTTTATTGATTGTAATCTATCTTGAACAATTCTATTGATTTCCGCTTAGCTCTGTTATACAACTATGATTGCTTGAAATCTTTCAAGCTTAGAGGGTTTGGGAATGTGCTTTATAGCCCAGCCTACTCATTCGTGTCATAAATTGTATCAGATTGTGTTTCTACTGGTGGTGGTGTGGTGTGTAGTGGGTGTGTTACTACTCTCTCTGTTACACAAACTGTAGAGAGGAGATAGTGGGAATTGTATGTTTGAAAGAAAAAAATGTTGTACACGTATGATTACGTAATTGCATATATATGTATTACTTAATTACCAGAGTGGTGTGAGTGTGAGTGTGAGTCCCTTGTGGCTGAATGAATGAGTGAATCACCCACAAGGAAAGAGGAGAGAGAGGGGGGAAAGCGGTGGTTACTTACGGGGGGCGGTGGTGTGGTGTGGTGTGGTGTCTGTCTGTCGCGTCGCACGGTTGGACCTTCTGTGTGTTCCTATCTCCCCCCACTGTTAATTACTAACCTACATCTCCTTAATACCGCTTTTATCTCCCCTTTCCCTTTTCCCCTTTCCTCTTTCCCTCTTTTATTCCTTCCATTGCCGCAATAAGTTCTCTCATCATCATCATCATTCATCATCATTCATCATCGTCATCATCATCATTCCTATCGAAAGGTGCCTTCCTCCTTCTGTTACTCATTGATATCAACAAGCGAATGATACAGCCGAACTCGTCCCCTATTGAACATACCCTTTTCACTCAGGAATAAAACTCTATTCATCTTCATCATCTCCATCTTCCTCATTTTCATCATCATATACAGTTTCCAATTATTTGCATCAACAGAAGGAAGTGCGAAAGTCGTGGTATTCTTCTATCCATCCCACTCATGAATATCGATCCCAGCGTTGATACTCTCTTACCAGATGCTGCAGCAGAATCGGTTCCATCCTCTGAGAAAGATTCTTTTAACGGGAAGAGAGAAAACACGAAAATGACCCTGGATAACTTCCATCTAGAACCACAAGACTTTCAAAGCTTCTTGCTGACAAACCCTCCGATATTGGAGTATTCAACATCCTTCTTGATGAATGGAAATTCTTCCTTGGGTGGGTTCAACTCAGCGTCCTCCAATTCACAGTTAGGAGCCGGGTTAACTCCACATAGTCCTTACATGGCTCACTCTACTACCGGTGGCCAACAGCAGCAGCAGCACCCATTCAACCCTGCGTCAAAATTTCCAAACTCTTCCTCTATGACTACCTCTGCAACTGCAAACGCAAACTCTGCATCTAGAAACTCGGGAACAGCGCAAATTCAATCGACTCCCATTGGAGAATCCAGCACAACATCCAACGACATCTCAGGAGAGGACTTTGCAAGTGTTGATCCTTTTGATAGCCAGTTTGTTGTCTACAATCAGACCCAGCAAATGCCATTCACCCAACAGCAACAACAGCAGCAGCAGGACTTTACAGCGTTGCATCAGCAGCATCAGCAGCATCAGCAGCACCAGCAGCACCAGCAGCACCAGGCTAGATTAGCATCGCAGCAGCAGTTACAGTTCATGACACCTCAAGTCCAACAGGCTTCAATGGCTCAAAATGAATTTTATGGTAACCAGCAGATGAGTTTCCATCCCCAGTTGAGGAGGCGTGTCTCCATATCGAACGGACAGATTGGTCAGATCAGTATGATGTACCATAAGCCTGAAAGTAAAGAGGGCTCGCAGTCAAGTATACTTGGAGAATCAGGTCCATATCATCACCATCACCACCATCATTTTAATCACCTTCAACCGGATCCTTCTATGGTGCAGCATCACCACCAACAACAACAACAACTACTACTACAACAACAACAACAACAAATTTTACTACAACAGCAACAACCGCCTCAGCCTCAGCCCCAGCCTCAACTTCAATCCCAAGCTCTTGGGCCTGCAAAATCAAGAACCAAACAACCACCGAGTAAAGCTTCTGCGAGAGCTGCTGCAAGAGCACAAAAGTCTAAACAGTTAAAACAACAACAGCAGAAGGAGCATCAACAACAGCAACAACATCATCATAATAATCATCAAGTGCACCAACAACATCCGGTAACCCTGACTGAAGAGATAAAGGTGAATCAGGATGGTATTCCTCAACATCCTCTAATGTACAACAATGAGATCATCTTTAATCCGAACGATGGACCAATCCCCGGAACATCGGCGTGGAAAAAGCAAAAGATTTTAGAAAGGAACAGAATTGCCGCATCCAAATGTAGACAGAAGAAGAAAGTTCTACAGGAGAAGGTACAGACAGATATCGACAAGCTTCAAATGGAAAATAGAGTCCTATCAAGAAAGAACAAGTATTTGGAAAAGAAGTTGCTCAACTTAAAGACAGACCTTTCAAGATACCACTCTCAACTAGCTTCAAACTCTCCACTTCGTGACCTCAGCGAATTCTTACACATAAGTAAGTTCCTAGAACTACAAGAGGATGATCTATATCTCGAATTCAAGGAATCACTAAGGTTGGATGACGCGGAGGCTATGGAGGATGATGATGATGATGGAGATGATTTCAGCGAAGGTGAAGATGAAGATGATGATGGTGCTGATGACGACAACAACAGCGAATCACCAAATGCTGCCTATACAGGCGGTAGCAGTGGCAGTAATAGTGGTGCCAGGGATGAAGAAGGTGGAGAAGGTGAATTTGAAGATGAAGATGAAGATGATACCAACAACATCATCAACGACAACAAAAATGATGGATTCGGTGGGAATGGTGATCCGGATGAGTATAGTGACGATAACGAATTTGCCAGTGGGAGTCAGATCGATAGCAGTATCACTCCTGAGAGTGTCCTTCTTGGTGTTGGCAAGTTTTCGTGACCGATGCGTTTTCTCTTCCATGGGGCTAGTCCCTTGGATATTTTATGCCAAAACATGGCCTTTTGTAACCAGTTTTTCCTCTTTCGTTTCTTTCTTATTCTAATGCCTTCGTCATGTCTCTACTTTTTAATCCTCCAACTTTTCGTTAGTCACTTCTATTTCTAATTTCCTTTCTTATGCTTACGCTCCCCCCTCCCTTTATTTTTCCATTTCTTTCCACGTTTTTTTTTTTTTTGAGTTGGCTACTCATTAACCAGCTGTCCATTCATTCATCCTATATATAAATTTACATTTTGATTATCAACGGGTATTATCGCTCTTGAGGAGAGAAGCTGTTTTCATCATCAATCCACACAGTCAGTCGTATTACATTAAACCGTTGAGCTGCCTTGCATCGATCGACGGTACAGATCTCGAAGTGCGCCGATTTTTTATGCACCTTAATGAGATAGAGACAGCGGCTTTGCCACAAACGACAGTCATTATATGAATGGGGTCTATTAGACAGTCCAGTCATCATAGTAGCATTAAACCACATCCTCTTTTATTCCTTATCGTAAGAGAGAACATCAAAAGGGTAAACTCAACTTGCCAATAAGTACCATATTGTACTAGTGTTCAGAAATAATTATCACCTGAGAGAGTATGACTTCGCCACCTTCGTCCTCATTTTCGCGATTGTCTTCCTTTAACGATGCCATCTTCTTGGAAGAACAACCCATATACAGGGATGTCCCTCAGTTTGAAGAAGTGAACGATAGGTTATCCAATCAACTTCTTGGTATAAACAACAGCTTGAGCAATTTGAACAAGAACCTAAACTACCTCGATGATCAGATTAATTCGACCGGCAAAAAGGCACCTTCCTCTTCGTTGATTGCCAAGTATCAGAAAAATTCAATGGCACTAATAACGAAACTTATGGACTCCTTCAAAGAGCTTTCGACAGAGGCAAAGAAGTTGAACTCATTGGATTCATCAATCTTGAACAAATCGCAAGTCTTTGTGAAGGAAAAGTTACATGGGAGCATAAGGCGTTCGCTTGATGAGTTCAACGAGCTACAGGGATTATTCACCACTCTAGAAAAGAAACTGAACGAAAAAAACACGCATGATATATTACAGGTGGAAGAACAACAGAGAATATCACAAGATGGTCAAGATGGAATACGTACGAATCAACCACAAGAACAACAGCAACAGCAACAACAACAACAACAACAGTTGATTATTGAGTACGAGCCAATAAACGCTGAAGAGTTGGAGTATCAGAGAAACCTCATTGAGGAAAGAGAAAGGGACATCGAGAGCATATCCAATGGGATTGAAGAGTTGAATGAGATTTTCCATGATTTGTCAACTCTGGTCACTTCGCAAGGTGAGATAATTGACAACATTGAGAACAACCTGTATAGCACCTTACATGATACAAGACTGGCTAACAGGCATCTAGTCAAAGCAGATACTTACCATAGGAATCAGAGAAGGTTATGCTTTTGGATCCTGATCATCTTTATCATTGTGCTGCTATTTGTACTGCTGGTTATACTTGCCTAGAGCTTACAAGGTCTCAAAGGTGTAACTCTATCGTTGTCCATGCAAAAACCTCTTATTTTATTATATACAGGCCCCTGTGTGTATGCAGAAAAACACACCCCATTTTGCAGTGACTTATAACTTAACTTCATTATTTGGAGTAGCACTCTTTTTCGTTGTATCAAGGGTACGGAGTGCTGAAGAAGGAACAAAGCGTATATAACCGAAGCTCTTGCTGTCATCAAGCAGAACACTTAAAAGAACAACAACGGATAAATTACGCACTACGCAAACATCTAATAGGGTGTGGGTGTTCCGTGATATGCGCAAAGCAAAAGATAAAGAGGGATATATTAGGGTGTTTATCCGTGGGACAATAGAAGATCGGAGAAACTAACCTTTAGGTGCATGTGAGATACATATGGACGAAAAATGGGAGGGCGGAGGTGAAATTGAGAGCAACAATCCGATCTCCTGAAGGTCTGTGTGTGGTTTAATGTAGCTGTATCCTACTATCAACAATTTCACACTAGCAGAGTTCCAACGGCTTACACCACGTCAATGTACACATGTCAAATTTTCATGTTGAGTTTAATTATAAAATCTATAAACCTTCTAACTTCCACAAGTTCACGTTACCGTCATCACCAGCTGACAATAAGTGGTCATCCTTCCACCATTTGATGCAGTTCACCTCTGATATCTGGTGACTCAATTCAGCAGTAGCAGCAACTTTCCACTGAGACTTTCCCTCGTTGTCAAAAGACTCTTTGTAAACTACAATCTTACCATCTGATCCACAACTAGCGATAAGTCCCGCCTTGCTCCAGGCAACGCTATAGACTGATCCGTAATGAGCTTTCGGGAGCTCACTTTCTAAAACCCATTCTTCTTCATCCTTCACTGTGGAAGGAAGTGCCAAAGATCCATCACTGGAGCCTCCTAAGAACAATTTCTTCCACACTCTAACTGCAGAATCATCGCTGCAATTCACAAGTCTCATTTTGGACTCTCCGTCAGTATCCTCAAAATCAGAGCACCATATTGTTCCACTGGCACCACTGAGATTGGACACGCACAACCAATCATCTTCATCGTAAGGGTCTTGTTTGAACACCCGACAGGTATCATCGTAAGAGCAAGAACAAAGCACATTCTTCGATGGATGCCAATCGACATACTTCACATCCTGTTCATGTTCTTGAATGACGTTGATACATTCAAACTCCTCATTGCTTTCGTCAGTCTCCCAGAGCCAGATGGATTTGTCCCTAGAGCATGAGGCAAGGTATGTACCATCGTGAGACCAGCTGACAGACTTGACCTCATTCTCATGCCCTTCAATGATTGCCATCAAGACCCATTCACCATCTTGGTTGAAATCATCATCCATTTCATCCGAATCCTTACCCCATATCGAGATCGTGGAATCAAACGAACCAATGGCCAAGGAAGGGAAGTCGCCCGTTGGTTTGAACGCCACCGTACGCATCGTCTTTGTATGCGTGTTGTCATCTAGTGTTGCAATGTGCTTGCGACTGTTTAAGTTGTATAGGCGGCATGTCCTATCAGAGGAGACTGAGGCCATTAGTGGCAGTTTGTTATGAACCGAGACTGACCAGCATTTGTCGGTATGACCTGTAAAGGAATGCTGAAGTGTTATTGACATTGTGCTTGCACTTTGATTTTTGAAATCAGTCTTGATAATAACTCCCTCTAACGACACTTTTTCGTTCTATATGTGTCAATAAGACATCAATGGGTGATTACTCAAAAGGTTTAGTTAAAAGATGTCGATTTGTTTGACCGCCGTATTTGTGGAAAAAAGCAAACACTGCCATTTGGTGACCAACCATCCTCCCACCGAGAGAAGAGCACCATGCATGCTGCAAAAGACCGACTTCCCAAAGGTGGAGTAGCGGAACACCTTTGAAAGGTTTATGTTCAATTGTCTATTCTACTTTGGGCCATTCTTCTCAAAACTTCGTCTCAATCTTTCTCCGTCTCTCTATCTTATGCCTATTTAATAGTTGCTGGAAACCCTGACTTGTGTTTATCATCATGCTGAACGTTTCGGTGAGAAATCTCGTGCGCGGGAGGAGTCTACTCAGGGTATCGCTAAGATTCCAATCGTCAAACTCTAAGAGCACCAATCCAAAAGATGAAGGTAGCAAGAGCAATGAAACAGGATCATCTTTCGGCTTGACATCGATGGGGAATGACATTGAAAGATATTCCCCAGACCTATCGTCAAAGGTTACAAAACCAACTGGCTCAATACCAAATATTGATTCGAAACTCTCATCGTTGATGAGTAAACCTCAATTCGAATACAATCCTTTGGATAACAAGAAAGAAGTCACGTATGAGTTTCATGCTGGGAAGTCACCTCTTGAAGAGAGAAATGAAGCTGTCAAATCAAAGCGCAACAGATCCAAGTTTTCGGCTGTCTTGCCGTCTCTTATAGGTGGTGCAGCTGTGATCTGGTTTGTGTTCAGTTATGAATACTTGAGACCGGATCCAGAAAGCAAGAAAGATCAGGACTTGTTGAAACCTGACAAGTTTTTGCCCTACGTTGTTACCTTCAAGCACCAATACGATGACGATCATTACTTGATTGAACTAACCAGAAAGAACAGAGCAGAGTTTTTGATGCATAGGCCCAATAAGCTCTTCGACGGTAAGAGACTATGGAGCATTGAATTGATGCAGCCTGATATCAACATTGTTAGAAATTATACCCCGCTACCTCTTTATGTTGCAGGGATAGATCCAGATACTAGAGAACCGCACTTGAGATTCGTCTCGAAACCTGAAGAGGAAGGAAGGTTTATCCTCATTGTCAAGAAGTACCAAGTGGGTGAATTTTCAAGGTGGTTGACCAATCTCAATCTACTAAGTGAGGTGCAGGTTAGAGGGCCACACATTGAGCACCAGTTTCCATTCCATCCATTAGATAGGTATGATGACAGGCCTCAGTTGAAAACTTTGCTCTCAAAGGTTCAGCTTGACCCCGATTACCCTGAGAACATGCCGGCAGCTGAAACATACTCATATTATGGTGCCGGAACCGGTGTTTTGCCTCTTCTACAGCTCTTATACTCTCCCAATCCACCAAAGGGATTTATTAACGCTTATATCTCATTTAAAAAGGAGTCTGATTTGATGGATCAACTGAAGACATTAAACTATTTTGCCGAAAAAAGTGGAAGAGTAAAGTTTCATTACTTCATATCACAAGATGGTGAACGCCTAACTGCTAAAGACGTCCAGAGCCCAACGTTGCCACATTTTTCAGGGTTGATGGATATGAAGGTGAGTGATGAGTTGTACAAGCAGAGACTACTTGCCAAGAAAAAGCAAGAGGTTAAAGATCAGATAGCAGGCAGGAAGCAAGACTCCGACGGAACCCAGTATCAGTTGGACAATGTCACTCAAAAGCGTCTCATATACAACGGATCTGAGTTGATTCCAAAAATCGGATTGAAAAAAGAACCAAAGAGCACATTTGGTCAGATTAATTTCTTCAAATTTGGCCAAGACAAGCTGCCAAATCCATCGTTTGCTTTTGTTTGTGGACCTGAAGGATACATAACTTATGTCTCAGGGAAGCCAAATCTCAACAATTTGGAGGGGAAGGACTACGGTGAAATTGGTGGACTTTTGAAGGATAAGGGTTGGGATTTGACTAACGTTAAAAGACTGCAATAGCTTCACGGATTGTTAGCTGGGTATATAAACTGTGTAATGATACATGATTATTTAAGAACTAGAATTAAACTATCCTAGAAATGTCGTATTACATCCAAATAGTGCCTGTGTAGATAGGGTGGACTTAAGAGAAGTGAATCCTCATCATCCCAAAATAACGTCAACCAAATAATCTTCTTCAAGCTCTGTATTTCCAACGGTGTCATTTGGGTCTAAAGGTTCATCATCAAACACCAACATCACCTTCGCGGCGGGTTCTAGTCCAGCTTTCAGCAAATAATATTCAGCCATGCTTCTAATGGTTGTATTCTTATTGACTTGCACCTTGTATGACACTTTATCTTTACCCTTCATATCAATGGTGAAATATGTCAGCTTCTCAACATCGGCTCCCTTGGCATGTCCATCGTCATTGTTCGACCACATATCAACTGTCACGTCCGCCGCTTCTCCCTCATCATCACCGTCATCAAGAAGATCGTGATCTGCAGACTCCTTGGACAATAGATCTTTGAGTTCTTCCGTTCTGTAACTCACCTCCAAAATCTCACCGTTTTTCAAGTCTGAAAACTCAACGCTGGATTCGCTGTCTAGTGCGATACCATCTTGGTAAAGTTCAATTTTCAAAGAAAGTGGATAGTTCAAACGGATCAGGTATATATCCAGAACTTCTCGTATCGTCATGGTAGACTTACACGATATCACGGTGTTCGGAGAGCCTCCAATGCTATCAACTAGAGTAATATATATTTCATTGTCCGCAACTGATTCAATCTCCTCGACGTGATCTGACGCTTTGCTGTTTCGTTTTTCTTCCTTGAGTGATTTGGCTGTTTCTTCACTAGTAAGTATGGCCTTTATCGCATAGCCTGTTTTTGCTTCGTTGAGAGGGAAGGTGGTATCCATTTGAATCAACGATCCAGCCCTAAGAACCTGATTCACTATGATGTTGGAATGTTCAATGTAAAAGACAAATGAGCCAGGATCAAGGTCTGGCGGTAAAAGAATTCCTTTCTCAGCGAATGTGTCTAATATAGGCCTTATCATCCTTTTGAAATGTGTTGTGGCAGTGGTTGTCAAATCAACATAGGAGTTAATTCCAGGAACCCTGATTTCAATATTGAAATCAAGTTGTACATTTTTAAGCTTCACTTTCTCGCCTCTAAATTCCACGGTATTGGATTGGTGCAAATTTTGAGTGTGTCTTTTGAGTAGCTCTCGTAGCTCAAAGTCTTGATCGGTAACACTATCGTCAAGCTCTTTCAGCAGTTTCTCATCCCCCGTATTGTAATTTTCGTGTCGACTGATGGACCTTGGCTGTCTGTGAATTTTGCGTGGCTTTTTACCAACCGGAATTGGAACAGTGTCAAGGTCTAGCAGATGTATCAAGTCATCATTGTTTTTCACTGAAGCGGTTGACGATATCCTTGACGCTGTTGTGGTCGATGTAGAAGATAAGATTGAGCGATCAAGATCTAAATCTTTTTCCCCACTAAAGGAATCCAGGTAGTCTGTAGATAGTGTTGATGCTGCTCTTGAAAGAGATTTCTTCTTACCAGAGTGTTCCGCTTTTACTCTGTCTTTCTTTTTCCTCTTCTTAGGTTTTGGCTGTTCTGTTTGAAAATCAGCGTATTCGTTGAACGCAAAAAAATCATCTTCAGGAGCAGCCACTATGCTTCCTGTGCCTGTGCCTGTGCCTGTGAACGTTCCAGTATGTGGAGCGTTTGAATTGCTATTGGTTGAGGTCATGTGGAGTTATTCTTCTTCTAGTGAAGTGTGGTCCTTAGTAAACGTCGAATATCAACAAGGGTATCTGACTTGTTGGTTTCGGTTTCGGTGTTTCTGGTGTGCAGTGCTAGTCTTTCCAACACTTTGCAAGACTCGATGTAAGCTTGATCGTTTGAAAAGCGTATCTTCTTAACCACCACTAATATTACGAAGACCAAGAAAGAGTTGTGGTAAGCGGTAGAATCTTCCCTTCCAATGGATCAGTTCCATGTGTAACTTTGAGGAAGCTGAAAGCATAGCACAGTGCATGCACATCCGACCAAAGGGCACAGAGTACAATACTCTCCATCTGTGAGTGAGAACCACTTAACCGACAGACTGAATGTGTTTGACACAAATTGTTCTTATTCTTTCTTTTCTCAAATACTTTTGACAACGTTTCCAAAACATTCTTATATTTGTTGAGTCTCACTGGTTAGTGACTAACGGGGGAATCAAAAAGACAACCAAACTCAAGCGTTGTTCCACTCTGAATAGTGGAGTATCCTGTCCGGTTTTGGACCAAACATTCCTCTACTCGACAAGATGCTCAAAAGACCAACCAGCCTGGTTCAT
Organism: Ogataea pignaliae; assembly: GCA_030570775.1. Taxonomy (NCBI): domain Eukaryota; kingdom Fungi; phylum Ascomycota; class Pichiomycetes; order Pichiales; family Pichiaceae; genus Ogataea; species Ogataea pignaliae. The sequence continues at coordinate 89,681 of JAJLWO010000044.1, read as the reverse complement.
GCTGTGTCTGAATTCAGGAGCTACTCTTCTAGAACGGTTGAAACAGTTCCATTGATAACGGATTTATCATACATTATTCCAAATAACTCTGTCTTGGTAAGTGGAATTCAGCCAACTGGGGCCTTTCACCTTGGCAATTACTTTGGTGCCACGAAATCATGGAGGCAACTTTCGGAAAGGGTCAAACAGGATGGTATCAAGTCTCAATTGATTTTCTTCACGGCAGATTTACACTCTCTTACTGTTCCACAGAATTTTGACACCTTAAGGCGACAGCGGTCTGAAGCAATTGCATCAATTATTGCATGTGGTGTTGATCCAAGTGATGCAATCGTTTATCATCAGTCTCAGGTTCCTGAACACACACAACTTCAATGGATACTCAATTGTTTTGTGGGGATGGGATACTTGAATCGAATGACGCAATGGAAGTCAAAAGCTGACATACGATCCAATGCAGATATCAGCGGCGAGCTGGGAAAGGTGAAGCTTGGATTGTTCTCCTATCCTGTTTTGATGGCCGCTGATGTGCTGCTATACAACGCAACTCATTGTCCAGTGGGCTTGGATCAAGCACAGCATTTAGAACTTACCCGGGAGATCGCAGAAGCGTTCAACAAAACCACCAAAAGCAATTATTTCAACCTTCCAAAGACCCTATTGACACCAACGAGTAAAGTCTTATCATTGAAGAACCCAACCAAAAAGATGTCGAAGTCTGATCCTGATGAAGTGAGCAAGATTTTTATTACCGAATCACCAGATAGCATACTCAGGAAAATCAACAAAGCGACAACGGATTCGATAGACGGTAAGATCACTTATGACCCTGTTGAAAGAGCTGGTGTCTCTAACTTGTTGACCATATATGCTGCCACAAAAGGTAAACAAGTAAGTGACATCTTGAGTGAAGTTGAAGATCTCAACAAGAAGCAGCTTAAGGAATTAGTTGGTGAAGCATTGGTTGCCGAACTCGAAGAGCCGAGTAGGGTGTACAGTGAGCTAATGAGCGATGAGGACTATCTTGCTAGAGTTAGCAAGCAAGGTGCTGACAGAGCTAGAGCCCTAGCTAACAAGAACCTGAAAGAAATTTATAGAATAGTTGGTTTAAACTGAAGTCACAATTCATTCACACACATAGCGTGCTTCTGTTTCCAAATAAAGTCCTGTACATACATATACAATTCATTACATATTGCCTCAAAAGTTTCCATTCTATGATAAGTTGAACCAATGGCACTAAAATAGCTCGCCTTCGATCAAACCGATAGACTCGCCGAATTGGACCAAGACTCTCTGAACCTCTCTAAATTTCGAACAGCTCAAAATCAACTCTTGTAAGAGTTCCTTTTTCTTCAATCCACATATCGTTTCATTCATATTGATAAACAGTTCTTGGAAAATCTCTGTTAGTCTGTGTTTAAAATTCAACTCACCTAACCTTTGAGCATAGACAATCAAGAAATGCTTGAAGTTTTTAAAGTCGCCCAGGTATTGATATATCAAAATCTTATTCTCCAAATGATTCAACGATATGACTGTTTCCAAATTCTCATATCCATCTTTCATTAGCATAACTTTGTTGATCTTGTTAAAGAACTTCCCTCTACCCCTTCTAATGATCTCTTCATTTGTATATGATTCCAAAAGCGACAGGACAGAATCAGGAGAGTCCAAGTTGCCTGATGTCTTTGTTGTATCCCAGTACTGAGACCCAAATGCCCACCATGAATCACTAATCAAAGACCAGGAGCTCATGTCCCTGTTAAACATATAGCCATTTCCATTACTTAGAGTGACAATAGGCAATCCGTTTGAAGTAATTGAGCACATGGTTAGATTCTCTGACTTCGTCAAGAGATCGCCATTCACCAGAATCATTCCGTTCAACTCAGTTATAGTATCTTGAGCATTGGATTTGTAGAGTGGTTGAAGCAACGGATAAAGTGAAGCTGGCTTGAACAGTGATTTTTTCTTCTCCAAATCCCAAGCATAGAGCTCACCAGTACTCGTGACGGCCATCAAAAACTGCTCCTTAATTTCTAAGAAGGAGAGAGGTGAACCCAAAATAATGGGAGGCAAGAGTCTCTTTCCTGACTCTGAGTAAGTCAGTACTTGACCATTGGAAGTCGACAACGCCCAGTAGTGAGTGGATCCAGTCACCAAATGCACTTTCAACGGGATGAAATCTACAAATAGTTCTCTTTTGGACTCCTCTGAAGTCTTTTTGACCAATGCTATCCTCGACGGTTGCAATTCATGGCCGTTGCTGTTTTTCACCTCAAGGTAAATGGAATCATCTGATGGCAACTGCTTCTGAATATTTAGCCTCACCTTTGGAACCGATATACGGACGTTACTGAACGACATTTGAGGATTTAACACAACCGAGCCGACAAACTCTGTTGGTTCCAACTCACGTTTCTTCCGCCCCGCCCCAACTGCCCCACTGGTGGAACTGGTTGCAGACGCCTCGTCTTTTTTCAATTTTGCTACTCTCGTTGCTAGATCCTTGGAGACTAAATTCGAAGGGGCGTCGAATTCAGAGGCTGATATTAGTTTTTTCTTCGATTCCATAGACTCTGAATGAGATGGAGGAGGGGTCGCTGTTTTACCCTTTCCACTAACAAGCGAAGGTGTTATTTTTTTCCTTCCATTTTTCAGCAAAGAAGCAACGCCGTTCGCCTTTGACGCTTTCGAAGGTGAAACAGGTGGTGCTATTACCGTTGTAGACAGACTGGGAGCCGGTAGCAACTTTGGCTTCTTTGGGATTGACTCGTCCGAGTCAGCTTCCTTTGGTGTATTTTGTCTCTTCTTTCCCAATACTTTAAGTACAGGTTCTTTTTTGAGGGATTGAGGTTTCACTTCCAATGTGACACTCTTTTCCGTGGGAACTTCTTTGACCTCATCAGCAGCTGGAGCTTGGACCAATTGCTTCGACTTCACCCACTCTTCTTTGAAATTCAATTCCTCTTGTAATTTTTCCTTTGATAGTTGCTCGATATCAGCCAAGTTGCATTCTTTGTCGGTTGGTAACACAACAGTGCCCAATTCGTTGTTACCAAAGACACCAATCAGTAGTTCTCCTCCGGAGGTAGTGATGAATAATAAATTCCCATCATTGCTCCAACAAATGTCCTGTATGTGATGGCTCGTTATTTCATTGGCAATAATCAAAGGCGCCGTTGATGATGTATTCCATATCGCAATCGTTGAGTCGACGGAAGCTGTGGCAAGAACGTAGTAAAACTTCCCTTCGTTGGGTGAAAAATTGGCACTGTCTGTATTGTTAGGATTAGAGTAAATGCAAGGTGAAAATTGAGTCATTGTACATTTGAATCCGATTCCAACAAAGTTACACCAAGCTTGCCAATGCGACCCTTGAACGGGGGTCGAATTACCCAGCAATGAAATTAGGGCATTCTTTCCTCTGCTTGCATCGGGACATGATATCACTCTATCATCTGTGGTCCAACTGACTTTTCTAATTGATGCTTTGTTCCACTTTGGACTCGATATAAGGTTATCAAACCGTTGTAGGACCTTGTACTTGAACGCCCTTCCAACCTCAGTATCTCTTTCTAAACTGTACTCTATAATGTTGACCATTTTGTCATCCCCCACTGTCATTAGATATCTGTTGGAATTGTGATCAAAGGAGACACCTTTCACCGCTACGCTGTTGGAATGGCTGGTGTTGGAAGTGCCATTGTTACTACCATTTTCCTCTTGGATGGAGCTATTGTGCAACTGTAAGATTTCGAGCTGTTTTCTGTATGTAACATCGTATATTATCACCTCGTTATTCATAGAAGAAAACGCAAGCAATTGATCATCTGCAGACCAGCAGCAGTCAAGCAACAAACCGTTGATATGCTTGAAGAGAAGATTGACCGTGTAACCATGAGCATCGTGTGCATTCTCAACCAGGTAAACCTCTCCGTTCTTGTAAACAATGACTAATGAATTCTTGTTGGCTTTCAAGTTGGCATACCTCATGGCATTGATCTTACTCCTACTACGGATGTTGATTATATGATCGGCAACTTGGGCAAGTCCTAGAGTGGTCTTATTAATGGTTGGAGTTGTCTCGACTTCTTCTTCTGCCGCTTGGATAATGTTCGTCTTGCTTGTGTCTGCGAGCGGTTGTAAATCTTGCTGATGTCGTTGCTGTTGCTGTTGCTGTTGCTGTTGTGACTCTGACTTTCCATCGCCTATTTTGGTTGTGCTGCTGTTGGTCGTCTCCTTTGCAAGAGTAAGAGTATTAGGTGGAGCAGCAGCAGCAGAAACAGAGGCAGAGGTAATTGTTGGGGACTTCTCAACATGTGGAGTCAACTTTGCGAACTTCGACATTGATCGAACAGCAACGTTTCCATCACTTCCTGCTGTAGCGACATACTCGTTACTTGGGTTTATCGTCACAAAGTATGAATTGAACTCGGTAATTGCTGCTTTCAAGAAGTACATGTTGGAAATTTCACGATGAGAGAGTAAGCAATGAAACAAACAAACACTGGCACTTAGCAATGTTGGAAATTTCACGATGAGAGAGTAAGCAATGAAACAAACAAACACTGGCACTTAGCAATGTTGGAAATCCGGGACAAACTTTAAGGTCACCACCTTAAACTGACTGCCCAATTAAGTGGCTCAATGGATATTACTTCTGGTATTTTTGTTGTTGCTGAAACAAAAGGGACAAACAAGGATTTAGTTGATGATTATGATTATGATGTTGATGTTGATATTGGTGAGGCGCGACTGCCAATTCTTAATAGCGTGCCGTGTATAACGAATTTTTTTTCATCTTTTATATGGTGAGCATGGATTTGGAGATGGAGTTTGGAGTTTGGAGTTTGGAGTTTGGAGCTGGAGGTAGGTATGGATAGTTGGTTGGTTGCCTACCTATCAACACCACTCCTTGTTTATCAAAGAGCTATCGTAAATGATAAAGCTGCACTGATGCCACCAGTGAAAAAGGCTAACTAGTGCTGTTGTGTGAAAATTTGATCTCTTTTGACCCGAGCAAAGCCTCATAACAGAACGCAACACAACACAACACAACACAACGCAAACAGCAATGGCATCGGCAGAGTACATAAGCGATTCCGATTCAGATTATACCGAATATTGGATTGATTGGTTTTTGGGAAGCCGTGGAAATGAATACTTCTGTGATATAGACGTTGAATACATCACGGACAGATTCAACCTCACAGGCTTGAACCAATACGTTGATAGGATCTCATTGTTGGTTGATATAATAACGGATAGATCGCAGATTAACGAGAACCAGCCTGAACAGACAAGAGCCAAACTTGAAGATAATGCAAAATTCTTGTATGCTCTCATCCACGCCAGATTTATTATAACCTTGAAAGGTTTGAGTAAGATGTTGAACAAGTATAGAAACGGAGACTTTGGCTACTGCCCAAGGGTCTACTGCAAGCTTACACCACTATTACCGGTGGGACTCAGCGATACACCTAGACTGGCATCTGTCAAACTATACTGCCCAAACTGTGAGGATCTATACAACCCAAAGTCTTCCAGACATTCTTCCATAGATGGTGCTTTCTTTGGGACGTCCTTTCCAGCAATGTTCTTCCAGACTTATCCTGAACTGATTCCTACTCATAACGTTGAGATCTATACTCCAAAGATATTTGGCTTCCAGATCCATGATTCCGCAAAGTTGACCAGATGGAGGTTGTTGCAGAAGGATAAACTTGTCAAGCGGTTGGATTCACAAGGTATTCCTCATGGAAAAAACGTTCCTGGTGGGTTTGCTGAACCATCTCAAGAGGTTTCAGAGAATGCAGGTAAGGCTGGCAATAGCGGAAGTTCAAGACGATCAAGAAATTGATTGAGATCGTTTGGTTTGATTTTGTTGCAACCGTGATTTGTTTTTTTTTCTCTCTTCTCTTCTTTCTTTTCTTCTTCATCATTGTTGGATGCTTCTCGCTACCTGTCTATTGTACAATATACACATTACTTAATACAAGACTGCTCGTTTGATTGCAAATACAAAGAAAGTATATCAAGGCCCCTCGGGATCTACCCTCTCTGATGATCATGGCGAATTCAGTTGCCTTTCTTGAACAGGGTTGTAGAAATTGCGGACAATTCCACCTGTTGTTGGCAACGAAAGGTCTGACAAAACTAAAACCTAAAGAAAAGGTGCAAACTATGCCCCCACATCTAAACACTGCAATCATTACTGCCTACTGAAATGGGAGCACCAAAACCGATCATATGTCATCGGCGCATACCAACCAGACAACAATAACGTCATGTGTCTAAAGATGGTACATATCCTTAGATAAAACCGCCATCACCGTGTGTTAGAAACTGGCTCAACAGTCGGCATGAATAGGAACGATCTGCACGCTACATTGCTAGCTTTAAGGCTTAGACGGTGTAATGGGCCTTCAGCGTGACTGTGTGAGTGTACGGCGGTGAGGATTAAGCTTTATATATCGAACGATTTGAAAGCCGTCGAGAGTTTCACCTAAAACGCATTAGGCCCACATGCACTGCTAATGACGACACGAGACCAACATGCATGATACAGTGCATGCATCTCAGAATGCAGCAGTGAGCTGCATATTGCATGAGCAACGAGTGCAGAAAGCTTTTGGTCTTAAGCTTTCCAGGTTTGATAACTGTAAAGCTTTCAAATCTCAACTGGAGGTTCATTAAGAAGAGACTTGTCTGTCATGTATGACTAAGCTGGCTGAAATGTATTTCGAGCATCTCTAACATCAAATTCTGACAAGTAGTTGGCTTTTTCTTCTTAGACGGCTGTAGACAGATTGATCGATCGCAAGAAGCGTCTGCTCGATTGTATTGCCGTATTTAATAAGATGCCCATGTTTCGCTCAAGATCTTCGGTTTAAGGTAAGTGATTTGGCCTTTAGACTTTTGAGAAAGCAAGACAGTACTCTACAGACATCATTCCCTCGTCTTCCTCGACTTCAAGTGAGGTTGGGATCACAATTATGACGATCTTTGGAGGCGCCACCAAGGTATCACGATCGTTTCGGCTTTTGACTTGATGCATTTCTGAAAGTGGTCTTGGTGCATAGGGCAAAGGGCATCAGTATATATAGTGGTATGATCTCATACTGTAAATAATCAGTCCGCAGGTCCAGTAATTACAGACATAAAGTCTAACAAGTCTCAAGTTTAACAAACAAACATTCGAGATGTAGCATCCTGTAGACTGAAACGGAAATCACGAGATCGCAGGATTGAACAGCGCAAGTTATTACGGCTCCTCTTTTGTTAAATGGCGCATCTAATCGTTGTCCACCCTTAGAACCAACCTGTAATTGGTCTCCATACTGCTAAAGGAATAACTGTTAGTCCTTCTTGTTCAAAACCTGGCACTAGCTTCTTATTCTTATTTTAACACCACCCTGAAGGATTGAAATTTCTACACCGAGTATGTGGGCGTGGTTGTGTTTGGATATTTTCAAGTCACGGCATAGTTTTTCTTTTTTTTTTCTGAACCGATCTTCTCATATATACCGATAGTGCATAGATGAGAGCAAGCCGGGGCAATACAACTTTATAAATGTTTCAGTCTCAAGCTGCATTATGCATCTCAGCAATTTCAATTAAACTCTGTTTGCATGCTGCATGATGATGCACGGCTGCAAGTGAATTGCCGCACCATGAGATGTTCCGAAGCCAACCCGAATGTATTATATCGCCGTCTCTTTTTTCTCTGTCGTATTTTACAACTAAACCATCAAGTGGCTCAACGAACGACACCATTGCTGTTCGACTTTCTTCTCTTTGATTGCTATTTCAATAGAATTTGCCTGCGGTACCCTTCAAATCTCTAGCTTATTTTCCACTTTATAAGTAACTACGAGCGTGGGTTTTTTATAGGTTTTGTGTCCGCGATACCAAACACGCGCTGTTCGAAGGTCAGTCAGAGTAGAAAGAATTTTTGGCTCCATCAAAATTTATTGAGAAGATCGACCGTGCTGCATGCAACGCGCCATTTTTACTTTAAGCTTTTTATTCTTTGTATGTGAAAACTTTATACTTTGATGGCCTAATGCGCACATAAGAACCCTTTAGCAACAAGTCGGAATATGCACGAAATCGCATATCACCATGCATGTCTTTATTTTGGCACATTGTTGTCAACCCATACTGGAGATTAGTCAACTAAATAGAGCAGAGTGTGGGCCAATTTCTGGCAGCAACGTATAGCTCTACGGAGGTTTATGGTAGCGCTCCTTTTCTGTCATTTTGAGCCGCAATTCAAAAAAATTAATAAATGTCGGTAGGTTTAAGCAAAAATCAACTTAGATACATTATGAGGTGGATGGATATTGCCTAGATGTGTTTGGAAGCAAAGGGGTATGGAGATGGGAGGTCATATACTACTGCTCTCCTCATATACATCACTAACGTGCTATTTTATTGGTCTATATGGCATGGTGAACATAGTATTATATACGGATATGCAAAATTAAATGTCTATGAGTAACAACTTCAAAGGAGAAAAGAAACCAGCTCTTTACACAGTAAAACAAGCAAATTTGGTATGAAGAAGTAAGATGATGCAGAATGCTCGAAAGTCAATTTCTAGCAGGCAATGAAAATGAGAATGCACTTTGTGAGAGACTCAAACTCAAACCCATGCAACATTCTTTGAGATTGGACCTAAACCGACCGATTCGGTTTCAATGTCAATGACAGACAGTATGGAGGTTCTTTAGAATGTATTGGCCAAAGATAAGCTCCATTGACTCTGAGTCATCAAGAATTTGAACCATTAGCTGGCATAAACCGTAAGATTCTTGATAGTAGTTCCAGGACAAGTCCATTATTGGGATGGACAAGACAGAGTGGTCGTCCAACGTGATATCAATAGTATAGTCTTCGTAGTCAGAGCACACGAAAAAAGTTGGGTATTCGGTACTTGTGTGGAAGTTATCAAACAGCACGTCATAGTACTTTGACTTGAGACCTAGACTGGTGGATCCAGAGTCAATCAACACGTTTTTCTTTGAATCGCCGGCTGCAGCTATTGAATTGGAACCATGGGCGACAGAGTCGAAAGAAATGGAAAGGTCAAGTGTAGAGCTCATGTTGAAGAATCTCAAGTCGGAAGATGCATCTTTATCGTAACCACCAAAAGTGATATTACCAGTGGTCATGATTTGGCTACCCCAGTTGATATCATCGGTACCATACAAAAAAGAAATAGTCTTTTTGTCAACCAACCCACCCTTAACCATGACATCAATAAGTTGTGTATCGTCACCTTCGTAGTCACTGGAGTAGGAGAGACCAGCAAAGGAGTATCCACCGTTGTTACCATTGTAGGTGTCACACAGACCAAACTTGAAAGAAGTGGAGTGTGTACCATCCAGAGAAAGTTTATCTGTTGCGTAGACACCAGAAGCACCGAAGCCGGAGACATAAGAGATAGAAAATTCATCAGAACTCACAGCTGTGGTTGCGGTAGCTGTAAAACAGGACCCATCTTCACACAACGTTTCGCTATCAGAATAACCAGCACTGTTCAAAACCCAAAGCTTGAAAGAACCAGTATCGGCTGCAACAGTGATTTTCTGGCCGTCCAAGTATAGAGGGAATGTCAACAAGGTTTGGTGAACGTCACTGGAGACTGAAATCGCGTCGTCACCGTCGTCTTCTCTTTTCAGTAGCATCCTCCTGTTCATTTCATAGATCTTTGAAGGGTTACGATACCTTAGATCAGATTGGAAAGAGAGAGTTTTTTCAGCTGCATTGTCGGCTATAGCGCTAGAAGTAGCAAGCAGGGAGTAGGCAATGGTGGACAGCAGTGCGAGTTTCATACTAGTATTGGTTTGATTGTGATGTGATGTGATATTATATTATATGTTATGACGTGGTGCGTTGTTTTGATAAACGAGGAATATTGATCCGATGTTATCATGATAGCTTAGATGGGGATTCCAACCCTTTTATATATCAAGAGTGGCTGGGACGGTAACAACTAACGGTGTTCCTTGACATCGTTATTGTCGGCTGATGGAAACTGAGCTTCACAAGTTGGACTTGTATACAAAATGAAATGCGTGGTAAAGTTTGATTGATAATAGACCCTATTGACAACAACTTGAATTTTGACAACAATCGCACCAGCTTGCAGCGAGGAATTTTTACTTCGCGCTTTTGGTTCTCCTTTCGGGCTATAGAGCAAGCTGAGCATCTCTATTGCTCCTCTCTAATTAGAGAAATGTAGGATGAACAATAAACTTTAATGCGATGCGATGCGATGCGTTGTGCATGTGCATACATATGCATCTACGTGCATATGCATATGCATTGTTTGTTAGATACATCATTCACCACCAGAAGCAAACCACAGACACAAAAACAGACACGGAGAAAACAGAAACAGAGGCATGAAGAAGATTCATTTGATGGGAAAGACAGAAACCGGATCATCATCAATTAATCCTTGAGATTGATCAGTCACTGTATAGATCTAACGACACTTCTTCCCCATCTGTTATCAACTATACAGTTGACTACTCTACTGCTGAAGAGGGCCTCCGTATCGAGGGTTCTATACACAGGGAAATTTCATTGTCTTTTACTGACTGACTCGCCAATCAGTGCTTCAACTAGCCTTGGAGCGGTAAATGAAGGCCAATATAATACTGCATTGTTCGTCACCAGTCGAAAAGATTGCGCAGCCAGCAGCAGCCGCGTTCAAGATATGCTGAATTGTAGAGTGGATTTCGAAATCAAGCCATGACTGCTCAAGTGCTCAACTGACGCAAACTCTCCTCGATTGACTGAGTGTGTACTTTTGAGCACCAGTTGTCAATAAATGGAGGTGATACGGCCGCATAGTTTCAAGGGCACTTTCTCTAGTTTTTCTGGTATGACAAAAACTGAGGGAAATGTAAAAAAAATATACTTTTCCAAAAAATCAACCTTAAATCTTAATCTGACGATTAGGTTATGCATTGGTTTGAGGATCGTACAGGTACGAAATGGGCTGCTGTCTGTTTGAGCTCTGCTCATTTATTAAAACAAACAAACCTCCCTATTCTGTTAAGGAAGATCCTTTGCTATGATTGCCCATGGCATTAATCATATTATACTTGTGGAATGAAAGACAGAAAGTTAACCGTTGGAAAGCTCAACAGCTCAACTCTTTAGTTGCTGCTTCCAAATATTCATCACGTAATCAATTACGTAGAATGATGTGTAAAGAGCGATTGAAGAGAGAGAAGTTGACGTACACGTTGTACATATACACACTTCAGCTATTCCAGATGTATCTCTGATCGGGATTGTTTATCACATACTTATGAAATCCTTTCGGACGAATACAAATTCATCCATCTCTACCTCTTTTTTGGTTTCACAACTTATAACTTGGTTCTAACGTTCACATAAAGAGGAACTATATTAGCCAATCCAACAGCACGCAATGGTATGTTTGCTTTCCCAGAATCAAGTGGAAAAATACGACCTACCCCCAGCAAAACCTGAAGAGAGTAGTTTTCCAAGCTTTAGGTGATCTCTCTACAAACCTGAAAATCACATTACTAACTTACATCTTTTGACTGAGTTGTTTTTTTCCTTTCTTTGGAAAAACCCAGCCCAAAGGGTTCATTCAACAGGTTACAATCGGAAACGCACACGACGATCTAATTCATGACGCAGTGCTAGACTACTATGGTAAGAGACTAGCAACGTGCTCCTCAGACAAGACAATCAAGATATTTGAAGTTGATGGCGATAACCACAAACTAGTGGACACATTAAGAGGCCACGACGGGCCTGTCTGGCAAGTCTCCTGGGCTCACCCTAAGTTTGGCGTCATACTAGCATCCTGCTCTTACGATGGCAAGGTACTCATGTGGAAGGAAGAGAACGGTGTATGGTCCAACATCGCCGAACACTCGATCCATCAGGCATCAGTTAATTCAATCTCATGGGCACCGAACGAATACGGTGCATTACTACTATGTACCTCGAGCGATGGTAAGGCATCCGTTGTTGAATTCTTGGAAGATGGAACTCAAAAGGCAATAGTTTTCCAGGCTCATGCAATCGGCGCCAATGCTGGCTCATGGGCTCCACCTTCGAAGGACAACGTGCAGGAGAGAAGACTGGTCACTGGTGGTTGTGACAACAGCGTCAAGATTTGGAAGTTTGACCAGCAGGTGGGGAACTACGTCGAAGAGGCCACTTTGACCGGACACACGGATTGGGTTAGGGATGTTGCATGGTCTCCTTCTCTCCTATCCAAATCCTACATTGCCAGTGCTTCTCAGGATAGAACCGTTATTATATGGACAAAAGAAGATGCCACAAGTGGCGACTCGAAGAGTACGGTTTGGAAGAAGAAGTTGTTAACGGATGACAAGTTCCCAGATGTTTGCTGGAGGGCAAGTTGGTCTTTGAGTGGTAACGTATTGGCTATCAGTGGAGGTGATAACAAGGTCACCCTTTGGAAGGAGAACTTTTCAGGAAACTGGGACTTGGCTGGTGAGGTTGATCAATAAATGGATCCACAAACAAAAGTTGAAAGAAAATATATACAACAGTAGAAATTTCCTACCAACTTTCAACAGACGCTCCTTTTTACTTCTGCTTGATTAACTTTTTCTATAAAGTAATATTTCTGTTTTTCCTCTTGGTAATTCTTTGTAAGTGCTTAAACTTTTATTAGAGTCTACCGGTTTGACGGCTGATACAGAAGTGAAAGGTACAAAATGGCATATTAGTTGTTGGTCGGGATATATACAGAAAAACCATGAACATCAGCATGTCAAACACTAATAAATGCATACGACAAGCTGGTATACAATTACAATGGAATGACCACAAACTGGAACTGGAAGTTACCAAATCGCCCATTGACCCTATTCCTATTCACACCGTTTCCGTTCTGCGCGTTGCCATTCTCCTCCGCATCTTCGTTGTCATCATTATCGTCATCATTATCATTGTTGTTGTTGTTGTTATTGTTGTTATTGATATTGTCTCTAGCTCTTCTAGCTCTTCTGGCTCTCCAGCGGTTGAATAATGCAAATGTGATGAACCCAAATACAACAGCAGTGACAATCACATCATCCATATCCTCGTCAAAGGCAGCTTCAAACATGCTCTGAGCGTCAATTGCTGGTTCTCCTTGTTGCTCTTGTGGTTGCAGCTGATGCTGAAGATGGTGCTGTTGCTGATGTTGGGCTTCTCCTTGCTGTTGTTCTATATACTCGGCCTGCTCGTTGTACATGGCAATCTCCCTACCTCTGATGTTTCTGTACAAAGCCAACCAATCCGACCACGTCCTCTTTCCTGAACCGCCACCACTACCAACGCTTCCATCCTTCTCTCCCAAAGAATTGTAGTATTCGCTGCTGCTCGAAGACCCTGTCACCTCCATGTTCCAGAGCCTATACCACCAAATCTTAAAGTGGAGCCTTATCAAGGACAATTGGATCGGTATATAAGCCTGCTTCTTCAGATGCAACGCTAGATCGTAGTACCTCTTGGCCAAATAAAAATCCTTTGGGAGACCCAGTCCCAACTCATACATGTACCCAAGGTTGAATTTCGCCTGAGCACTTCCCTTCGCAGACGCATCATGGTACAACATTGCCGCCTTATTGAAATCTGGTTCAACAATATACTTATTTTCAGAATCACTGCCATTGGCTCTTTGATGTGTCATGTTCATCATACCGTTGTAGTACATGTCGCCCAAAAATACCGCTGAATCAAGGTTATCTTGTGCGGCTGATCTTCCGTAGTAATTGATGGCGCTTTTGAACCTATCCAGTGGAACGTTAGGACAGTCTTCAAGATACCCCACTGGAGAGTAAAGTATATATGCAACCGAAGATTGTGCCTCTTCATATCCTTGTTCTGCAGCCATTGCATATCCAACAAGTGCCATTTCATTCTCACCAGCAATCAACTTATTGAAAGCCCACTGCAGATCACTAACGACAGGTTCCACTTTTTCAACAAACTGTTTGTACAAGTATGCAATCTGCTCTGTTGTGGCAAGTTTGTCTCCTTTTTCAAGTTCCTGGCAGTAATAGTACATTGCCTCCGGTAGACCATTATAAGCTGCTGTTTCGATCAATTCCAAATTATGTTTTGGGTCTTGGCCTGGATATATCTTTGCTCTATACCTTCCTAAGTGGAAGTATCCACTGGTACCACGCAATGACTTGGCATGCTCGTACATATGCAAGGCTCTAGTTTGATTCGCCTCGCCACCATAGACTTCAGATATCAAACCAAGCTTGACAAAGACATCGGAAGAATTTATCAACGAGGCAGCAATCATGAACCACTCCTCTGCCTTTTGCCAATCCTTGTCTGTTCCTTCACCGCGAAGGTACATGTTTGCCAACCGACTGCAGCACTTCCCGACCGTGGAGACTGCTCTTGGAAAGTTTTTGCTGGAGAGCCTTCGTTGCCCTTCGTGGAATGGGTGCTGTAAAAAAGGTTCAACTTCAGTTGAACGAACACCCTCTGTGGCACACTGTAGTGCCTTTTCAAACGCCAAGTCATAGTTTCTTGCTCTGTTGTAATCACCGTTATAGTAGTAGGTGGATAGACGCAACAAGGAGGAGAAGTAGTCATAGTTTGGATCGGCAATAGTCACATCGTGGAACAAATTAACATCATTGACAGCGTCATTATCGTTTGCAAATCTTGATGGTGTCTCGTTGACGCCATCACCGTAAAGACCATAGTTAAGATCGGAGATTCTCAAATTGAAGCTGTCAATGTTGGGCCCGCCCAACGGACCATTGCTTATGAAGTTGTAGCATTCTCTAGCCACCATACCGTAGTAATACACTGCCATGTCATAACTTTGTGGTACCGAGAAGCCTCCAAAGTATCTATATGCCAAAACCATGGCAGCCTTGACATGACCTTTTCCGGCAGCAAGTTCGTAATGGAGCAATGCTTTTCCCTGATCCATCGGCACTTTCCCAAACAATCCAGTAGCATGTATGAAGCCAGCCATGAAGTTTGCCGTCGCATCATCAGAAAGTATAGTGGCTCTTTCATAATAATCTAAAGCATTGGTTGCATTGGTTGGAAGGGAGAAGTTTCCAAATAGATTTATTTCGGCAAGTAAGAGTGTAGCATCAAAATCTTGCTCGTCCGAGAGTCTCTCAAGACTTTTCAACGCCAGCTTTTGATTCTCCGAGAGAAGACCCAGCCACTTTCTTGTTTTGAGATCTTCATACACGTCATAATAATCAACATTCAAATTGATACGGATAGGAAGCGGACTTTCTGGTTCAACATCGAGTTGTGGTGATAAGCTGTAGCTGGGGAACTTTGGCTTTATTCTGTGCTGCTCTTCTTTCAATATCTCTAGTGCTGCTCTGTAATCCAGGAGAGTGTCCACGGTATCATCATTTCTAATAAATGTATGCTGTTGTTCTGACGCTTCATCATTAACGGGCCGGATCAGGCTGACATGCTCCTCTTGAGATGACAGAACGGGCAATGCAAAGGCAAGCCAAAGCAGCCAAGAACTCGATATTCTCACCATGATTAACACCAATTGCTGCTGCTGTTGCTGTGTGACTACTTGTTAGCGGTGAGCTTTCTTGTGTCTGTAGTAGCTGTTCGTGCACTCTATTGATCCTTGAGTGGTTTCTTTGGCAAGACAACAGACAGCTTGACATCTAGAAACCGCCTTTTCCCTTGTATATATATAAGAGCATCGATCCTCAGATAATACCACCACGTAAGTCCGCCCCAAGAAGGGTTCCTGTATGTCATTATATAAAAACGTGCCATTATAAATTACACGTGCTTTACGTCATGTGATCAGTTTTTTTATCCCGTTTTGGACGTTGAATGTTAAAGACGATTCGAAGATCAAAAATACCCCTTTAACATAAACCGAAGTCAAGCTCAGAATATACGGTTGCAACCATTGATCAACAACTTCAAGTTTTCCGTTAAATTGGTGAATCACTTATGATATGCGCAGAGTGACCGTCTTTTGCCCTTGCTGGGAACCGATAGACTCGATACATAGCTCCCAGGATTCCAACCTGCCAACTGACTCTTCATCATCCCTCACATCCCTTCCATTGACGATATATGACCAGTCTACACATCATGAATTGTCATCCTTACAGTTTTGTCAAAACTGTCAATCCGTTAAATGTCATAGATGCATGGAGTTTGAAATATTAGTCAAATTCTGTCCTCGATGCTTCACTATTTACAATACCCCAGACTCGTTCCATTGCACCAAGAACTGTTTCAAGTGTCCCTGTTGCTCCAACTTTTTGAAGATTTCATCCAAGAATCATTCAGTTACTGAGAGAAGGGATGAAGGCAGGTCATATCATTTTGACTGTCCCACCTGCAATTGGCAATTCGACACAGGTTTGATAAGCAAACCGCAATCGCTCTACAATATAGTCAAGTCTTTATCATCCCGGGGCCCAAACGACTTGAATTTCAAACACTTGAAAGAATTTTACTCTAAACAATACGAAATTTTGAAGTTCAAAGAGAAGGGCAAAAAGTATGAGCATAAACTTGATCTGCTGTCGAAATTCTCATCTTTGGAAATTGCAAAGCTTACAATGTCTGACGAATTACCGAAGTTTGAGCCACATAAGCTCGACCGAGTTCAAGATTTGAAAAATGCCATCAGCAGAAGCGATATGGGAAACGACAGCCGATTATTGTACCCGTTACCACAGACCCTGATATCAAAGAGATCCTTAAGATGTAAGAGTTGTAGGAACATATTGGTTGAACCAACGCTTGAACCTCTATCCACCAAATTCACAAAATTATCATGTGCCATAGAATACCTACCAGAAATTCTTGTTACAGGATTTAGAAAACAACCAAATGACCCATTCAAGCTGAATCGAAATACATACGATAACTCTTTGCTTTTGACATTTCTAAATCCACAACTAGAAACCATGGAGTTGGACATATCGACTTTTGGATCGCTTGACCAGAACGGCAAACCATTGCCAACATTACAAGGCAAGGCACAGCAGGGATCGGTAACGGTGCATCTTCCATGTACGAGAATCACCCTTGGATCAAAACCGGATAAATCATCAAAGTTGGAACAATACATAAAGCTGGTTCCAACGATCAGGCTAACGATGGCAACTAGACTTTCCCGTGCCGAGCTTGTAAAGAGATCACCGGAAGGGTTAAGGCATATAACGTGGAAGGAGGCATCCAAGTTAGTTGAGAATGATGGTGGTGGTGGTGGTGGTTGTGGTTACTGTGATGACGAGTCGAACGTACCGTTGGACACAGGTATCAACTGGGCAACAATCAAGTTGAGCTTTGATATACGGGCTGATATTAAGGTGAGTCAATTGTCCATCCTTGTGTTTGTTAGCGCGAGATCCAAAACTGGATCTTTTGGAACCTGGGCGTCATTGGACCTTGGTGAGATCGCACCGCAGTGAACTTTCAGAAAAAAAAACAGTAGTGAAAAAATGTGTATATTAGGAAACAAAACACAATACATAAGCGTAAAGAGCCACGATACATTTAGCCTTAAAACACACAAACCTGCAATTGAACCTTTTTTCAAAAATCCAAAGTTAAAAGACCAGCAATTGCCTCCAAATGCCTAGTGTCAAGAACTTTATCGTCACCATCAACATCAACAGACGCATCTTCAGCACCAACATTAGTAGTGGTATACCTATCCCCATCCCTTTTCTGCTCATCTAGCCGTTCCTCGTTAGCCCTAATAATTGCCTCTGTTGTGAACAGCCTGATGTACTCCGACACAAGTTGCAACGTCTTGGTAGTTATCTTTGTCGAACCAGAGTTGGAATCATCATGGTTGAAAGAGACCGTCTGGAAAAGACGGGCAATTGTCATGGGTTCTATCCTTGGACGCTCATCATGGTTGCTCGTAGACATATTGTGAGACGCGAGACTTTATACATTTGGCCCTACTGACAACTCTACAGAGAAGATTGTACCTTCACTGTGGAGTTTATCTGTTGATTTGAATCGCAGGTGAAAAGGTGTATGCGAGATACGCCCTTTGCAGAGGGTCATTAGAGGGGCGCGTAAGGTGAAATGTTTCACTGCCGTCAATTCGAGGCCACTCCGCCGATAAACTAGCTCTGGTAAAGTTTTGACCTTTCTACCTCGTTGACGACGAGGACTTCAATTGCGTATCTAAGTTGATTGCAGAGATGAGCTCGTTTTAGCAAGTAATAATAGTGAATTATATTTTTCGTACTTTTCGAATGCAAAACCTACGGAGCCTATGGATTCTGATCAAGCCGGGAGCACCTCCAAAGAGAACCTCATAAATGACCTGCCCCAAAATCTTAAAACCACTGGAAGTAAGCGCAAAAGCCTTCTATATCCAATTTGACAGAACACTCTATCAAGAGTGGCAGGTCTAGCAAAAGAAACTGGAAATGTAATGCTAAATCTGGAAGACAATTACCTTCGTCACCATATCAAGTTGACGAAAACCAACCAGAGTATCAATCTTCAAATCTAGCACCTATTTGTTTTTCTGTTTTTTGAGGATAAACCTTATAGATTTTTACTGCTTCTATTAAACAACGTCCTGGACTGGATACCAAAGCCAGAAAATAACTAATGCAACACAGAACTTATGGAAAAAAGGAATCCTATGAAAAAAGAATGTAAATGTAATAGAGAATAAAATGTATTTTTTATTTTTTTTTTATAAAATCTATAAAAATAAAAATTAATCATCATTTGGTAATTATGCATTAGATGACATACCGCCCCCCTCCTACTTGAAATCTGCATGATGAGCCTCAACAGGCTCATTAGGATCAATAACAAAGATCTTATCAGGGTTCAAGATTCTATTCGGATCCAATGCAAGCTTCAGCTTACGCATGAGATCAAGGACATCTTCACCAGCTTCCTCCAACAAGTATTCTCTCTTACCATACCCAACACCATGCTCACCGGTAACGGTACCATCCGATTCAATGGCCCTAGTGATCATCCCTTCAACTAACAACTTACACTTGTTGTAATCCTCCTCAGTATCTTTGAATAAGATAATGGCATGATAATTACCATCTCCTGCATGCCCAACAATCGAGGATGTAAATCCAGCCTCTGCAATTTTATCTTTGGTAGTCTGTAAAGAGTCGCATAACCTTGAGATTGGAACCGCAACATCGGTTGTCCAAACTTGAACGTTTGGATCAACATTGGCCTTACCATAGCTTATAGTTGACCATAGGGCAACTTTGCGTGCATTCCAAAGTTCAAATTTTTCATCTTCGGATTCTGCAAATCTAAAAGAGGTATTGTTGTTCTCCTTGCAGATCTGTTGAACGGTATTTGTTAGGAGTCTAACGGTTTCCAATGAGTTTCCTCCTAGTTTTAACATCAAAGTTGGAGCTTCGTCGTACTTGTTGGTGGTTTCTCCCGATGCATTGACAAACTTCATCATATCATCATCCAAGAGTTCCATTGCATTCAATGAGATGCCCTGTTGGACAAACGCAGCAACTGTATTTGCTGCATATTGAAGCTTGGGAAACGAAATAACGGCAACGTTTTCAAACTTTGGTTTCACGTGAAGCTTCAGAGTAATTTCGGTAACGATTCCCAAGGTACCTTCGGATCCGATGAACAATCCAGTAAGGTTATAACCAGCAGATGATTTTCTAGGTCTCTTTTTGGTCTTGACGATTGTACCATCTGCAAGGACAACTGTGATACCAATGACGTTCTCCCTCATTGTTCCGTAACGTGCAGCATTTGTTCCAGAACATGAAGTACCCACCATCCCACCGATACAGGCTCCTGGCTATTAAAAATAGAAACGAAGGTATGTTAGTAAACTGTGAGATAAATGCTGTGGTAGATTTTCATCCCACCCACATACCGCCGCACGGAAGCACGGGGAAAGCAGAAAACCAATCCCACGTCATACCCCAGAATTCATCCGCGCTTTAAACTGGAAGCAGAACGTGGGATACGGGATGCTGCACAGCCTGTAATATTGCTTGTAGTTGCTAGCTGACAGACAACGAACGGCGGGTTTCCACAAATTGAATCAATTGAGTAAAAAATGATAGGCTTTAAATACTTACACCTGGATCAGGTCCAAACATTAATCCATAATCGTTAAGGTAGTCTCTTAAATCTTCCCATCCAACTGCAGGCTGAACAATGGCATCTAGATCGTCTTTGTGCAATTTCAAAATCTTGTTCATTCTACCTAGATCAACAGAGATTCCTCTTCTAGTTGGGATGAAGTGACCTTCCAACGAAGTTCCACCGGAGAATGGAACAACAGGAACTTTAAACTCATGACAAACCTTCAAGATTTGTGACACTTCCTCTGTAGATTCAGGAAAGACGATACAGTCTGGTCTTTGGGATGGACTGGCATGATGCGTAGACCAAAAAGTGTCAGAATGAGAGTCTAACTCAGTTGGAGTCCTGGAGATTTTGGAAGGACCAAGTAAGGCAGTTAGCTTCTCAATTGCCTTTGTAGAATCGCCATATTGAGGCGAGTTCAAGTCCTTGAGTTTTGTAGTTGATGACTGTGGAAAGAGGAATTCGGGAGTATGATCGACAATTCCAAATGTAAAGTAGATCTCACCAGCTAAGACACCCAACAAGAATATACCACCTGTTTTCCAAACAGATGAGAAGTCTTTGGACTTCTTTGGTGGTGGTGGTGGTGGTGGAGGTGGAGGGGTAGGAGTTGACGAACTGGATGAATTGAGACGAACCAAGAAAGTCTTTTGCAGGTACTTGGCCTGGGAATGAGAATTGAAACTGCCAAGAAGCTTTGGAGATCGTAACGATCTGACAAACATACTGGTATGGGTTCAGAGAGGTGAAGTGATGTGAGGTTAAGAGAATTCGATGCTGAAGTGAAAATTGAGAAAGCCAAGCAGGAAGAAGCTAAGAAGAAAAGTTGTATGAAAAGAAGTGCTTTCGTGAATAACTAGGAAGTTCGCTACTTAGTATCCTTGGATACCTTCATTGGGTGTCGGAGAAGCTCGTGCGGTGTCTCATTTGTCATTATCATTGTTGGTGGTGGTGGTGGTGGTGGTGGTGATCGTGATGGCTATTCTTCCTCTTTAGTTGATAACTTAATGCCTCTCTATGGTGGTGGGGCACCTGACCTGTGGCAATGCTGCGGCTTGCCCCGGCCGTGGCGGAAATAAATGTGCACAGCCATGAAAGATGGAAAGATAGAAAGATGGAAAGATGAAGAAGAGATGGAGCACACGAGAATGGAATGGAATACCAGAATTAAATACCAGAAAGGAAAAACACTCCTTCTTCGTGTGAAAATGAACTCCGTTGAAAGGAGAGAGATCGTTTGGCAAGTTCTTATTCTGTCATAGCATCAAGCATTCGCTATTTCTCAGGTCTCAATCTGCACGCTAGACATCCCACGTCATTCTATATATATGTATATCTGATTTGAGGAACGATTCATAGAAAAGAAAAGAAAAAAAAAACCTACACATCTTCATAGCGACAAACAAGAACAAAGAAAGCTGTGTGAATGTATTACATAAAATCATCATCACCAAAATCGTCACCGCCGGTAGCCAAATATTCATCATAGTTATCCTTCTTGAATGCCGATCCAACATTGACGGTACCCTTGGCCTTCTTCTTACCTGCTCCACCTGTAGAGGTACCTCCAGTCTTTGCCAATCTTGCCTGTCTTTCATCCTTAGCCTTTTGGGTGATCATTGCATTCAAGGTACTAACAACCTTTCTCGTTTGTTCCACCGTCAATGGGGTACATAGATCTCTAATTAGATCAATTGCCAAATTAGAAGAATAATTCAATTGAGATATCTTGGCTAGATTGGTTAGTGTTGGAGATAGAGACTTTCTCAACTTTTCAAAGTCTTGCTTTGATTCAACATCAAATATTGGATGTGCTGTCAGTGGGGTATCTTTGGTTAAATTGTTGCTTGAACTTTGATTTTGTTTCAATTCTTGCTCTGCAAGAAGCTGCTTCGCCCTTGGATGTTCATTGGCAACTCCTAAACCGTCAAACAGATCAGCAGCATTGTTTAAATCAGAGTTGAGTTCGGCCTCCCTTAGTAACTCTTGCCTTGTCTTTTCATCAACGAGATCGATATCAAGCATCTTCTTTTCGGTACCTTTCTTAGCCTTTGCTAGTTTCTTAGCAGCAGGTGTGAGTTTCTTTGCCGTTGTAGTCAGTGGCTTCTTCGATGCTGCTGTTGCGGTTTGTTCTGAATCGGACTCAGCGTCCCACGATTCCAAGACTGGTTCGTCATCATCACTGGCAAAGTCATCCTCCCATGAGGCAGAAACTTCGGTCTTACCCGAGGTAGTTGGAATATCAAAGTCTTCGTCGTCTATATCGAACATAAAGTAGATTAATGGGGTCACAAGCAACAACCCGTTCAAAGTGGAAACTGTTAGTATCAAGTCGTGAAGTTTTTCAACGCGTTGTAGATGGAAATTTCGCTGATAATTTTTGGTACGTACCCCAAGACATGGTTTCACGATATGAGTAGAGTTTATAAACAAGAGACTAATAGTGATGACTGAAGTGTGCAAGCGAAGATTGAAGAGGGTATTAATGGATGAAGTTGTCTGTTAAGAAGAGGTTATGGACAAAAGCTCCAACCACCATCCACTCACCCAAACTCCCTAACACTTGGTAAATTTCAGCCTCTGGCAAAAAAAATAATTTTAGTATGTCCGATAAATGAGGAAGGAGGGAAGGAATACTCACTTGTGTTCTCTCTCTGTGCTGGTTGAAACACACACATATTGACATTGAAACATTCCTTACATGTTTTATATTGTTCAATTTTATGTTTAGAGGTTTGATAATGTTTTGGAAGTGGTTGGTGTATAGTCAGTCCTCTTCGACTTGACAGAGAGTTTCAAGACTTCTCTCCACACAGGGGAGGGTAATTTACTCACACATTCAGACAAAACCAGGGCTGTAGTGTGATGGGTATATACTGGCGGTGCTAACTGTTCTAATAAACACGTACATTACAATTGGCAGACAGAGACAGAGAGAGAGTGGCAAACAAACGGATACGAATTGAATTGAATTGAATTGAATTGAATGGATGCTATACTATATCAACCGATCAGTTTAATAGGTTTATGATCATATTAACAACAGTCATTATATATACAAACTATACACAGCACAGAGAATGGTAAGTGAGAATTCTGAAATATATTGAAAGTCAGCCAGCCAATTGACTCTGATTTCATTCTGCTATGACCGTGATAAAGAGGTAAATCCCATCAATCCTCAAGTCATTCTATTAGTTTGCACGATCAACGCAACAACAATACACGAAACACATTACTAACTTTTTTATCCATTGTTCAATCAGTCATCATCATCAAACACACTAAGAATAATACCAGGATCAAACAAGGAGTCAAGTGTGAGAAGTAACGCTTATGGACCAGCTGCCCCATCTGCACCAGCACTTCACGATACACTAAGAAGTGGTGAAGGTCCATTGTCAATTGCCTCAAAGATCAACAATAGACACCCTCTAGAATCACGTATTCAAAATTGGCAACAGAATGAGAGAAACCAACAGTTGGAACAGTACAGACGTATCTTTGGTGCTGCTGATCCAATCAAGAGAGAGATGGAATTGAACATTGTTGAAGATAGTGAGTTGAAACCAACTGCTTTTTTAAACAGTAACTCCAACAGTACAACGACCAGCTTACAAAGAGACATTCTGCTGAATAGAGAATGTACTGTTGATTGGGAAGATATTTACACAGGAATGGAAACTAGACCTGCCGTTAACTTCCATACAGAACTTGAAAGGAAGATGAACATTTGAAGAAGATGCGTGACCGTGTGATTGTTGCTATTACAAGACTGACTTTTATTGTGGACATATATGTACAAGAATAAAGATTAGCTCTACAACCCGAAAACTAATAGAAATGTTCTGATTGAAAGGACTTCTAAATATCTGAAGACAGCCGTATAACATTTTCCAATATCTCATCTTTTGACAGCTGTCTAACAGCGACCACATCCTTTCTTCACTATGTAGTTGGTTGTATTCATCCAAAAGGAGGATAAGAGCATTAGGGAATGTAAAACCGGGAAATGATGTTCCAATACCACAGGTAAAATACTTTGATGCCTCTTCACCCATCCATCCACCACGGGACCACCACGGAACCACCACTCACTCACACGGGAATGCTCCCCCAGTGTGTGCCCGGTGGAGTACCACACCGCACCGGGACCAAATCCAATAGTGCAGCACGCACACAAGAAGAAGAAGAAGCGGAAGAAGACGAAAAAAAGTTGATCGAAGAAAGACGCAAAGATTCCTGAACTCAAAGACATCTTTTTTGACTACTGTTTTTCAAATCAACCTAATTACAACTTGTTCTTCATCCATCTTTTGAAACATCGTCATTCATTGGACATTCCACAAGAGCATTCAAAAGTATATCTAAATTAGAACAAAAAAAAACCTTAAAAATGTCACAATTTGCAAACACATGGTAAGTTGCAAGACGCTATATGCTTCCAACTGTGAAAAATTCTCTCCCTTGGCTCCATGATGATGTTCACCTTTACTAACAGACTAACCTCACCGCTAATGCAAACCATATTCAATTCAGGATCCAGCAAGAAGCTAGACAAAACTCAAACACTCCAATAATGAGTTTTGGCGAGACAACTCGAAGTGAAGAGACTATCTCACCCTTAACTCCACAGTTAACCTCTAGTATTCTAAACCTCACCGAGACTCTTCAAGGTGAAAAATGGGACCATCAAAACCAACAAGGGGAAAAGGATTCGTCAAATGTGGCAAAGGCAAATTACTCAATTCATGAACTTTTGAACGTGTATAACCAAATGGCTTCAAAGAATCAGTTTGTTCCAGTTGCAGCAGATGAACCCTTCAGATCGTCAACCTTGAATACAATTCTACATGCTGAAATCTTGAACGAAACATTAGGACCGAACCAAGATCAGGGCAAGTCCTTGTCTAATGCAGCTG
The DNA here is from genome assembly GCA_030570775.1 of Ogataea pignaliae. Taxonomy (NCBI): domain Eukaryota; kingdom Fungi; phylum Ascomycota; class Pichiomycetes; order Pichiales; family Pichiaceae; genus Ogataea; species Ogataea pignaliae. The sequence continues at coordinate 64,629 of JAJLWO010000044.1, read as the reverse complement.
ATTTTGCATCTGTGACGGCCGATCTAGGACTGGACCTGAATAAATTGACATTTGACGGCTTGTCAGTTGACAACGGTATTGCATGGCCTGGTCAGACATCATTTTCGACAGCACCAGCATCGGCAACAACGACAACAACAACACCGTCAGCAGCAGCAGGAGCACCAGCAGAAACTACACCAGCCCAATCAATCCCAGTGTCGTCTTCCTCAATGTTCTTGTCGTCTGAAACCAGCAATGCTGACCCTCAACGTTTGTCCCAACATCAGTCTCAGTTTATCCAATCGATGCACCAAGACCTGTTGAACTCAAACGCACCATTTGCACCGTTATCTAAACAGAGTGATTCATCCTCACCGTTGACACCTTCGGCAACTTCGACAGCTGCTCTTCATCCTCTTCCACCTCCTGGCCTGTCCCTTCCTTCCAACACTCAGTTCCCAACGGTTGACCCTTCCCAAATCCAATGGCACTACGTTGATCCTCAAGGTAACGAACGTGGTCCATTTGACTCTGGAATGATGCAGCTCTGGTACTCACAAAAGTTCTTTAGTTTAGACTTGAGAATCCGTCGTGTTGACGAACCTAGCTTCAAAACATTAGTTGAATTCATGCAGGAAATAAACGAATTCAACATCCCCTTTGCGGTTCCGTTGCCTGCCATTATCGTCAATCAGCATCATGCCGTTGCAGATCCGTTTGGACAGCATCAAAGAACATCCTCTCCAATGTTACACCATACTTCCTCATTCCAAGGCCTGTTTGGAGGAGGTAATCATGCGCATGATTCAACTTCTCAGCTGTTTGGTAATGGTGCTTCAACATCTTCGTTCCATCAGCCTCAACCTCTAAGTGGTGGTACGTCAGGTACCGGTACTGGCAGTGGTACTGGTGGTGGATGGCCACAGTCAACAGGTACCACTGGTGATTTCTTGGGCAGTAGACTGTACACCCAATCTCCATTCTTGAAAAATAACAAAGATACAAGTTCAAGCCTACCTTTGCAACCTGAACTGAACTTTATCATTGGTGGTGGTGGTGCTGGTGGTGGTGCTGGTGGTGGTGCTGGAGGTGGTGCTACATCTGGATTGTCGACTCCATCTTTGCCCGAAGTTGATGCTACTCCTAACGCTGGCCTTGATGAACTGACTCCAAAGGAACCAGAGGTTAAGGCTTTGGCAAAGCAAGAGGCACCAAAGAAGAAGGAAGAAAAGGCTGCTGCGCCTGTCAAGAAGGAAGAACCAGCTTCCGTTGAACAACAACCACAATCAGTTGCGAAGCAACCTGTGGCGGCTGCAGCAACAGCAACAGCAACAGCAACAAAAACACCATTGGCCCCATGGGCAACTGCCACCCAAACAGTCAAACACACTACTTCTCTACAACAGATTCAACTTGAAGAAGCAGCCCAAAGGGAGATGGAATTGGCTCAGAAGAGAAAGCAAGAAGAAGAGGATAGAATCTTGGCTGCCAAGATCGTTGCCGAAGAAGAAAGTATGAACCCCCGCCGTGCAACTACAGACACCATCACCACCACCTTTAACAACTCCAAATCTTCAACTGTATCATTACCATCAACTTCTAACTGGGCCACTGCAAATCCAGTTGCAGCAAAGCCGGTCAAGAGTCTAGTTGAAATCCAAAAGGAAGAAGCAGCATTGGAGAATGCGTTGAACTTACAACAACAAGCAGCAGCAAACAAGGCCGCCTCATTTGCATCTGCCATTTCATCACCTTCCACTCAAACGTCATGGACTGTCGTTGCCAACAAGAAACCACCAACCAAGGTTCCAACATCAACAGCGAGAATAATCAACCAATCATCATCAAAGGCATCGTTAAACCCAGCATTGTTAAGATCGGTCTCTAGTTCAAACTCCGTGCCAGTGGTTGGATCACCATCATTACAAAGAAGAGTCACAAGTGGACCTGGTACACCATCCATTTCAACGGCAGCGCCATCATCATCATTGGCTTCACGGTTGTCTTCAACAACCACATCACCTTCAAAGGAATTCCTAAATTGGTGCCGTATGCAACTGCAAAACTTGAATCCATCAGTCAGAAAGGATGATTTGTTGTTAATGATGATCCAATTCCCAACAGGTTCCGAATCTCAAGAGATCATTGCAGATACAATATATTCCAACTCTTCAACTATGGATGGTAGAAGGTTCGCATTAGAATTTATCAAGCGTAAGCAGAGAGTCCAAGAGATTGTTGATAGACAAGGATTAGCATTCAGCTGGATTGAGGCTTTTAACAGTTCAGTGAATGGTGGTAACGATGAGGATGATATGTCATTTACCAAGGTTGTCAAGAAGGGTAAGAGAAAAAACTGATGGTGGAGTGAATTTTCTGTTAATTGTATATAGTTTTTCAAACTTCAATTTTATAATATTCATATTGTATTTACTAGTTGAACATTAATTGGCATCAACTTTCACCGATTGGATGTAGACAACATGCAAATAAAACTAACAGCAAATCATAACATCAGCTTACCTCACGATCTCTATCAGAAGTAACTTTTGAAAAAGAGTATCCCAACCATCTCTTCATCGACTCGGTTTCGGCTCTTGACTCCTGCAACTTGCTGTACTCAGGGCAACCTAAGATATTATCGAGTTTTGAACTCAGATTCATCCGGCTTTGGCTCAACTTTCAGTGAAGTTGACAACAGGCTGTCCAAATGAGCCAAAAAAAAAAGAGGATTTATCAAGTTCGAACTAAAAGTACCTGGAATCAATACCCACACTTATCTAATGATGAGATGTGGGCCAGTTTCATTCCATTTGCCGTGAATCTGTCCTTTGCTCCAAAAGAACATTATCGTTTACCTCTTCAAGGTTCACCCTACCCACACTCAAATACAGGAGGGGGTCCATAGTTCTCTCAATCAGCCAATTGGCAAGAGGTAGTCGCCAAAGGTGCTGATGACGAATTTTCAGTGATTTTTAGTTGGTGCTCATAATGATTCCATCCGCTTCAAGAGATCCATATTTTGCAAGACGGCACCAACTTCTTCCGTAGCGTATAGGTCAAGTGCAACAAACTCCCCGTTTTTGACATCTCCAGTGAATAACACCTCAGCATTGACTAGAGATCCTATCTCCAGTTCTGTTGGAGACAAGTTCTTGTAATCAAGCAACATATTGATGTTGACTGTGACATTGTAAACCGGCTCCAGAAATTCAGTCGCCCTGGAACAATCCTCGTTGGTTGATGTGCTATTCCAAATTATTCTATTGGATGAGCTATCCCAAATTATGCTTGTTGGTTTGTTAACGGAAGGAATATTTTCAGTCTTGCCCATATTGTTTCTTTCCCACATTTCTCTTCTTTGACTGTGTGATGTTAAGTCCGTTAGGATAACAAATCCTAAGTGTGTGATATATTGTTGAACCTGAGCGATGATCCTCACCCGAATAGGGTTGACAGGCGATGCTGGTAGTGTTCTCAACTTCGACAGCGTTACGATTACTTTTCCCATTGCAATTGCCAAGGCTTCACAACAGGTTCTTTAGCCTGCTCCTTTATCAATCCAAGAACTGTAATGTGTAGCTGGAGTCGGAAAAGGATAAATAAAACATTGTAAGAGAGATTGTGGGTGGGCATGTCTCGCGTGGGACCGTTTAGCAGGGTAGAGGCAGAGAGACACGCATAAACCGTGTCTCTCATCTCACCTCGTTTTGAAGAGATTCAGCTTTGGAAGATTCGTTATATGTTCACAAATGTGTTTTACTCTTCTTCGGAAGGTGTATCATTGACTAAGGACCTTAAATGGATGAGAGAAGAAACTGACGGCGGAGAATAATCTGTCATCTGTGTATATAGTTTTACAAATCTTCTTGAATCTTCTTGAACTAGCTGAAATTTACTAGGCTTTTATTTCCACTACTCACAGGATTCGATATCACAAATTGGATATAGACAACAATACAGAACAACGCCAAACCTACCTCTTCATTTCTTCTCCTCTTTGTTCAAATCCGTAGCAACCTTCTTCTCAATAACCTCTAGATCTTTCAACCATTCAACGTTGAAAATCTCCTTTCTTTCATCAATGGCCTTGATCCTTCTCCTCAATGCTTCATTAATTGTAACCTCTTGGCAAACAGGAAAGAAAGTTTGTGCCCAACCTTTCTTCATCGATTCGGCCTCGGCTCCCAACTCCTGCAATTCCAACTCTTGCAACTTGCTTTGAATCTTGTATCTTTCGAAAACATCGTCTCCAATAGAACCCTTCTGATACAATGCATTGACAAAAGATTGGGTTTCCTTGAGCTTGATCATACGTCTAATTGCCTCTGCTCCTCTTCTGATTAATGCTGCCTTTAAGACTTTCTCATGAACTTTTGGGTCAGTCTGGGCTTTTAGTTCTAGGTACATCTCCTTTTGATAGTTATCCTTAAAGATTGGCTCCATTGAAGTCAATTTTGCAAGTTTCCTTCTTCTGTGAACTATTGAGAATATGATTAGGGTTGTCAAGAGAACGGCAACGTATATTATTGGGGTGTAGATGGAAATGGAGGATTGGAACTGGGTTTGGGATCCCGTGGAGTCGTCGCCAGTTGGCGTTGTTTGCTGATGTTGCTCCTCTTGCTGCGTGTGCGTGTTCGATTCTTCCGACATTTTGGTTTCGCTATGTACTTACAGAGGATACTTCTATGACCTTTTAACGATTAGCTGAAGCATAACCCTTCTATTATACATCCATATATATAGAGAGCAATTGATGGATCGTGTTCTTCATTTGATCACCGCACGTTGGAAATTTCTCACAGGTTTGAAAAGTACACGTAGAGTCTGATTAAACACCGCCACATGTGGCGCATGCAGGTAAATCCGTTAGTTTTACCGTTTTTCTCCTCTTTTCATTTTTTAATACACAATAACTTGCTACAACATCAACCTAAGTTTTCACTTTCGAGTAGGCTTCAATAAAATCCAACTTTTTAGCAATGTCCAGGTCTGCACCGGTAAGTTTCAACTTGCCATAATTGGACAACTTGTTCCTGATCTCAGCCTCTGTGATCTTTCTATCCAGAGGCAGTTCAAATAGTTTCATCTTAAACTTGGCATCCATATGTAGGCTTGCCAAATTCCTCGCTAGATAACTCTTAATATCTATAGGGAGTGAAGCTGGAATTAAATAGCTAGGTTGATTCTTGATGCTGATGGCTTTCAGCTTGAAATGGGCCATTCTCGTATCATTGATTAGTGACGTGAGATTCAACTTCTTAGGCATGGCAAGAACAGCCTTGTTGTTTGTCGTTGTACCTTCCATGATGAAGAAGCAAACTTTTTTGTTCAACTTGTTAAAATCCTTCACTTCTTCACCAACCCCGTTGCTCAATTGAGGTTTGGCCAGAGCAAATTTGAAACAGTCTAACATACCACCAATTGATCTAACTTTCCCTTCATGATCTGAATATAGGAAACACACATCACTATGCTTGGATGTCAAAAATAACACTATTGAATCAAATGGGGATGAAAAATTGATGAATATGAAATCACCCTTCACAGGAAGCTTACTCTTGATCAACTTAGCGTTTGACTTCTTGGCCCCATCCACCAACATCTCAATCTCCGTGATGTTAAACAGTAGCCTTAACGTCAGCCGTAAAAAAAGCCTATATAGAGGTGACGCAGGATATGAAACTATCAGTAAGAGGGATAGGATCATCACCATTGGTAGCTTGAAGAGTATAACCAGAGGATTCATCAAGTACTTGACGATGGCATTGTTGGATGGATTTGGCGTTGGCATGAAAGGCGAGATGCCAGTTCCTTTGTCCCGAAAATCAGTGAACTTTTCCATGTTGCCCAATTTAATGATTCACTAATGCCAATGCCAATGCTAAGACTGAAGATTGATTAGAGATGGTTAGATGATTTTATCTATCTATGGCTTCCCCAACAGACTGTTTTTATGGCCAACTTTCGAGTTGAGTTAGAAATGCTGTGTTTTGTGCAGTGCACGACCAAATATATCCAGTTTTCAAAGCTGAGCACTGATATATATATACTACAATGCTACTACTTCCATTGACAATATTATTCGAAAGGGAAGAAGAGGATGTATGTATTATAGGTCATTGCGGTAATTATAAATAAGGATACTGCCAGATGTCGAAGAAGTGGAAAAAATGAGTGTAGTCAGGTGGCGTAGGAAGGCGGGGTAGACGTCAAAGTGTAAACGTAAGAGTAAGGGTAAGGGGGAGGAGCGCATGAAGAAGAAATAGTTAGAATGAAATACACAAATAGACATCTTTAAACGCCGGTGTTGAATGGAACCTTCAAAGTATGACTGATCTCTGGGTAGTAGTTGGTCAACTTGACAAAGTAATCATGATAGTTTTGCTCAAAGATTTCAGGCTGGATGCACAATGCAATGAGAAACGTGATGAATCCTGAATTTAAGGAATTCAATGTGATCTTTGTGATAAAGAATGCCAACAATAATTGTAACACAAACCCAACAATCATGAATTCAGGAGCCAAGTTTCCAAATATTGATGTTGTCTTGTAAAACAAGTAAAACAATCCCGAGCTGAATAACGTCACCAAGATAGCATAAAAGTTTAAAGTTGACTGGATCAAACTGTCTGTGATCAATATCAACATACCTTTGTATTTCAAAATCTCAAAGGTATCTCTAGCAGAGCTCAAGTAGTCTTTACCGTACAATGCCAAGTATGAATATGCAAACTTGTTGAACCATTTGATCCAATATTCAGCCTCTTGTGCAAGCCATTCTAAGACTGTTAGTAGACAGTACAAGATGCAAAAGACAAGGTCATTGCCGCCACCACCACCACCATTCTCATTTCTCGATTGATAACGTCTTTCGTTCATCTTTGCCTTCATCAACGTTGCGGCTGCCCTTAAAGTCTTAACGGCTGACACAATCAATGAACCAAAACAAATCGAGCCGAAAGAGTATGTAATCGCACGCTTGAACGAGTTCCATGCAGGATATTTTGGCTTTATGACAGACTTATGGAAGAAGTACCAAGATCCAAACACACCACTGATGATGACGTGTGTAGTGTTGGCAATCACTTCAAAGATGTAGTAGCCCGCAAAGAGAACAAATAAATTGATAATGATGGAGGTATTGGAAACACAGACATCATTTCCATCTGTGTGGGGACAATTGGCATCATCCTTGTTCATTCTATCCATGTACACCACGGCAGCCATGACAAAATAGATAAACCCAACAAATCCTGAAAAGAATGAGCTCAACAATGAGACAACTATGCTGCTTGGATATGCCGTCATCACTTCAATGACAATCTGGAACATAACACTAGTGAAACTCAACTTTCTATAGTTTTGAAACAAGAATAGTACAGATAGCAAGCCCAAGAAACCAAACAAGATTCCCATTCCAAGTTTTCCTGACAAAAGCATCGTAAATGAGATACCAAAGAATGTCAATGGAACCAACAAGTATCCAACAAAGACAAAAAACATTGGAAAACTCCAGGCAAGGAAAAGCACAAACAAGGAGGTAAGAATGGGTATGCTGATACAGTAAGCTATGAAACGAATGATTGCCCCTGTCCCATTAGGTTTATCGGCATTGGTGGAATACAACGAAAACAAACTATCCTCGTTGTAACTGTCTGCATTCGAAAGTAGGAGATCCTTGTTATTGACCAAGCTTGAGAAGGAGTTGAATGTGAGAAGGCAGAGGCCTAGTATCGTTGCTAGGAAGATGAATGTGAATATTTTGTCCTGGTATTTGGGTTGCTCTATAGGGAATGCTTCGTCGAATTTCTCAGACTCAACTGGTATCTTTGGCTTTTCGAAGGTGTATTCGTATCTTGGTGGCGCATCTTCATCATCGGAGTTGAAGTCCTCGTATGGGGAGTACGCCGGAGGCGCATGTCTTGAATAAGACGACATAGTGTGTGTTATGGTGCTGTGAATCTCTAACAGATGATGATATGGACCTGAAGAGTAGCCAAAGGTAAGCTTGGGCAAGAATTGTCTAGTTGTAGCAACTGTGGATGGATGATCTTGTCCTATATATATATATAGAGGAGGAAGCTACTACTTCGCCCTGCCCATCCTCTTAAAGGCCTCTTCTAGAAGTCTCTGTCAATGTAGTGTCCCGTGCCAATTAAAACGGCTCGCCGCGCTGGTCCCAAAGAGGAAATCTTTTCAACCGACAGTTTAATGTATATTTGAGCTGAGAGTATGTTATTCAGGGAAGGGAGTTAACGAAACGAAAGAAGGGAAGAAAAGGGAGAGACATAAAATTCTAATAAACACAAATGTAAACACCAAGAACAAGTAAAACTGATAAAGCCAAAAGACAATCACTGTTTCTTCTTACGACTCTCAAAGAGCTCTTCGAAATGTTCAACATCTTGAATCTCTTCATACCACTTGCTAAAGTCGAACAGAGCAGCATCAGGCTTTCCCCTTGGAGGGAACAACATGGAGAAGACCAGCATGGAAGCAGCAGATGCAGCATAACCGGCAAAGAAGTTGAAATAGTAAATCTTGTTGGCAGCATCAGGAACAACGTGAGTCTTGGTAGCACCGACGAAACCAACAATGTTAGGAGCAATACCACAGATATAAGCCGCATAGGCTCTCCAGTTGAAACCAGCGGTATAGTAGTACACACTGGTGTTATCTGCAACGTACAAATCTTCCAAGATCATATAACCTTTCTTCAAGATAAAGTAATCACAGAAGGTTGTACCTGCAATGGCAGACAAGAACACGGAATAGGCACTCAAATATGTTGAGAACATCGAACTTGAAGATAGAATGTTCCATGGACAAACGGCAAAACTAATGGCAGCAGCTATATAACCACCTCTTCTGATGGTGATATACTTTGGCAGCAAGGCAGACATGTCAATACCTGCCGACATATAATTGGCGGAGATGTTGGTACCAAGCTGACAGATAGCCAAGGAGAATGAGATTAAAAACACACCGCCTCTATTCCCAGGTGTAGAATGATCCAAGAATCTACCCAAGACATCCAATGGACTCCAATATGTCTCGCCGTACAAGATTGTACTTGCTGAAGAAACCAAGATACCAATCAAACAAGTGATTGAAAAAGTGATTGGAATGGCAAAGAATTGAGACCAAACGGCAGAATTCTTTGTATGTGCCATTCTTGAGAAATCGGGAGCATTAACGATCAAAGTTGCAAAATTGGACAATGCATTCATGGTACTGCTGATGAATGCCCATGCTAAGGTAGTACCACTAATTGTAGCACCTTGTTTAATGACAGGTCCACCACCATCAGCTTTAACCAATGCCCAAATCAAGAATGCAAATGCTGCAATTGGACCAACGAAAGCCTTAAAGGTGAATAAATGACGGATTTGATGAGGTCTGACGTAGATGAATGGTAGTTGGAACAACCAAAAGAGGAAGAAGCAGAGCATTCCATAAGAGGTGATTTTCTCACTTGCTGGAATGGTATTATGGATCCTCGTGTCTAAATCGTTACCAAAGATGGCTCTAAGCATCAACTCGACACAGTTACCACCCAAAGTTGCCTGAGAACCTGCCCATATACAAGCAAGCACAACCCTTTGAAAAACAGGCCAGTATGACCCCCAGATTCCCCATGCCGAACGGGATGCAACTGGGAAGGAGATATGGTAGTACGTTCCAACCCTTGCTGCTATGGTGACAAAGCAACCACAAAAGAAGTACCCCAACCAGACTGAGATCCAAACTTGCCACCAGGCAAGACCTGAGACGACACCTGTTGAGGCAATCTGCCAAGTGTTGACATTGATGGAATCTGCACACCAGAAAAATAGGAAATTCCACCATTTCCAAGTTCTTCTTTTTGCTTCGACTGGTTTCAAATCATAGTTAAGTAGGAATAGTTCCTTCGTTGATAAACCTTCTGTTCCTTCGACTCGTAGAAACTTGTCAAGCTTGTGGAAGAAGCCTGGTTGCTGTTTGGAGGTTGAAGAGGAGTCACCATCCACCAGCACGGACCCAACCTCTGCAGAGAACTCCTTCAGGTATGTTTCTATCTCCTGTTTCTTTTCCACAGACATTGCAATTAGAGGTGAGATTGATTCTTCAGGGAGGTGAGGGAGTGCTTGCTTTGCTTCGAAGGATCTAGCTGTCAGACGACCACTAAAAAAATTTCAGAGGTGAAAGAAGAAAAAGATGATGAAGAAGAAGGTTGAAGAAATCAAATAAGAAGATTGATCACTTTATTGATAGCAGTTCTCCAAGAGGTAGGCGTTTGATGGATGTTTCTTCAAAAGAAAGAAGAAAGAAAGAATTTAAAAGAGATGGTTACCATCTTTGGATTAACAAAGTAGCAATAAAGGAGCAGAGATTGGGAAAATGGAGCATAGAAGATTTGCTGTGCGGCTTATCAAAGAGCTTGATAGGAAGTAAGATCTGCAGATGACAATAGCCACTGAGCCGCAAGACAAAAATACTGCAAGGGAAACGACTCGTCCATTTCCGCCATTAAAGTGAGGTGACTTTACCCCAAACGTATACGAGGAAATTACAAGAGATGTCTTTATACAGACGGTTCCATCCATGGGTTATCTTTAGTATATCCATAGTTGTTTTGCATATGTCTGGTTTCTTTCGAACTGGGGCGACCAGAGAGAGAGAGAGAGAGAGAGAGAGACGAGGAACAGAGAGAAATGTGTATTTCACATCTACAACCACCCCCTATCCTAATGTTTGGCACCCCCTATTACTGATTGTTGCTGCTTTTCTTCGGAAATTTCCTAACAGATCCTTGTCAAAAATTGGCAATGTCTGATTGTGCCGAAGGGTATATAAATTTTCGGTAACAGATACGTACACCATACACAGGAGGCACTGAGCATATCGGTTATGGACAACGATAGGGATTTCAGGAGTCTGCGGAAAAGGTTCATGGCGGGTTGATACCAACCTTATTTTTGAACCTTAATCTGTTATCTGGTAGCCACTATCAGCAAAAAAGGAGGAACACTGCAAAAAGCAAAAGGTTGGCCATTGCAGTGAAGACGACCCCAGTTGTAATTTTTCAACGTTGGTTGGCCAAGTATCCTACTTCTGCCTCTAAAAGGTAATGTCAGCATTACAAACGGAGAAGCACTCCAGGTTTACTTCGGGATTTATTTCTCTGCATCAGTCATCCATAAGCTCCATTTCAGGAAGATAAATGGACGGAATTACAGTCAAGAGAGTTTGATAGCTCGACCTTTGCGGTCAGATAGACCTTTTTCCTTAGAAGATATGCAGTCCTTCCAAGATAGATAGATAGATACGGGTCAATCACTACAGTAGACAACTTAGCCGTTAGCCGTTAGTGATCAGCCTTCAAAGTTCATTCAAGAGAACAATGCTAAACACACCTGATAGAGATAGCTCAGGCCAAAAAAAAAAAAGATTTGAAATTCCAAAGATAAGTAAAGCGAACCATCGTACGGGGGCGGTAAGGGGGTCGGAAATAACCGACTTTCAAGACACTCCGTAAGGCATTTAATTACCGGAGAGCCGTCCACTGCCGCTTGCTTGCTTTCTTGCTGCTGTGGGAGAGAGAAGAGACACAGAGAGACCTATCAATAATAATTCTGTAGGGCCGTCCCCCCCCCCCCCCTCCGGCTGGGGGTGAGGTTCCTGTTTTCTTCTGCTCGTCTCTCTCTCTTACACTTGGCGAGCCGTAACTGTCTGCTTGGCGGTGATTCCTGGTCTTCCACCAAGAAGATCAGAAATTGCTGTAAAAAAAATCCAAAAAGAAAACTTCACAGACACGAAGGCTGTGCAAGCTACTCACACTTAAAGGCACGTGTCTGCATCTTGGCAGGCTCACCCACGAGAAGAAAAGCGAAGAGTTAGTTCTCTTTACAAAGGGATTGCAATGTGGGGGCAGGGGCGTAGCTCCGAACACATCATCCTTCTTCCTCCGTACAAAGAAACTAGATAACAAAGTAGTCTTCTTTCAATTAAAGCAAAATATCTGACAACTTGGTATCGAAGTTGCGACAAGAGTACTCGGTGATAGGTGTCAGAGCGATTGAAACATCCGGATAACTCACTCTCCATCGCAGTAGTACAATCTTATTTGCCATCATACAGCTATGCATCAAACGTGGAACAATAATGCAACAACAACAGCAACAGCAGCCTACAATACCATCAGTACCACTGCCTCTGGTAAGAGATAACTCACAAAACACAACAATACCGTCAATCGATCTAAATGAGAGTCTTAGTCACTCGTCACAATCTGTCCAAACGCCTGATGTACTACTACCACCATCCACATCGCCGTGTTTGCCATCATCAACAGCTCCAGTTCCATTATTTCCTCAAACATCGACATTTGGAGCCACACCGGTCAAATCAAAGATCTCAGAGACTCTTTCGATGTTAAGAAACAAATCAGCACAGTTATCAGTCCATAATCCATCTACAAGCTCAAACTCTGAAAGTACCTCAGACTCACCAATCAATTCAAAGTTTTCCTCAGGACCTGAAAAGAGGTGCAACAGTAGTAACAACACCACTGGATTGAGTTCGTCTGAGCTCAACAGATCGTCCAATTCAACTTCAAGCACCAGCCTTGTATCATATCCACCTTCCCCTTTATCCCCACATCTTCAACCAGTGCACTCAAACACCAACACAACTCATGCACTTTCCTCACTTGCATCAACTGGTCTATTCAAGAGAAAGAATGGAAGCAGTGGCAATCTGAGCGATCAAGACGGTACTGAAAGCAACAGCTCTGACAACTCTTCAGAAAAGCATAGAATTATAGACCTGTTAAGTAGAGGCGTCAGGCGAATATCCAGATCTGGATCCGAAGAATCCCATATTGGCATTCCTATTCCACCACCATCATCATCATCAAGCAACACAGCTGACATTGAAGGTCATAATGAGGATGAAGAAGATGAAGAAGATCGTAGCCATGATCATGAGGTGTTTACCGTACCATTGGACAAAAAGACGATTCCACCTCGATTGATTAAACCAGGAATCGAAATGTTAAGGATCACGCATAAGAAGAAAATAAAGAGGTTGTTCAACCTTGATGTTGCCCAGAACAGACTAGTCTGGAACAACAAATCATCTTCCTTTATTGAAATTGATCAGATTAGACAGATACGTGTTGGAAACGGTGCCAAGAATTACAGGGAGGAGTTTAAGATTTCTTCTGAATATAAAGATTTGTGGATAACCATCATCTATCATAACAAGTCCAAATCTAACAACATCAAGGCTCTTCATGTAATCGCCACCAGTAAGCATGACTATGATATCTTTTTGAAAACAATGAGAAACTTGGTTTATTTCAAGAAACAACTAAGCAGGAGTTTATCGAGCAGCACCGATAGTGATTTATTCACAACGTTGCACTGGAACAACAAACCTTCCGATAGTGAAAAGCTATCGTTTGAAGGCGTACTCAAATTGACTGCCTCCTTGCACATTCACATCAAGCCGGAATACCTAAGGACCATATTTGATACTGTCGACGAGACGTTGAAGGGATACTTGGATTTCGAAGAGTTCAAAAAGTTTGTCAAGCTTTTAAGAGAAAGAAAGGATCTTTCCCAAATATTCAACTCTTTGAAAAAGCGGGAAACTTCTGGAAAGCTAACACTAGCTGAATTCTCCGATTTCCTTAAAACTGTCCAAGGTGAATTCATCAATGATGATCTATCCATCAAAAAGGTGTTTTTCAAGTTTTCCAAGGGTAAGCAGCATCTCAACCTGGAAGACTTTAGAAATTTCATGATCAGTTCTCACACTTCCCCACTGGACAATACAGAAGAAGACCACACACGACCACTCAATGAATACTACATTTCTTCGTCGCATAATACGTATCTCATGGGAAGACAATTGAAGGGAAAATCCTCCGTTGAAGGTTACATAAGGGCACTACAGAGAGGCTGCAGATGCATCGAAATTGACATCTGGGATGGAGATGGTGGTCCAATAGTCACCCATGGAAGAACGTTGACAACATCTGTCGATCTCAAAACAGTGGTTGAAGCAATCAGGAAATATTCCTTTATCACGACTCCATACCCGGTTATCATATCGTTGGAGGTACGCTGCAACTTGGAGAATCAGGTGAAGACTGTGAATATTCTGAAGGAAGTATTACAAGATTTACTTTTGACTGAATCGATGCTGAGCAATGCCATGACTTTGCCATCCCCTGTTGAACTGAAGCATAAGATATTGGTCAAGGTGAAGAAATCACAGTCAAGTCTAAGGTCATTGTCGATGGATTCGTACGATAGTTCAGGAATGTCAAACTCCTCCTCTTTCAGTGAAGATGGCTTTGCTCAGACCAAATCCAATTCCTCAAGCTCGTCTTCCATTGGGAAAATCATTAGAAGAAACTCAGCAGGAGTCAAGATAGCACCTGAACTGGCATCACTTGCGATCTACCTGGTGGGAATCAAATTCAGAAACTTTTCATTACCAGAGTCGAAAACTTACAACCACTGTTTTTCCTTCAGCGACAAGAACATTGCCAAAATGATCAAGGAAGAGTTCAAGTTTGCCGCTTTAGTAAAGCACAACAGAAGGTTTTTGACCAGAATATATCCATCCATATATAGATTTAACTCGGAAAACTTTAACCCAATAATATACTGGGAGTTGGGGGCTCAACTGGTTGCTACGAATTGGCAGATTTATGACCTTGGCCAACAGATTAATGAATCACTATTCAACAAGGGTAGCAATTCGGGTTACGTGCTGAAACCAATCTGTCAAAGATTGGACAGGGGAAAACACAAGAATAAGAAGCTTTTCAAGAATATTCTAAAGTTCAATCATTGGAATTACCTAAAGATGCAGATTGTTTCAGCACAGCAACTTCCAAAGCCAAAAGACTCCAAATCTGAGGTGTTTGACCCATACGTTGAATTGGAGGTGTACTGTGGGAAAGTCTCTAATGTTGAAATCACCTCTGATCCCAATGAACCATTAGGATCGTGGAAGATACAACCTTCAGCCTCAACCGTTCTCACCTCCAGCTCGTCTTCTTCTCCTTCTTCTTCTGAGGCTGAAGATGCCGGTGGCTATACCACCGATGCAGAATTGTACGTCCCAGCCACTGGCGGTAGCGCTGGTACTAGGTTCAAACCGGAAGAAACTCTCGGCATGTCATTTCCCAGAGTCATATTTAAGACTCCTCTTGTGCCACAGAATGGATTCAACCCATTATGGAGACAGAGATGTAGTTTGAACTACCGTTCAAACGAAAACAATATGGTCTTTTTGAGGTTTGTGATCAAATGTAACAATGCCGATGGCAATGCCAGTGTTATTGGAACATACTGTTGCAAGCTGGATTATCTAAAGAAGGGATACAGACATCTTCCTATCTACGACTTCCAAGGTGAACAGTATATCTTTTCAACCTTGTTTGTCAAGATAGACTATGGACCGTTATAGTCAGTCTTACGTGCTACTATTTAACTTACTCTGGCTATACCACCACCTCACTTTATACTTCGCATTTTTCTTTTTCTTTTCTTCGCTCACTCTTTAAAAGTCATCTTGATTTCCATACAAATATTTTATTCGCTTCTTATGGAGTAAGAAATACAGATGCGCCCCGTAAAAACACGCTGGTTAGAAGAATTGCATGATGTCGTTGTCTCTCCTAGGCTCAACAGCAATCGTGGTTATCCTCTCCTTACCAGCATTCAACTCTCTTCTAATCTCAGGTCCAATATCCTTGTGGCCTCTCTGCCTCAACACCTCCAACAAGAAATCTCTCTGATCTTCAGTAATGTCGTTTTTGTAACGTTGCGCAAAGGCCAAGAAAGCCTTATGCCAGACTAAAGGCATTGGTGGAGCCTGGCTTATTCTCCTCTGCTCGACAATTTCGGTGTTGTCATCCATTATGATATCGTTCCTGTTTTGGTCTGTTATGACACGGAACCTCATCAGGTAGTTCACAATGTCATCGATCGTTTGGTATGGTAGTGCGTACTTCTTTTCTATTAGGATTCTGATGAACACTATTATCGCTGGAGAAAACTCTTGGTCTAAAAGCCACGACAAAGCAACGGAGGAGTGCTGCACAGGGATGGAACATTTGGTCAAGATTGAACCAACAATCATTGCCTCTCTTGTAGAGCATTGATCTTCAACCAATGGGAAAAGGAAACCTTTGAAGAATGCTGATGGTTTATATAGAGATTTTTTTAAGGATCTGTACAAGTGGTAATTTAGCTTGTGGTCATCGCTGTCCTCAATGTCCAGCCTGAACCTTGGTAGTAGAACCATGTTGACGAACCTTTCAGCCTTGTTAGCACTTAAATTGGACACAAACAATTTTGTTGCTTCAAAAACAACCTGTGGTGTCCATGATTCAGGATTCGTCACGTAAACTAAATCTTCCCAGTTTTTGATGCTTGGTAACACCTTGAATAGCTTTGGTAGCTTACCGTGTCTCCAAGCACTCAAACTTTGACCAACCTTTTCATAGGCTTCTATAACTCTCGGAGGTAAAAACACTCTATCTTGAGGTCTCTCTTCTGGCTCTTCTGATTGCTGTTGTGACTGCTGTTTTTCGTTAATCTTGGCCATGATCTTATCTGCCAAGTTGAAGCTGCTGAATGGATTTGATTCGGTCTTGAAGTAAGACTCAAACAGTTCCAATTCATCAGCATCAATCTCATCCACCTCTTCGTCGTCCCCTGCGTAGTAGTCTTGTTCGTTCTCGGACATTTCTTCATATTGGGCCCCATCCTCATCGTCATCTTCGTTGTCTGACTCCTGGGCTATCGCTGCAAATCTAGGAGCTGTTGATGCGTAATGCTCTCTTTCTTCATCTTCAATCTCTTCCTGCTGCTCCTTCGCCAACTGTAAAACCTTTCTTGACGTGCTTGCATCTAGCGTGTGCTCTTCTTGTGCGTCTTCTTCGGCATCACGGTCGATCTTCACTTTCTTGCTCTTCTTCAAACTGGTGGTCTTCAAGTTACCACCCTGGGTGGTGATATCCTTGTACAATGGGGCACGATGTGGTGCGTCTTTACCCTCTCTTGTTGAAATTTTACCCATTTTGAATGTCTCTATGTTCTAATTATTGAACCCCTTGTCATTAAATAATTTTTGCAGTTATGATTGGTTATAGGTTCTATTCGTTGTTATTATAGGGTCAATATGGAGGAAAATTTTCAACTGGAAACCTATTTTATGAAAAATTCTTAACAAAAAAAAAGATAATTCATGGCTGTGCAATTGAAAATATACTTTTGACTGATGACACGTTTGCCAATTATGACAGCCATTAGAGAGCAATCGATCCTTTCCCCCCCCTTGCAGATCTGAGCTGATCGATCTGGATTCGATTCGAGGCTGTCTCAATAATACTATATTAAACTATACAAATTCTTCTTCCTGATTCTGGAAAGAAAACTACTACATTCGTCCTCATAACAACCGATAAACAAGCAGAGACATTTGAAAAATAAGATGGTTGGATTAGACAGAAAAGAGGTGCCACATGCAAATGGCAAAAAGAGACAGGCTTCAAGCCTAGCATCGGAAGGAAACGTTGTTCCAACACCAGCAAAGAAGGCAAGACATTCACACTCGATTCAATCCATAGTAGCCTCGAGACTATCCTCAATTAACAAAATCCCAACACCAAAGACGGAATTGCTAGATGTGTTTGTTTGGGGTACAGGTTCGATGTGTGAGTTAGGCCTAGGTCCTGAGGCCAAGACAAAGGAGGTCAAAAGACCAAGGTTGAACCCTTTTTTGAAGAAAGAAGAAGTGGGTATTGTTGATATCTGTTCTGGTGGTATGCATACAATAGCATTGGACCATCATAACAATGTCTGGTCATGGGGTGGTAACGATTCCGGTGTCTTGGGAAGAGACACCTCTGGTGCCTCTGAGCAATTGAGGAGTGCCGATGCAGATGATGAGGATGATGAGGATGGTGATTTGAACGCTGCTGAATCCACACCGGGAAAAGTGGAAGGTTTACCAACGGATAAAAAGATCATCCAATTGGCTGCAACGGATAATTTATCTGCTGTCTTGTTAGAGACAGGTGAAGTTTACGCTTGGGGTACGTTCAGATGTAACGAAGGTATTCTAGGTTTCAATAAGGACGTTTCCATCCAAAAGACTCCTGTCAAGATTCAAGACTTTGAGAACATTGTTCAATTGGCATCGGGTAAGGATCATTTATTAGGACTCGATACTAAAGGTATCGTGTATGCTTGGGGAAATGGTCAGCAGTATCAACTAGGTAGAAAGATTATTGAAAGAACGAGAATGTCATCATTGGAGCCAAGATCGTTTGGCTTGAAGAAATGTAAATTTGTTGGTTCTGGTGAGTTCCATTCTTTTGCAATCACAACAGATGGCAAGGTTCTTTCGTGGGGTTTGAACCAATACGGACAGTGTGGTAACCAGGTTGCCATTGATGACGGTGCAGTTGTTACCACACCTACCGAAATCAAAGAGCTTACAGGAAAAGACATTGTCTATATTACCGGTGGTGAACATCATACCATTGCCCTATCTTCCAGCGGTGACGTTTACACTTTTGGTAGGTTCGACATGAAGGAAATTGGTATTGAATCCAGTAAGCTTCCAAAGGATGATTGTATCACCGATTCTCATGGGAATGTCAGATCCTTGCCTGTTCCAACAAAGCTAACTACCCTACCACCATGCAAGACTGTTGCATGTGGTTCCCATCATACAGTTGCTGTCACTAAGGATGGTATTGCATTCTCGTGGGGTTTCGCTGACACGTATGCATTGGGTCTGGGTCCATTGGATGAAGACGTTGCAAAACCAACAAGAATCAACAACACTGCCACCAGAGACCACGATATCAAGATTGTTAGCTGTGGTGGACAGTACAGTATCAGTGCTGGATCCAAGCTGAGTGAAGATAATTCAGAAGACAGAACTGATAAAATAGAAGAGTTTGAGGAGAAACTAGAAGAATCTGAAAAGGTCTAGACGTGCTTGAATTTGAATTTTGAAAACCAGAAAACAAGGCTCCATCTTTTTCTTGCCTCGAATCTGCTGTTATTAATCCTTTCTTATATGTTATTTTTTCTATGTTGTTTTGCAAGAGCATTCGTACATTTTCCAACTGGACTGTTTTTTTTACATGATATATGCTCTCTGGGTTCCTTTTATATGTACAATTTATATGTTATGAATACAATGTTGATGTAAAATTAGTCTATTAAGCAACAACAGCAAATAATGTCTATGCCTTTTCTATAATGATTCGTCGTCAATCCTAACATCCAATCCATGCTCCCTCATGTACTGTTTCACCTCCATGACGGTGTATTCACCTCTGTGGAACATACCAGCGCCCAAAGCGGCATCAGCTTTGGTCTTTTTGAACACCTCTTCGAAATGAACAGGTTTACCGGCACCACTGGAGGCAATCACAGGTATACTGACGGCAGACTTGATCTGATCGATCAGTTCAAAATCGTATCCAGAGTTTGAACCATCCTTATCGATACAGTTCAGCAAGACTTCACCTGCACCTAGCTTCTCACAGGCTTGACATAGCTCATAAGCACCAAGCTGATGAACCTTACGGCCACCTTGGGAAGTCACCTGGTAATAGCAGTACTGTTCCCCATTTGGACCGGGCGTTTCTGTTTTGATGCAGTTATATGCGCACGTTGATGGATCAGCAACGTGGAATCTTTTAGGATCGACAGATATGACAACTGCTTGAACACCATAGGCATTTGAGATAGTTTCAATCGGGGTCAAGCCAGTGGCAATACCTCCTGAGCTGATGTACTGTTCGGCGGCAACGACTGCATCGGAACCAATGGAGACTTTATCTGCACCTGCTCTAAAGTATAACGTTGCAACATCCAACGCTGGAATTTTCGTTCCATCAGGGTCAACAACATCCTTGATTCCTCCTCCAACAGTAAGAGGAACAAAACAAGTCTTTGCGGCGAGTTTCAACACTTCTAACATTGGTGTATCCTTGATTGGAGAATCTCTAAAGGAGGTGATATTTAAAAAAGTAACCTCGTCAGCTCCTTGCTTGTAATATTTTTCAGCCATCTCCACTGGCTTCCCCAAGTTTCTAACGTCTCCTCCAGCTTGTGATTTTTCTCTAACGTCGTACTGATCACCTTTGGTAACGACAAGATCACCGTTATCGTTTGTTCTAACGTCCAAACAAGCAATGATCCTCCTTGTTAAACCAGTTGGTGTGACTTCAATGTTGGATCTTGCCTGTAGAGATTGGGATGGTATACTGGTGATCTTATCCTGCTGCAAGAACGACCTTAGCAGTTTCAAACCAGCAACACCAGACTTTTCAGGGTGGAACTGTGTGGCAAAGATGTTATCCTTCACAATGGCAGCAATGAACTGCTCCTTTCCATAAGTTGCAAGGGCCAACTCCCAACCGTCATTTTCCAATCTGGCAACGTCTTGAGGTGTAACAGTTGCAGCATAGGAGTGGACAAAGTAATACCTTGAATCTGGATTCATGCAAAAGAGAGTCTTTTTCGAATCTGCATATTTTGCTGGAACGGTGAGGCTATTCCAACCAATCTCGGGAACAGACTTATCAGAATCATCAAATTTGCTCAATTGTAAATCAACGAGCCCTAAACCTTTCACGCCGGGACTCTCCTCTGAACCTTTGAAGAAAGTCTGTAGGCCAACACAGATACCAAACAGCGGGTTTCCTGATTGGATATAGGCAAGGATGGGTTCGACAAATCCTCTTGAATTGAACTCCTTTACAAAATGGCCAAAATTTCCAACGCCAGGTAATATCAGTTTTGAAGCTTTTTGTAAGGATGGGTCCTGGGATGACTTGATAAATTGGACGGTATAGCCTAGGTGTTCGATTGCATTTGATAAGGAACGCAGGTTTCCTGATTCAACGTCAATGACGTGTACTATACCTTTACTCATGGCTTTTGAAGTGGGATTTTTTAAAAGATTGATGCTATCTGTTTGTCTTTAATTTATTATTGGGATAGATTAAATGTTGTTTATGAATGAAATGGCTACAGGAGAATGACTCTTTCAGCTAAAACTTTTCCTATTCTCCAGTCAGTTATGTTGCACATGGTGGGAGAGATTGAGATCTAGGCGCGGTAATTTGGAGGAGGCTTGCGGGAGCGTACGAAAAAATGACACCTTGGGATTATCCTTGGGTGATGATCGTTACTTGTATGGTGATTCGATTCGAGGGTTTATACAGAATGGGCAGTTAATAGTGAAGAGAAAAGAAGTGAGAGAAGAAGCTAGAGGAAAGGAAAAGAAAAAAAAACCAAGTAATCGTTATACCATATTTTTATCAGCGTAAAAGTATGGGTAATCTTTAAACCTAATTCTTAGACTTCAATGCTCTTCTTTGCTTGACTGCATCGGACAGATCCTTTAACATTTCAACAGTGGTTTCCCAAGAGACACAACCATCAGTAACGGAAACACCGTATTTCAATTGAGACTTATCTTCAGGGATGGACTGCTTACCTTCGTTGATGTGAGATTCAATCATGACACCAATAATCTTATCCTCACCAAGGGAAACCTGTCTTGCAACCTCCTTATTAACCAGAGGTTGATTCCTGTAATCCTTGTTGGAATTACCATGAGAACAGTCAACCATTAAGACTTTATCCTTTGGCAACTTACTCTTTGCATCAATGATGGATTGTTCATCATAGTTGGTACCTTTCTTACCACCTCTTAGAATGATGAAACAATCTTCGTTACCTTTAGTTGTTGTAATGGCAGCTAGTCCATGCTTGGTAACACCCATGAAATGGTGTGGTGAAGATGCAGCTTGGATGGCGTCAATGGCAACGTCAAGTGAACCATCTGTACCATTTTTGAAACCAATTGGGAAGGATAGTCCAGATGCTAGTTCTCTATGAAGTTGAGATTCTGTTGTTCTTGCACCGATGGCACCAAAGGATAATAGATCACCAAGGAACTGAGGAGAGATTGTATCTAACATTTCCGAACCTATTGGTAAGCCTTCGTTTGTCAATTCGACAAACAACTTTCTAGAGATGGATAAACCTTTGTTAATGTTGTAAGTTGTATCCAAATCTGGATCATTGATTAAACCTTTCCAACCAACAGTTGTTCTTGGTTTTTCCAAGTATGCTCTCATTATGATGACTAGTTCACCTTTGAGTTCTTCTGATAGGGTCTTTAACCTTCTAACGTAATCCATTGCAGAGACTGGATCGTGCAAAGAGCATGGGCCAACAATTACCAGTAGTCTATCATCCTGTTGTCTGATGATTGCTGATGCATCTCTTCTACCCTTCATGACTGTTGCTAGGGAGACTTTAGTACCTGCGATCTGGTTTGTTAGTAGAGCTGGTGAGATCAAAGGTTCGTAACCTTCAATCCTAACGTCATCGTATTCCTCTGGGGAAGGGGTGTTGTTCTTTGAATCTGTTTCGAATAAGTTGCTCATGCTTTGGTTGTGATGATGGTAATGAAAATAAACGTTCTTTTCAATGGATTAATTTAAAACAAGGTTGTATGAGGTATAAAGTTAACTTGGTGTGTTCTTTCGTGGAAGAAAGAATAGAGTTTTATGGATTGATTGTATGGTTTTGGATGGTGTTGACGTCAACCACTTCTGTTTTTCAGGGTGCAGATTATGATTACCACGCTGTGTGTGTTGTATGTATGTATGTATGTCTATCTATACATTATATATTGTTATGTTGTATGACTCACCAGCAAACAACCACACCACCAATGAAGAGAACGTGTGCAAAGACAAACAACCACCAGGGGGGGTGGGGCCATGGGCCATGGGCCATGGGACATGGGGACCAACGTGGATATATGTGTACACTGCCCTGACCTCTATCCCCCCCACATTCAACTAAGTACGCACGCAATCAACAATGATGGAAAAAAGATTGAAAAATTTTAATGCAATGAAAAACAAAAAAAAGAGAGAGTGAAAAATTGGTGGGAGGTGTTTGCATGAGAGGGACCGACGTTTTTTCTGTTCTACTGTTCTTTTCTCATGGTCGATCGACGCACTTCTCGGCCCCGCGGTAATATCCGGGGCACAACAACTCTGCTCGCGTGCACAGACAGCTTCGGCTTCTAAACAGAAGAGAAAAGATACTTTCTACCAACATTATCCAGATATACCGATAGGCATGGATGTTGGTACTGTTACAGTATATACATACCAATCTTCTATATTCAAAGAACATACAGCAGCCATCGATTAATTAATCTTACTCTCATCTTCAATTCATACTTAACCTCCACCAGTATTTACTACCCATCAACCTGCATCCTTATCTCAGCTGTTTATCAAACATTGGACCCACCATCATAGAAAGAACATACAGAACAACAATCAATGTCTTGCAGGAAAGACTCTTCTTCACCTCCAATTCCATCAGTTGTACACCAGTCAAGTTCGGACCTCTTCTTGCAAGATGTTGAATTACAACACTTGGATTCAAGCACAGTCCACTCCACCATTAAATCAACCCCATCTTCAGCAGGATTGGCAAGCCCGAACTCGATTTCGGATTCGGATCTGAATCTCACCCCCATGTTGAGTGAAACAGGATCAACTTCATCCTTTGATGAGATACAAGGTCAATCAACAACAACAACACAGAAACTACGGCTCAAATTGAATAGATTCTTCACCAAACTATGGAACGGACCTTCAAAACCAAAAGATGATCCACCAGTGTTTTCAAATCACCACCTTCAACAGTTTGATAATTTCCCCATTAGAATCTCCCAATCGTTCCCAACAAAGGTTAAACTTCCATTCATTGCTATCTATTACATATTTTGGCTGATGGTTTTACAATCGGCTTTAAAACCATACCTAACACAACCATCCACTTATACAATAGACCAACAACCATCAAAAGAAGAACAGGATACCCTGTTACTATCGTGCAGTGAAGAATCCTCCATTTGGAAGGGTAAAAATGCAGCATGTGGATTGGACGGTTCAAAATGCATGCCTTTCCAAAACAGAACTTTGGTGATACGATGTCCTGCTCTATGCGATGCGGAATCGATAACGTATTCAAGCATCACGGTTGGTGATGAGAATGTCAAATATAGAAACTTTTACGTTGGTGGTGGTGGGGAACTGGATTTAAAAGAGTTGGATTCAGATGGAGATTTGATTCTTTCTAAACCGTACAGGGCGGATTCATACCCTTGTGGGGCTGCTATTCATGCCGGTGTAATTTCTCCATACTTTGGAGGATGTGCAAGGATCAAATTCACCGGTATACAGTACTCCTTTGAGTCAACCCCATCTCAATATGACACTTTTGATTCGATTGGATTCGATTCGATGTTTCCTGCTTCTTTTCGATTTGTTGAAAAACCAAAGGTTTGCCATAACTGTTACGATCCTCGTGTTCCAATTGCACTGATTAATATACTGCTGGGTTTACCGGTGATGTTCATGTCAACCTCTTCAAAGCTTTCCTTTTGGACAACCTGTATCTCTGGATTCTGGACAATCTTGCTAATTTTTGACCCGCCAAAACTAGTACGTGTCAAAGATCCGGAATCGTTATCACAACTGATCTCGATTGGATTCCAACGCTTTTTACCACTATGCTTCATCCTGTTTACAGTTTGGAAGGTGTCATGCCAAACGACGCTTACTTCACCATCATCGGCAATATGCAAATCCTTGATTTGGTATCCTCTATTTTGGATAGGAATGTTGAATAACGTTACGTTTGATAGACTCCCCGTGGATAGACTAACTTTGAATGACATCATGACTCAACCTGGTTCATTATCGGCAACGTTACTAATTGCAACGTTGATAACAACCGGTGTTTTCCTTCAGGCGTATCATCTATGGCTAGCAGACAAGTTTAAAAAGTACCTTATCATATACGTTGGTTTCATATTGGGGATCATCATCCTTGGGAATCTACCCGGTTTGAATCTCCGTATCCATCATTACATCCTAGCTTTACTTCTCATCCCTGGAACAAACACGAAAGGTTTAACGGCAATGCTATTCCAAGGTGTTTTGGTTGGACTTTTAGTCAATGGTGTTTCGAGGTGGGGGTTAGCATCTGTTGAAGAAACGGATGGCTCGTTACGTAGGTCCGATCCATCGGGACAAGTCATGCCTCCTCATTTTAAAGCGTACACTTTGGAAAACAGTTCGATATCATGGTTTGTTCCTGCTCCTGAAAGTACAGATTTGGATATGATTGATGGACATTATGTCTCTCCTAGTGATAAGTTGGATAAGTTTTCGTTGTTGATTAATGATGTTGAGAGGTACAATGGGTTCAACACATCGGTTAGTCTTGATGTTTTGATGCAGCTCAACCAGGAGTTCAAAGAGGAGATGACGGGTGGGTTGGAGTGTTTGGAAAAGAAAGGAGATGGTGGAGTGTTGAAGCTTTATTTGAGAGTGGCTAGAACAAGCGGTAAGAATGGAAATAGAGGTGACTACACCAAGGCTGCCCTTCTCACTTGGCCTAATGGAGAGTTCATTCTTCCAGATAATGGGCTTACAAGGTGATTATGGAGGGGTCTTATTTTTTTTTTTTGAATTTAGTTTTGAAAACAGTTGATCGAGGTTCTGGGGAATTCTGTAAAGTGTGCGTTGAATTCAATCAAGGATTCGAAGGTAGTAGTAGTAAAGCCTCTGACATAACGGTTGCGCCGCTCTCGGTATTAAAATCGGCAGTGGCTGTGCTGGTTGGAGAGCATATACAGAGGAAATACACTGCTTGATGGATTACGGCATGGTTGGCGGTTTGATCTGCGGGTTCATCCTTTTACGGTCTGAATAAAATCGATATTGCTAGATCAATGGTAGCCCACACTGTATGTAGTATCAAGTCCCAACTGAAGAACTATTTGGAACTTTTTTGGTTTGTCATTCGCGTAGCTGTCATGGAAGTGAGTTGAGACGAAAATTTCTAAAAGATTGCGTTTATGCTGCTGCTTGCAAGGAGGAGGAATCTGAACAAACAAATACTACGGTTTCAGGTTGGCAATGCAAACAGGGTCAGATATATATAAAAAGTTAACACTCCAACAGAAACAGTTAAAAGGATGGAGAAAGGTAGAACAGGAAGGGGGTGCAAATGTTTCATATAGTGTTAGGGATCGGTAGTGCACATCCGGGCAAGCAAAAGATGACGTCACAGTGCTTAAGTCTATGTTCTCGTTAGAGAGAGATACAGAAAGCTTTATTGTCCGGCCAATGCAGTGTAATTGTTATGCACATCGCACCAAATATTAAGCGCTGTTGTGTTTGTGTTTGGGCGCACGACGGCGCCGGCGCCAATTCCTCGGTGGCTTCGAGAAGCGGTAATCTTTCCACAGCTTTTTCAACACGGGACAGGACAGAAGGAGTTCCATACATAGCTATTTAACATTGGGTCCGGGTCGGAGGAAAGCTCATTATTAATCAACTTTCAAAAGTTTGAGCTTTTGCGTTCCTTCAATGTCTATCTGCCAGATGGCACAAGAGAGTAGGGTTGGACTGGTATCAATTACAAAACATTTAAGATTTGTCAAGTTGAAACACCGATATGAGAGGATAAACTTAACAGCTGTCAAACTTTACTTCTTGAGTGAAGTTGAAGTATTTCTGCCGTCTTTTCTTTATGCCTAGGGCACGAGATCTCTGTTATAGTTCTATCCTATAAAGCAACCGTTTGGAACCAATCCGTTGATAGTTGAATCTATATATAGCAGCAGTGGCTTGGTGCTACATAACTCATCGAGGCTTATGTCTTACTGTAAGCAAGGGGATGTAAGCAAGCAAGGGGTAAGCAGAACAAGCTTCTTTTATACCCTTATGACTACCATTACATTAACAATATTGAAAGGGATGTATAAGCTGACAACGGAATGCTCGATTGACAACCCTTATAAGGTTTCTGAAAAGGCCAAGCCAGTAAGTCGATTTAAACGGTGTGTTGAATTGGTGATGCTGCTCCAGTACATGTTTGCCAAGAACACGAGTAAAAGAGGCAGTTTAGGGAAGAGGGGGAAGAGGCCGACTGTGGAAAGTTAGTTGCCTTTCGTTAGGTGCCTTTCGTCTGAAAAAAGTTCATTGATCTCTGATGATGTCGCTAAGCAGCAGCAAGTGGTAATGTAAATGGAGAAACGGTTGGCCGAAAAGAAACGTCTAACTGATGGTTAATTTGATTAGTTTGATCGTGAATATATATGTATGATTGTGTTTATTGTTACTGCCTCTTTCCAAGGCAAAAGTGCTAAAAATAAACCTTTTTTAGGATGGAGATCGTTTAACTGGCCGTTTTTGGGGACACGAGAGAGGAGAGAGGAAAGGGGAGCAGCGTGGTGTTTGCTGTTGCGTTGTAGCGTGACTGGGACTGGGACACCCTGTCCTGTCGTATATATACACACGGGGGTCATGGCTGGGCTGGGCTGCTTTGCCCTTTGCCCTTTGCCCTCCTGGGTGGCTCCATGCTTAAAAGCCAATGGCCCCAAAAAAAAAGGGCCCAGACTCTCTCTCAGCAGGGGTGGCTGGCTGGTGGCTGATGATGCTGGAGGGACAGGCTGCATGCTGTTCCGTACCCATATATAATATACACTATGTGCCAGGCGCTAAGCTGAAGATTGCGTTACGTAGTGCATGCGTCCGGTGACCATTGTCCCTTCCGGGACGGGCAAAAGCCGTAAAAATTGAAAAAAAAAATGGGAAACAGGAAAAGGAAGAAGAAGAAGAGGAGAGAGGAAGGACACAGAAACAACCTCCATTATGCCTGTATCCCTCTCCTCAAAGCATCTAACTTCTACTTGCTCTTCTTTCTAACTCTTTAAACGTCAAGCAAAACATCTCTCCCAATCCTATTGTGAGAAAGCCCCCATACAGAAACAAGCCTTCGTGTTTACGACAGTTTACTATATATAGCTCCAAGCTTCAAACAACAGCTACAAACGCATATTTACAAAGGAAACCCCATCCATCCATACACCGTTCAACAAGGTCTCAAAAGATATATCCTTTGAAAGCTTCCTTCCTAGTTGTTGAATCCCCTCCTGTTCATTCTGTCCCCACTTTTATCCAGCCAAAAACATAGATTGATTGCTCGTTTTGCTTATGAAAAAAAGCATCTCTTTTCATTGACTTGTCGTCTTTTGTTTGAAACAGTATCCATTAACCGTAAGGTCTCGAAGGCATCAATCGTTAACACATCATCTCGAACAACAGAAGCAGTCTGTGCCGTCCGTTTTCAATCTTACACTCGCATGCTCCCTTGATCGATCCCAATCAACATAAATAATACACAGAATCTCTCACTTCTTATACAATCGCTTTACAAGGGAAAACTATACTTTCACGGCCATCATTTATCTATAGCCTAACATATCCACATCCAAATCCACAATGTCCTCGCTTGCAAGATCGCCACATTTCACATTTCCTCAGACATCATCTTCCTCACCTTCGGCTAACCCCAACGAACAGGATTACTTCTCAAATGCTTGTTCGAGTCCATATAATACAACCAGTCCCACATTTGCCTCCTCTTCTTCAGCAGTTCACAGCAGTGTTACCGCCACCACCAGTACCCCCAACGAGAAGCACAACAATGAAAACAATTCTGAAAGGAGCCCCTTTCTTTGGCAGCATGATCATTCTCAACAACAACAGCAACAGCAATACCTAAATTCAAACAAGAATACTTCATCTTCGAATCCCCAATCATCATCGATTGCTAAACATTCATCCTCTGCAAGACCAACACCTGTGCTATTGGCTCATCAGAAGTGCGCTGACTCCATATCGTCGATCACTTCAGACTCCACGCTTGTCGACCATCCAGATTCCTTGCGTCATCTCAACGGCTCAAAGAGAACATCTTCTATTGCAAGTACCGATACACTAGTGGAGACCCTCCCAATTGTTACCTTACAAATCAAAGAAGAGGATGAAGAATTTTCGGATCAGTCGGAGACTCCTTCACGTACGTCAACATCTCCAGCGCGGGTTGCAAGGCGGGTGTCACCTCCAAAAGCATACGGCCATAGATCAACCAAGAGTGATATATTTACGCATTCCCTTGGAAGTCTACATACCGAAAGGTCCCTGACATCGCCTGATAAACCAACGTCTTTAAACTCAGCTGTGGCTTCATCTTCATCTCCATCAACATCATTAACACCATTAACATCGAGGGAATTTAAGTTCAGTCTGAAATCAGGTATGTCCAGCGTTGGATCTTTACCATTGCCTTCAGCCAAAGCCTTATCTGCATCATCATCATCATCATCATCATCGTCATCGTCATCAAATGCTACCTCAGAGATGTTGCCCGAAGAATTGCCCGTCAAAGGCCGTAATATATCGAAATCACACATTATAGAAGATTCTGCCGCCCTTAGAAGATACATCACAAACACCGATTCGCTTCCTCAAAGACCAAGTAGGCTTAAGGATGTCAAATATGATCTTCCAGGGGGCTGTTCGATGATTAGCTCTGATGAAGGTTTCCGGTATATACAAAACTGGAGAGGAATAGTGGGAGAAGATGGCTTGCCTAACCTGCTTGTTGTGGATGTCAGACCTTTCCAGGACTATTGCAAGTCGCACATTGTGGGAGCAGTCAACTTGTGCCTTCCTTCCACCTTACTCAGAAGGACAACATTCACCTTGGAAAGATGCATTGCCACTTTGACGTCTGATGAGAAACAGCTATTTTTCGTCTACTTGCAGAGAGACATGGCAAATCTACCAACGTTGTTGTTTTACGATGCCAACACAGAAAGCTCTGGTAGTGCCTCTCTGTCGGTGAGTAACCTTGCCGCAAAGTTTGCAAGTTCCCCCGTTTGGGATTCCCCAGTTCATGTCTTGCAAGGGGGATTCAAACAGTTTCAAAAAGAACATTCGTCACACGTTGAGTCTGGGTCTCAGGCAAGCATGCCAAAGGTTATGGTTGCTCCAAACAGAGATTCCCCTTCAAACACTGAACCCGCAGGAAACCTTCTTCATAATTATAAGGAACCACCAACAATCCATATCTCGTCAACGTCACCAGTCTCACCCCCATTGTCAGGAGGTCATTCCAAGCAGAGTAGATTCTTCAAGGGAAGATCTCCAATAGCGTCGTTGGGCTTGACTCATTTCACACTACCGGATACGTCGCACACTCCATTCTTCAAGAGTCGTCATCATGAGGAACTACTGGTCTCCAATCCAGACTCCTCGTTACATCTCTCAACGGCAATGACAACACCAGACATACAAACATTACCATCTTGGCTCTCCAACGTTATAGGTTCGGACCTGGGAGCTTCTGTCCTCTCTCAAAAGTTTACCGATTTACAACTCCAGGAAAGAGAGCGCCTTAACCAAGCCTTGTCGATACATTCTGTTCATTCCACTCCAACGCCTGATACCCCATGCTTTTCAGCAGGCGTCGAGTTGGGAACCAAGAATAGATACAAGGATATATACCCATATGAACATGCCAGAGTGAAGATTCAAAAGTATGATGACGAAAGTGAGGAATTAGACGCGGATGATTCCTACATCAATGCTTCATATATCAACTTTGATGAGTCTCGACTACGCTACATTGCCACTCAGGGTCCACTCGAGGAAACTATTGGTGATTTCTGGAAGGTTACATACGATCATAAGGTTCCTTTCATCATCTCTTTAACCGCTCAGAAAGAACACGAAGTTGAAAAATGTGCTCCGTTTTGGAATGAAGGAACTTATTCGTCAAACGGTATATTCATCAAGGTAACTCTCGTTGAGGAAAATAAAAGTTTCAAGCTAACCAAAGATTCGTCTTGTGAATGTATAGCAAGACGATTGAGACTCACCATTGATAACAAACCACCCCATGAGGTTCTTCAGGTTCAAGTGTTATCTTGGCCTGACTATGGCGCCTTGATCAACTCGCACGATCTGATCTCCTTAGCTCTGTTGAAGAGGTATATTTTGAAAAACGTTGGTGCTGCAGAATCTTTAGCTCCAACGTTGGTCCACTGCTCTGCAGGGTGTGGACGTACCGGTTGTTTCTGTGCCATTGATACCGCCATTGATATGATGTATCAACAACAGAAAGAAAATAGAAGTTGGGATGACGAAAGAGATCTTGTGTTTGAGGTTGTGTCAAGCTTTAGGTCTGAAAGGGTTGGAATGGTGCAGAATCTACGGCAGTACATCTTGATTTACGATACCATCTTGATGTTTAGAAAGTTGCAGGTTGCCAATGGTGAAAATCCAGAGTTGATTTACAACTGGGAGAATCATGACTGTGATTTATTGAAGCATTTCATCGAAGGGAGTAAAAAATGATTCGTGGTTTGAAACAATGGTGTATATACGGTTTATTTTTTGTTTTAAATGCTTTTTGCCTGTTTATTCTCCCTCGCTCCCTCGCTCTCTCTCGAATATTAATAATGCTAATGATAGGAAAATAAAACTGGATACACAACGCCACAATTCAGGATTCTTTTTTTTGCCAGGTGATTTCATCATTCATACACATACAAGTAAAAACACACCAGTTGGTTCAACCCAACACCAACTCGTACAGAATAACGACAATATTAACGAGAATCAAGGGAAACCTAAGCAACGTCCTCGTGGCACTTATCAAATTTACTATCCTTGATTTGATCCCAGCAGTAGTCAACTCGGCAGAGTTTGGATTGGAAGATGAAGCACCGTACGTTCCATATGTGTCATAGCTACCACCATTGTTCGTTGAGGATGAAGAGGACGATCCCCATCCTATACGGTTGAGGAACCTATCTTCTGAAAGGACAGCTATGCCGTTGACCATGAATAGGATGGCTGTGTTGTGAGTGATGAAGGGTTGATGTTAGTACTTCTCTGTCTGGCTTGTGGGTATCGGTAGCGTGTGGGTGAGCCTATAAGCAAAAGATGGTGATGATAGTTGAGCAAATTGATGTGTCACTTAGTGCGTGTCGTTGTGGATCGATAGCTTAACTTACAGTAAAATAGAGTTCCCAATCCAAACATCCTTTGCGTGTATGTAGATATGCTTTCTTTCTTTGTGTGTGTCTGTGGAAGGCCTTCTCTCTCTTCCAAATTTTCAAAGCTTGTACTGTTGAAGCTCTTTTGCTCTCTCCCTTGAGTTTCGTCTTTGAACTTTCTACTTATTCTCTTTCAAAGGAAGTAGTAGTTAAGTGTTGGTGTTACCTGGACGGGATCAGCCTCACTCACCGTTGCTCTTTGCAGAGCAAACGCGTTCATAGGTGGAAAGAAAATACACCTCTGCACCGGGACGTTTGAAAAAGAGGGGGGAACGAGTTAATGTGGGGTGGGCAAGCAGTCAGTGGTTGTGACTGGGAGGAGGATAGCAGCTGACTAGGTGGGTGCCATTTATACAACAAACATTCTTTTGCTCCTTAATAGAATGAAATCAACTACATTTTGTTTTGTTTGAGACTAAATTGATCGGACAAGATAGATTACAAGCTAGTTACTGCCGTTTTAATCGATCTTTAACCAACCATTCTATCCACTATGCCAAGAAGAAACTCTCATCCAGAACCACTCCACCTGGAACATCTTAGTTCCCCACCTTCCCCAGATGCAAGAAGAAAGAAAAGTATTAAAGAGGCAAAGTTTGACTCTTTGGAAGACTTTGAAGAGTATATCAAGGAAGAATCTTGGGAGAATGGTTATGACTCTTTGAACGTTCATCTCAATTACCTCCCACCATTTATCGTTGATGAAATTGAAGGAAACGAGCAAAACATCAACTCGAAGATGAACGTGGCAAACAAAAAGTTCAGAAGACAGTTGCATGAGCATCTACGTTTCAACTTAATGCCGGAAATCAACAAGATGTCAGGAATCAATTACCAGTTTGAAAAAGCCGGTGAGGAGTGTCTTCCTAACATGTTTGGAACCAGCTCGATCTACAAGTGGCACTTTGTAGATGAGAGTAACCATGGATTTGAAGAGGACGAGTACAAGTACAGAGATCATTGGATTGCTCAGTTGGACGTTGAGACCAACACTGTCGATCCATTTGTCAATGTTGACTTCAAGTGTGTTCGCATTTGAGCGTCCAATACATGGCTGTTTCCTATATGTCTATGCTTGTTGGTGTGTGTGTGTATTTTTTTCTCTTTGCCTTTTGTCTTAGCTTGACATATAATATCCGCCTATTCAGATGTAACGAATAATGATATGATTGACGATTTATGATACTTATAAGATCTATGGTTATCGTAGTGTGAAATTTAGCCGTGTGTAGATATAGCAGGGCTGCATACTTACATAGTGTACGAATGAAACTTATGGTGTGCTGCACGCTCTCTGGCCTGTTGGGTATGAGGAGTGAAAGATTAAGGAGATATATTCTTTGCATTGACAAGCAACGAGGTCAGATGGCCAAGCCAACACAAGATACACTCTACCTGATACTTCTAAGTGCTCTGATAATACAATTGATATTCCTTTCGAAATACTCATCCAACAGCCCTCGTCCAATTGCCATCCTAAAAGATGACTTCAGCGGTGCCTTATGAACCAGATGATTTCGATAACAACCCGTTCGCAGAGAGCAGTGTCCTGATCCATCCAGATGAATCAGCACAGTCGCAATCAGGCGGACAAGAACAAAACGACCAGAAGAACACTCCAGTTTCGCATCAACATCCACCAAAACAAGCAGCAGCTTCAATTACAGATACAGCAGACGCATCTGTACAAACATCGCCTTCTCAGCAGCCTCAACAACCACAATCACCACCACAACTCCAACAAAAGCAGCAGCAGCCTATACAGCCTGCAAAAACATTAGCACAGCAGAAGCAGATCAAAGAGGATGAAGAATTGAATTCTGCATTCAACCAGTTCCCAACAGACGGTGACTTGAAGAGGTACCTCCCAGAAAGGTTGAACAGAAATTCCTTTAGTTTGTCTCTCAAGGTGGCAGAGGTGGAGAGGAATGGCAGTTCACAATTTAAAAATCCGATAGTTAGAATCAATGCGCAGGTCAAAAACATCCCAGGCTTCAGAAAGTCCACCTACAAAGACGTTAGAAGGTCCTTCAAGGAGCTGGAGGCTTTCTATAGGTACCTCATTTATAACAACATTGAGGTGTTTGTTCCTGCGTTGCCAAGTATTCCAACGTTATACAACTCAGGATCACCTGAATTCATAAGCTCTTTGATTGTCTCTGTTCAAGACTGGTTCTCCAGAATATGTTCCATCCCAATTCTAATCAGAAATCAAGAGTTTGTTTTATTTCTTGAACAGAATGATTTTAGTTATACTCCTTCCAAGACCAAGCCATCGAGCAACTCAGTCATGGCAACTGGACTCAAGAGGAAAACTCTCAAACAGTTCCAGCCTCCATATGATGCCTCAAAAGAACTTGCCGAGTATAGACCAATGGTTAAATCCATGTACGTGCAATCCCAGAAACTACTAGAAAAACTGGATAAGGTGTTGAAGCTTCAAAAGCAATCGTCCAGCACAAACTCCGAGTTTTACAATAAGTTGGCGGAGCTATCTTCATTAGAACCTAACCCTGAGATGTCAAAGATATGGATCAAGTTAAACAAGATCCTACAGATGTACAACGAGTTTGACCTAATTGAAGACCTCAGCCTGAACGCAAGCCTTATGGAATCCTTTCAACTCATATCGGACGATTGCTACAACATCAAGGAATCGTTGACAAACAGGCATCTCTTGATGAGAGAACTGATCACTGCAGAGGAAAACAGCAAGAAAAAGCATGCCACAATAGCAAGGCTCAAGACCAAGTCTGTGCTTGAACCAGACAGAGTTCAGGAGGCGATCCGGTCACTCGAACTAGCAACAAATTACGAGAAGGAGTTGAGATATCAGGTCAAGAGGACAACCTATGAGATGCTGATTGAGTCCAAGGTGTATCTCGAATACATAGAACAGTTGATAAAGAGAACATTCAAAACGATGACTATGCTAATGATCCAGCAGGAACGTAAGAAGTTGCAGCTGTTGACTTCGAACAAGCTGATCCATCCACAGGAATCGTTGACTAGGCTAGGTAGGGAGAATTTACCGATCAATGTTGGTACTGGTGTCAGCGCTAATTCTGACTCGTGGAACTCTAGACCTAAGAAGAGCTTTGAGAATGGTGGTGGCGAGAGTTACCTTGTTGGAGTTGGTGTGAGTGGTACGGGCGTTGAAGAAGTTGGCGATGGAGAGATTTCGAACGTGGATGCAAAGAGTGCTGCCAGCTTGTTAGCTGGCTCTTCGTTTTGACATCTCATTTTAGTTCGCGTTTATCTTGGATGTCAATTGCAGTATATATGCATCACTCTGATTTGATACCGCTACTTTTATCTTATCCTTTGTGTATTTTTGCAAAATTGTAATGGATCTGCCTGTTGTAACAATATTGGAGAGATGGAATAACCGAATAATACAAAAACAGAGAATCACCCCTTTTTTTCCAGGAGTTGTCTGGTGCACGGGTGCAAAGGTACCCACGAGGCTGATGCTCTCTCTCACTCTATAAGTAATCGGACATCCCCAACTGCTACTACATCATCGGGGTTTAAGTATCAAGGGGGCTATAGTTAAGCTATAACTCCCTAGATTCCTTGCCATCGGGTGGTCATTGTTGCTTTTATTGTGCAATTGCCACAGAGATGTTTAAGAAGAAGCTTAACATATTCGATAAGAAAAAAAAAGAGGTCGCTCAAGAGGGTGATGGAACGAGCGGAAGCACCCCTCAATTAACGAGGCCGGTGTCTCTATCTTCATCTGGATCGGCAGTTTCCTCCTCATCAACTTCGAAGGTTTCCATAACCAACAGGTTCAAACCATCTTCTTCGATGGGGTTCTCAGCAGGATTAGAAACTCACCCATTTGCCATTGACGAGCTACAAGCGTATGGTATTGCTGGAAGGGTGAAAACTCTCGCATTTGATCCTATCCAGTCTCTCATGGCAGTCGTTACTGAATTCAATCACGTCCATATATTAGGTCAATCTAGAGTCTCTTGTGTTTTAAAAATTCAAACTGTGAATCAGATCAAACATTTGAAGTTTGTCAAAGGGTGTTATTTGGTCGCCGTTGATGATCTATCCACCATATTTGTCATCTCATTAGTTAGCAAGAAAGTGGTACATACCATGGTTTCCAACAGCCCAATCACTGCTTTTGAAGCTGATTACTCCCTAGAGTTTGTGTTTGTTGGATTAAGAAATGGTTCTGTTAAGGCGTACGACATTGAAAGCGGTAAAGAAACAATATTAAATATGAAACAGTACGTCACTGGTGGATTTGATCCTGACGTTGCTGTCTCATGCATCAAGCTGTCTCCAAGAGACATTGGAACATTGCTGATAACATACTCTAGGTTGACCATCATTTTCTCGTTGCCCGAGAACAAGATCATTCATGAGTTCGTCTACCGGGTTCCAAAGGGAGCACCCGGTGGTGAGAATGCCACTTATCAGTTTGACTACAGTGGCATGTATGTCCCTAGATTGGGCGGGGCCCTTTGGCATCCCAACGGTTTGCATATGGTGACTTTTTATGACGACAATTCCATAGTGTTTTGGGATGCAAAGACGGGTGAAAAGATACTTGCTAGAACGCTGTTTGACAGTTACGTTGATCAACCAACAGGAGAAACTTATAAGCCACAACCACAAAAGATGACCGCCATCAAAAAGGCCTCTTGGTTATGTGAGGCGGATCCAGAAAAGACTTCATTGCTTATTTGTGGTGGTGATGCATACCAATCGGAAGGTTACCACCAGCTCGTTAGAATGGACTTTGGTAAGACGCTATCTTACTCAATGACCAGCTATGTTCAGATGGCCACCTACTATTCGCAACCTAGACACCAAAATGTATTTGCCATACATTCCCCGGCAAACATAGTTGATTTCATACCCTTGGGTGAAGCATCTCCATACTTTGACGGTAGTCATGATCCAAAGCTGATTGCGATCGTTATGGGTGATGGTTCAATGAAGTTCTTGAACTACCCTACCGGAAACCTCTCACTTGCTGCTAGTTTCTTCCCTTCAACGATATCCTGGTTAAATCCGATGATCACCTACAGTTGCTCTTCAGACATTGATAGAAGGGTCTTGAACAGCATGATCGATATCAAGAAAGTTCACAACACCATTTTGAAAGGTGGTATCCCCGGTAGACCCAAGTTCAGAGCGGACGTTGGATCTCTCCTCATATCGGGCCATCATAGTGGATTTGTGCGATTGTGGAACTCATCAGAGGGAGACTTGGACAGTTCTACAGTCTTTGAAATTAGTATATCTGGAATTCTGTTGGATGACTCTCCTGAGAATTCAGTCTCTTTGATATCGTTTGCAAATGATCAGCTGGAGCTATCATGCAGTTTGTACAGCAATGATGTGATGCTATTCTCGTATCAACACAATAAGAATTACCAGCCAAACGTTGGAGATTTGAACCGCAGACTGAGTTCCCTTGAGTTGTCATCAACTGTTGGCAATCGACAAGTCATTGATATCAGTGATCGGTCACCACGAGATATGAAAAGGGGTTTCATGCCTAGACTCTTGGTCAAATCCTTGGGAAACGGCAAGGTTACGGCGCTAGCTAACAGTAACATTGGTTTCGTTGGAATCGGCTATTCTTCAGGGCATTTCACTGTGATTGATAGACGTACCAATTCTGCCATCTTCAACAGTCAGTTGAAGGATACCGGATTGTCAATCGCTATGATCCCAACATGCATTCAATTTGGATACGGTTCAACTCCAAAAAACCCTGGAAAATGTTCCATTTTGATATACGTTGGTACAAGCGTTGGTAGGTTACTCACGTACGAGGTAGTTGGTGGTGGTGCATCGGGTCAGTTTGTTGTTAGACTTGTCGAAGAAATAGACTCCAACGACACTGAAATTACAAGCATCATCATTGTCAATCCCATTACGGGAAGGCCAAGTAACCCAACAATAAAACAGATCACTTCTCCTCCAACGGCAACGGAAAAGGTGTTACCTATGCTGATAATTGCATCACGCTCAGACATCAGAGTGTTGAAGGATGGTGTAAAGGCTGCGCATAAGACATATGGTAAAGGCGAACTTGCAAAGATTGGTATCACGGGTACAAAGGTTTCTTCTGGATCCATTGCCTTCTGTATAGTTGCCATCTTGGGTCAGTCGAAAAAGATTTTGACCTTGTCTATTCCTTCTTTATCGGAACTGGCCAATATCAGAATACCTTACCGTTTGGATGCCAAAGTTGCTGATCAGAGCTCTGTCTTACCCTTGGGTGACGTCTTTTTGAGAATCAACGAGACCGAGGCTGTGTTGGTGAACATCATGAAGTTGAGAAAGCCTGTCCTCGGAATAGAAAGCTCCAATGGTGATGACGAGTTGTTCCTACCTAGTATTTTGATTCCCTCAAGGCCAACGCAGAATCAGTTCATCAAGGGAGGCACCGCCATTCCATATAGTGGATTATATAAGTTGTTAACAGGTAAGTTAAGACCGGAGAACTCAACTGTGCAGGAGATTCAATTCTCGTGGAACGTGTCGCCATACAATCCAGCAAACTACTCGCTTCTTGGAGCGGCAGCCCCTAGATACTACGATCCTAACGCTGTGCATCAGCATCCTGGTCTA
Source organism: Ogataea pignaliae (assembly GCA_030570775.1). Taxonomy (NCBI): domain Eukaryota; kingdom Fungi; phylum Ascomycota; class Pichiomycetes; order Pichiales; family Pichiaceae; genus Ogataea; species Ogataea pignaliae. The sequence goes on along the minus strand of JAJLWO010000044.1, from coordinate 25,983 downwards.
TATTCGAAGCCTTCGGTCAATGTTAACATTAACGGAGTTGGCAAAAACATGTCGAGATGGGCTCAGACTGCAACGAACACCTTTGATCGCACTGCGAACAAGCTTGACAATTATATCAGTGATGTGAACGATGAGGTTGATAAGATGATCACCACCACCAGAAACGATGCTATAAAAGGTATGCTTGGTAACAAGCTGGGTCTGTGAAATTTTCAAATTAGAAAGATTATAGAACCAAAGCTATTAATGATATTATTGTGGGCACCATTAGTATTGAATCTTTTGTAAGCACCAGTGTAGTGATTGGCAAGGTTAACTAACCCAACAACCCCTTTTTAAGAAGAGCACTGGATGGCTTGCATGCACGTGCTCATCTTTGGCAGTCAATACAGCAAAGGATGCGCGTACACTTCCAACGTCTGCAACTGGTTTATTTACCCTTCAAAGTTAACTCGAACGGACGTGGACCCTCATGGAGAAGACTCCTTTCTGTTGCAAATATCAAAGATCTCTCTCCTTTAATTGCATCAGCATAAATCAATATCACGTTTTATGTCCATTTTCCAGGTCATTGATACCAACAACCACATCATCATACATGGAATTACTACAGAACTTCATAAGCACCACCGCTGCTTCAGAAAAAGAAGTGAATGATTCGATAACGACATTGGTTGACAGATTGTCCCACTCTACGTTGCTTCTGGATAGAAGAGCGGCAGTGTTGGGATTGAAAAGTTTCAGCAGACAGTACAGAGAAATTGTTGTTGCCAATGCTTTGAAACATCTAGTCAAAACGCTTCATAAGGACTCGGCCGATTTGGATATCGTGAAAGCAATATTGGAAACGCTGTTGATCTTGTTCATTAGGGGTGAGGGTGATCAGGATCTCACCAGAGACTGGATCAGTCAACAGTCAAGACTTAAAAATGGTAAATATCCATCGCCCAGCTTGTTAGTCACGGATGTCATTGCCGATCAATTCTCGTTGTGGATATCTGATGAACTAACCCAGTCTGTGAAAAATATTGGCTTACTTGTGGATCTCCTGGAAGTGGATGATGTTTATATAAAACTTTACACTTTACAGCTATTACAGGCATTGTGCTCCACTAGACCCGCTAGAACGAAACAATTGATTTTGGATTCACCTTTAGCGGTTTCAAAACTATGTGCTACATTGGATGACCCCTATGAACCGATCAGAAACGAAAGCATCCTATTGTTGATGGGTATTGTCAAGGATAACTTCAACATTCAGAAATTGGTGGCATTTGAAAACACATTTGATAAACTATACTTGATAATAGATGAAGAAGGAGGCATTGAAGGAAACATTGTTGTTCAGGATTGTCTCTCTCTTGTGTCGAACCTATTGAGGTACAATGCATCAAACCAAAAGTTCTTTCTTGAGACCAACTGTATGTCTAAACTTGCAGCTCTCATCAATCAAGCAATGGCACAAGGAGAGGCTGGTTTCATCATCTGGAACGATCAAAGGCTGCAAAACTTGATAACCACTTTGGACACGTGTTGTTTGTTTGTTTCAGAAGGAACGGACGATATATCAGACAACCAGCAAGCGTTGGTTGAATCAGAGATATTGATGCTAGTTTTGAGACTGGTGTTTTCTTTGAGTGTTCCAAATCCAATCAGAGTGAGTTCCCTTTTGACAGCCGCTGACATCATTAGAGCTAATCAGGACATTCAGCTCCAGTTCTCTCAAATTGACGTTCCCTATTTGGATCCAAGCTTACCTAGCACAGCACAAAGGTTTGAAAACGTTATCCCAGTGACATCAGCGTTATTGAACTGGTGCTTGTATGTTAACTCTGTCCACTTATTTGACTTGAGGATAGCATCAGCAAACGTCCTACACGCCTATTTCAAGAACAACGAAGAAGCACAGAATGCATTCATTAAAGACCAAAGATACCAATTCAGCAAGTTGAACTGCTTGCCTATATCGGAAACTGAGTCTGATGGTGAAGAGTTCGACGACGACGACGACGACGACCGTCCAGAAACGGAGAATGAGAATGGAAATCAAAATTTAAGTGTTCATCGTGATGAAGATCCTCAGCTCGAAAGCAGCCGTTTGTCCTCACCTTCCATGACTTCTTCCGTTTCTTTATCAAAGATACCTGAAGCAAACCTATTTCAAACTATGGTCAACGTTGACAATGAAATGAAATTGAATCCGTACAAGTTTTGGTTTGCTTCAGTTATTATCCTGTATATATTTGAAGATTATCATGAAGGAAAGGAAGAAGCCATGAAGATCAAGATTGGAGATGAAGCCGCGGATGAAGATGTTCTCACAATTATAGAAGCCGTCGGCCAGGCTTTATGTTCAGCACTGACTTTTGGGGATCCAAGGGTTCCAGTGGCATACTTGATGTTACTCACTGTTTGGCTATGGGAAGACTTTGAGGCAGTTGATATGTTCTTACATGACTCCTCAATCTTGGACCAGCTTCTTGCGTACTTGGCTGGGCCCTCAATGCAAAACATGCTTGTGCAAGGAATGGTTACAACACTTCTAGGTGTTGTGTATGAATTCACAAGAAAGGAATCTCCTATCAGCAGAGTTCAATTGAACAACCTCTTGAAGAGCAGAATTGGTGAGAACTCTTTCAGCTTGAAAATCCAACAATTCAAGCAGAGTCCTGCTCTTGCCAACTTTGACCATGAATCTACCGTGAACCCTGAGCGAGATGAGACTGGATTACCTCAAGTTTATTTTGATCCCATCTTTGTGAGTCTGTTCAAAGGGAACTTTTTGAGACTCAAAGGTGCAATCGGCCATGATCCTCATATTCAGCCTGTCTGCCAGCTTGATTATCAGAGCTATGAGAAAGCTCTCGACCGCTATTCTGATTTGGTTGATGAGTTTGATGGTTTTAAAAAAGAAACAACAGAATTGTCAGCCAAGCAAACGTCTGAAATTGAACGATTGATCAGTGACTATGATCAGCTGTCAAATATATATGAGACGACTAGGGTTCAGCTGGAAGAACTACAAGTCACTCATGAACAATTGGACGATAGTTTTGTCAAAAGCTCAGATACGATCAATAAACTCTCGAGAGAGAAAAAAGAATTGGAGGTCCAATTGGCCGCTCTCCGCAAGCAATTTCAAGAAGCAACACTCAAAATGACCCATTTGGAGGCTACCAACAAGCAGGTGGCTGAGAAATTGGCTTCTGTTGAACAACAAAAGACGAAGGCTGAGGATGGTATTAACAAGATGAGTAGAGAACTGATGCAACTGTCAAGGGATAAGGAAGCCAGCGAACACAGCATCAAGAACCTGGAGAAAGAAAGTGCGAGGATGCACAAATCTTCTGAGAAATCAGAAACAGCACTAAAAGCATCAATCAAGGAAAAAGAGGAAAATATCGTGCTTTTGGAACAAAAGATTGCCTCGTATGTGGAGGAAATCAAGACTAAAGATTCTGGTTATGCCACCTTGAAAAAATCATTTGATGAGAGCGTTCAAAAAATTCAAGCTGCAGAAGCACATAGTGAGAGTCTCATGGGCAAGTTACGTCAGGCAGCAGAGTTCATTGAAAAGTTGAAGTCTCAGACGGACTCACAGTCGGAAGAAACCGAATCATTCAAGTCCGACACGACTAAAGAAATTGAGAAACTGAAGTGCCAGATAAGTTCATTCGCAACTGAGAAAAACGAATTGGTTGCCAAGAATGAAAAATTGACATCTGAGTTGAGCAGCCTACAAGATGAGTTTATTGGTGCTCAAGAAGAGTATGAATCCTTACAATCGGAATCAAGTACTGAGATTACAGAATTGAAAGCAATGGTTGACCAGTTGAAAACCCAATTGGAGTGCGCATCCGCCAAAAACAATGATCTTGAAGCGAAGGTGGCCGAACTGGAAAGCGAAATTGAGACCCATAAATCTTACCACTCTAAAGCTTTGGCAAGCCATGAGGAGGCCATTAAGTCTCTGAAAGGGTTGCATGACCAGAGTATATCAACTCTTGAAGAACAAATGAAGACACGTGGCGGAAACAACGATCAACTTACAAGGGAGTTGAAAGCACATAAGGATGAATTGGAAAGTACAAGGAAGGAACTTGATGTGTTCACCTCGCAGTATAATGACACCCAAAAGGAGTTTGATCTGCTGAAGGAAGAGCATGCGTCAACGAAGAACGAACTAGCATCTAGTCTGCAACGTGCTGTTCAGTCAGAAACTCAGAAGCAGGAAGCCGAGTCCGCCCACAATGTCTTATCTGAGCAGTTGAAGGAAATGGTATCCAAAGAATCAACTTACAAGAAAGATATTGACTCAAAGCAAGCTATGGTGTTACAGCTGAAGAAAGAAAAATCTGAAGCCCTAGAACAGTCAAGGAAAAAAGATGATGCACGTGCTAGTGAGTTCAACGACTTGGCGATCGTCAAGGATGCTGAGATTAGCAGAATGGAAAAGGAAATTCGTTCGTTGGAAACGGATTGCAAGAAATACAACGCTCAGGCAGAAAACTTAGCTAAGGATCTAGAATCGTTGAAAGCTGCAACGGGCAGCACTATATCAGGATTGAAAAGCGAACTTGGTGAGATGAGAGAAAAGAATAACATGATTCTCGAAGAAAAAAAGTCCATGGAGTCTACCATAACGAAGATGTCAGAAAACATTGAATCAAAAAATCAGGAAGTTCAAATGAATGCCAAGAAGGTTCATTTACTAACTGAAAAGGTTGCAGAGTTGGAAAGGAGCACCAAAGAAAATGAAGAGTTGAAAGCACAACAGGAATCAACTATTGAACAGCTAACCAAGCAGCTACACGATAGCGAGACTAAACTTGAGGCATCCCAGTCATCGTTAGCATCGCTAAAGGTAGAATCATTAGAGCAGTCTAAGTCATCCCAGGTTGCAATCCGTGAATTGGGAGACGATAAGGATATTCTTCAAACCAAAGTTGTCAGGTTGGAAGAAGAGGCCAAGTCGTTGCATGAAGAACTGGAAAAAAAGATCAAGGAGATTGAACAAGAAAGAGAACTATCATCAAATAATATTCTGAAAAGTTGAGCAAATTAGAATTCTTACGCTGACTGTGAGCTTGAAATCCGTAAAGGATGTCGTTGTCTCCAAAGAAGTCGCTGTTGAGTAGAAAGTAGAAGTTTGGTCCGAGCTGGAAGCAAAGCTATCGAAGCTGAAGGGTGAGGTCAATGATCAATATGCAATTGTGTGTTTAATTATGGGGGGTGTGCTCCTCAACCATAGATACCACCAATCAATTTTACTTCCATTGCACTGTTACCATTGGGTTGTTATAGGTTTTGTTTTTTCAGTAAGGATGTATCAAAAAATAATATTGCCACTTTTAGAAGTATACATCGCCAACAAGAGCAAGTAGGCACGCTCAAGGGAAAGAAGAAAGAAAAAAGATTTGAACGGACTTTCACTGATAGCAATCTCTACTGCTGAACGCCACAAACAGTAGGCATAGATGAAGAAGATGGAGCGGCTGAAGAGTAGTGGGAAGAGGAAGTAGTTTTGTAAGATGAGAAAGAACTTCTATAAGATGTAGCCAGGGTGGTTGAACTGTAGACAGGAATGCTCCAGTCCACAAAAGTCGCATTTGGACTCGTTGATAATTCGCAAGGAATACAGTCAGAACTCAAGCCAGTACGGAAGTAATACAAGCTGTACGTATCAGTGCCTGATACTGGACATGCAGCAAATGTACCAAGTGTGCCATTAACGGAAATGACACCTGAATCGCTATAGGTGAGAATATTTGCTTGATGGAATGGGAGCATTGCGCATTGCTCCCCGGCATTCAAATTCAAGTAAAGATACTCGTGGAAGCCTGCGACATCTGGAAATGCGATTGTATCTTGTTCCTGTTCATAGTATATATAAGGAGCAGTTGGTGGATCCAACGTGATCGAGTACCCCACATCTGTTATTTGGTAGCCCCATTCGAAGCCATTAACAGCAGGATCTTCTGAAATGCTGTAAACAGTGAGCGCATCTGCAATGGAAGCAAGTCCGCAGATGGAGGTTGAAAGTAGAGCGGTTGTTGAAAGTTTCATTGTAGTCAAAGGCGACGGAAAAATGATTTGGTAACGATTATATGGTTGCCAAGTATATGCAAATATAATTTCTCAAAGACACAATTATATTGGGTGTGAATTGATACTCTTTTATAGTATTTCATTGGTTTGGGGATACTCCGTAGACCTCTAGGTGGTGTTATTGCGTGGTATACTACCTAATCTGGGACGTGCAACTAACTGCCTGTGAGAATGCTCCCCGGGGAAGTACCGATTGGGGGGGGGGGCTTGGCCCTGCGGCAGTGGTAGGCTTCGGGGAAAAAGGTACGAAACATTATGGGCTCTGCATTGTATATATGGGAGGTGCAGAGCAAAGATATGCGCCTAGAAGAAGATCCTTGGGAGGTGTCTAGTCTACTCGTTGCTCCTTTGGATGGAAGAGTACTGGGATAAGCACTGACGAATATTGGAAACTGAGATATCCAGTGCATTGTACTCTCTTAAATGGGCGGAACCGCTATAAATAGAACTGTTCATTCATTCCTACTTGTTTTCTGAATGTCTGGGTGAGTGGCGTGAATCATAACTAGGTTTCTCTCCTGAACACTGACCATGGACAGTCATTAAAATCCACTTTAATATAGAAGCTATGGAAAAAGGTATTCTATGAAAAAAATACTTGGAGAACGGCATTCTTTACAAGTAACTAACGTTCTTTATTAGAATATATATATCAGAATATCTCGAAATGCTATAAGCTTCAGATGAGCTTGAAATATTTAACTACACTTTTATAGTTGCTGAGTTGATAGTTTCTCATCGAATATCCTTCAACCATATCCTCTAATTCCTCGATCAAGCTTTCTGACCAGTTGTTGAGGTTGTCCTTCGCAGCGGTTGATGTGCTGAAGCTGATGCAAGATTTGACCAGCTCCCAAATCTTATGGATCAGAGTGTTCAGAGCTTTCTTGATATTCTCTTTAACTATACTTGAAAAATTGCTCTCTTTGAATATAGATTCCTTCAAAACACTAACAATCAAAAGCTCTATCTCTCTCTTCGCAAAGACCGCATCTTTGACTGCAGATAGGCCTGAAACTATTGGAAGGATGAGATCTTCAGCTTTTGGATCGTTCTTATTCGTTATCAAAAAGTTCACCGGAAGAGTAGAAATGGCAGCACCTAGTTTGTTGCAGCAAATCCTTATTGAAACATCAGAGTTTGAACTCTTCGCAGCTGATAATGTCGACTCTGTCAGCACATGACATTTTAAAAGATCAATCTTACAGCCCTGTCTAATTAGATTTAGTGGAATTGTATCCAGATCAATCCTAAGCTTGAACAGTATTGTTTTCTCAGATCCAATCTCCAAGTTATTAACCACCAAGTTTATCGCTTCAAAACTTTTGCTATCTTCAACTTGCAGATCCGGCTGCAGTTCAAGTCCAACTAGCTTTACACCTTTCCTGAGCTCCAGTTCTGCAGTTACTCGACTGACGGTGATGTTGTGGAAGCTAAATATCAATCTGGAGATCAATTGGCTCAGCTCGTTGAAATCCAATGTCATGTACTGCTTGATAAACAGCCGGCTGGAGACAGAGCATGGAGAAGTGGAAGCAGTGAGTTCTTCATAATGGGCAGTGAGTTCCTTAGGTAAGTGCATAAACTCATCCAACAGTGAAACAGAATGGAAGCTAGCCTTGAAATCATTGCATATCTTGAATATGATTTCTCCAGCAGCCAGTATTTTGGTTTTTTTTCTTCTAAGTTCATCCAACTCTCCATTATCCTCTAGCTCCATCTTTGCTTCTTCTGGTGTTGATTGAAGAATCGTAGTGTTGATAAAGATAACCTCACGAACACTTTTAGGTTGACCAATCATATCCTCAACGCCAAATCCAACAGCAGCTAGAAGCTCCACGTATTTCAATCCATCTCTCCACATCTGCTGCTCGTCATCTTCTTCGTTTCTTTTATAGCAGCATATAGAGTCGATAACCTGATCCCATCCATCCCAGCTGCTATGAGCACACCCGTAATAGTTTCCCAAACCAGCTTCTGAACGTTTATCGTTCCCAATGAAGACCACTCCAAGCCTGTCGTCGACGCTCATCGACTCCAACGTGGAAACAACCACCTGTTTGATCTTAGCGGTATACTCATCATCATCCAAGTCAAGCACTCCATTGTTCACTAGTGGAACGGCAAGTATGAGTGTCAGTGATGGTGATTCTGGCTTTGTCATCTGCCGTTTCAAAAAACCAGTTGGCAATTCAGACCCATTAAGAACAAGTTTCCTATACTTCAAAACAATCTCAGGTATTAAGTCTTCAGTTTTGTCAAGCAGGTTCCAAGCATTGGTTGACATTTGAATTAGTGGAATTTCTTTGGAAATATTGGTGGTATTTTGCAACGAAAGAGGTGCCTTTGATAGACTTGCCTTTGAGTCGGTGGTTGTGCTTGTACATCTTCTTCCTTTGATTTTTTTGAGACATTGGAAAAGTACTTTGAGCCACTTATCTTGCACTAGGCCTTTCCTGTTTGAAAGTATAAGTTCAGGTAGTTTCAAGCTTGCAAGAATAAGTGTGATCTGATTGGTAGCGGAGTCATCTAAAACTGAGGAAATTTGATCATTGATTTCAAGGCACCTGATCAGTTTGTTTCCTTTGTTGTTCAGGATTAGTAGATAGCTTTCAAAGAGAAATACTTGGCACAACTCATACTTGCTTTTGTTAAAGGAGATACTGTCCATATAATCAAACATGATCAAATCACCCAAATTGGCAATGTCAATATATCTAGCATCTGACTCTAGAGCTCTCTCAAAATTGTGAATGATCTCCTCTGTTATGGCTTGCTTCTGTTTCTTGATACTTTCTTGCTCTTCCGTTGACAACGTGGCAGGTGAAGGTTCATAATCCGTCGACCTGATGTTGAGAACACACGGTAGATCGTAATGACTTGGTATATCGATCTCACTGGAAAACACTATTTTTGAATACTCAGGAATGACTTCTGATTTCACACCAAAGAAGGAATCAACATTCAATGAGTTCGTTGCTAACGATGTCGCTCTGTCGTGCATTTTTGTGCTGCTTGAACCATTTGGAATCGTTGGAGAAGAAGCGTACAATGATTTTGTTGATGGAGATGGCGGTAGGCTAATTGATCTCCTATTTTCCACTTCACCGAATCCAAACCCAACATTGAAGACTCGGCTTTCCATGCCGACCTGGTCTCTTGGTGTCTCAGGTGTTAAACTGTAAATGTCACTCTCGAACTGAAGTGGTGTCTTGAGTGGTTGTATGGTTGCCGGTGTGTAAGGATCAAACACTGGGTCTTTAAAAAAGACAAATTTTCTAACATGCACTTTCAACAGTTGTGATGTCGCCACCTCATCATTGCAGGTGTTTGAAATCCCACAGATGGGACAGTACACTTCATCCGCAAGGTTATGAATGCCGTCAAGATGTTCAGAGTAAGTAAAAGAGAGCATCTCTGAATAACACTCAAAGTGGGAGTGATGTCCGCAACTCAAGTCCATCAATGACTCGCCCTCGAACATGTTGAGTAAGGGCTCCTCACAAAAACAACAAGTCTCATTGGCAGATATTCTCTTTTTCTTTCCAGTAATAATTGGTGATTCTTGAAGGAAAGACGTGTCGGCTGTGGAAGTGTTGGAATTCTCTGAGGAAAAGCTTGAAGTAGATGTGAAAAGCTTGTGTGGAGTCGAATGTAGATTCTTAGATGAACTTGCCTTTCTTGGGCTGAATATTGTTCCTGAACTGTCAGATCTCGGTGTGGAGAATATTGACGAAGACTTGTTGCCAGAAGTAAACGAAACAAACGAGTTTGTATATCTGGATCTCAAAGACTGAGGACTGCTGTTAAAGCGTCCTGATTTTTTGTAGCTGGATGCTTCAGGTTGGTTTGCAGAAAATGTAGTGGACATCACCTGTTGCTTTTCTTGTGGATAACGCTTCAACTTCACCAGAAATACGGCGTTTTGCTCTGGAAGGCATTCTCATTTTATCTCATTTTCTACAAAGAAATGAGATCAGATTTTGGCAGGATAAGAACACTTTTATAATGGGCCTCAGTTGGCGATTATGCAAAGTCTTTTCAACATTAAGCAGCACTTTCAAAACTGGATGGACTTTTCTCATAGGGTTCGACTACATGTTCCCAAACTCTCTGAAGAGGGGAAAGTAGAAATAAGAAGCGTTATGCACTGTGGATGGCTTACCTCCTCACAAGGTACATACAGCTTGTATTTCTTCATGGTTAAGTAATTGAATGCATGAATCAGAAATAAAGTTCAAACAAAACAATGCAAACAAACCTTATTTTGATTAATGCATCTACTTTGTACATTTTTGATCCAATTTTTAACATGCTGTTTATGCTGAGCGGTTAAAACTTCAATACCCCGTGCTTCATGCATGAGGATAAGTCTGATAAAAGGAAGCTGGTTCACGCCCGCAAATGTCAGCCACATGCTGTGGGTGATAACTGTTTGCTGCCAAACTCTCAACCGATGTTGCAACCGATAGCAGGTGTTTCAGACCCCCAATCTCTAGCCTTCTGAACTCCTGCCAGATACTAGCAGCTTGATTCTTCCCTGAAACAGGAGTTTATCGGGGTCAAATTGAGAGTCAAGGTGGTGACTGCCTGAAGGAATCTAAATGGGGCAATGACTGATTATGTCCACTTCTATACGGCTATATCTGTTTGAATCTGTTCACATTATTGAGCCCCTATATTAATTGAATGGCGAAACGTGTAGCTGACTGAGGTTGTGGAGCTGGCGAATGTAGACACAGCTGGTCATGCTGTTTCAATTCAAAGCGTATGTTCTTTCTCAATTTAAGGGAGGCGTAGCGGCGCTAACAATAAATGAGCACTGGCCTTTGAGACGTTTCAAGGCTCAATCGGTATAATATTATGTGCATCTGCACAATGAAACAAGCCAGCGTGGAAGGGTCGGTAGAGTCTCTTCAGCAAACTTTCTGCCCGACCTTATTTTGAAGACTACGAGAAGTTGCCTTGTTAGTTACACTTTAATTTCCCCTATATCATTCGAACCTACAGGATACTGTGCAACAAATACTTTGAAACTGTTGAGACCCAGTGTAAAGTAACCACAGCTCATGCAAGGGCCTTGTGGCCAAGGTAAGAAATGGCACTCAGTGGTCACTGGTGCAGAAAAATCTCAAAGAAAGCGTACAGTCATGCTACTTTTCGAAGACCTTCGCTGGCATTCCTAACATCGCTCTCTCACAAAATAAGAATATTAGCTGTCTGTCTGCCTCATGAAAATTACGAAAAAAATGAAAAATTGTGTGCGTGTAATTTCGATATGTTTCAGAGAGTACATGAATCTGAATTAAAACGCACATGCAGCTAAAATAAGGTTTGGAACGAAAGTATCATTATCAACGAACGTCTTCAGCGAACTTGAGTTGTGTTTGAAGTGCGGAACAAACGCTTTGCCAGTAGGTTAAATATGAAGATTCCAAGCTCAACTCCAGGAGAAGATGGGATCTCATACAGATGCTAGGATAAATCTCGGGGATATTCAGGGTCATCCTCACTAATAGCAAAACCCTAGAAATATCATTCTCATTAAACTCATCCCAAAAATGACATCCACATTATTATTCAGTATGCTTTACAGCTCCTCAAGCGTCTACCCGACTGTTCTGGAGCTGGTCTAATCTTTCTTCTCAGAGGTCGGCGTTTTCTACTATCAAGTCTATGACTCACCAACACTGAATCCTTACAAAAACTCACCTTGATTGGGTTTTTAGACTTCATGGGATACCAAGCAATACCGTAAACTCCTTGTATCATTAATTCTTATTTAGCATTTTTATAGCAAACTTATGCTGGGCCTTGATATGATATGATATGATATGATAAGTGTAACGTAGGTGCTATAAATCATTGAGCTAATAGCTCACGTAAGCTTGATCACAGATGTGTCATAGAGAAGCTACCAATTATAAATAAGGTAGCTTTCCCCGACCTGTAATAATATTGGTATAAGTTGGTTAGTCTTATATTATAACAATGTAGCTTCTCCGTTTGAGGTTGATCTATTTATTTAACGTGCCCATTTAATAGAACGCACAGAATTATCCGAAATTACGTGACTGCAGGTCACGTGCATAATCTGTTATATTTGTTAACTGATCCCTTACAAAAGCTGGTTCAAAGGTAGCAATAATAATAGTAATAACAATTCTATTTATAGTGGTTCAGCCCATTTGAAAGAGAACACACTCGTGCCGAAGCGGAATACTTACCTTATAGTAGACATCTAAGTACCTATATATTTCGTACACAACAACTAGGCTCTTGTTTGTTTGTTTGTTCTTCAACGGGTCATTTACTTAGCCACCTGCGCCACATTGTCCCAAATAGGAAATTTGTGGCGTAAATATGTTTGTTTAAAAAGATGCGACACATTTTTATGCACATAAATCTCCAAGATAGTTTAGTGGTTAGAATTCTCGCTTGTCACGCGGGAGACCGGGGTTCAATTCCCCGTCTCGGAGTAACTTTTTTAAAAGGCTGTGCACTCACTTTTTACACAGTTAATTGCCTTAGTTTCATAATGCCGAAGTTTTCACATGCTTCCCCCCTTCCCCTTCCCCACACTGCCAGTGGTTTCTCCACCCTTTGGTATTGCTTCAAACAATCAAAGAACCATGTGAAAACAAAAGGGCCAGAAGGTATATATAACTGACAGAAGGTCTGCATCGTTCGCTTTTGAAAGTGCCGTTTCTTTCTAAAAACCTGTACATGTACATAGTGTTCTGAAACTTGTCTCAATTAATCAAACTTGTCAAGGATTCTTACTACTAATAATGACATCAGACAATATAACATTCAAAGACCAGGTTGTGGTCATCACCGGTGCAGGAGGAGGACTAGGAAAAGTGTACGCCTTACAGTTTGCAGCAAGAGGAGCAAAAGTTGTTGTCAATGACCTCGGTGGCTCTCTTGGTGGTTCAGGCACGTCCACCAGAGCTGCAGATGTTGTCGTTGAAGAGATAGTCTCTAAAGGTGGACAAGCTGTATCTAACTATGACAACGTTGTTACAAATCCACGGGGAATCATAAAGAGTGCAATTGATGCGTTTGGTACAGTTCACGTCTTGATTAACAATGCAGGTATCTTGAAAGACTCCAGTTTTAAAAACATGACCGAGAAGCAGTTTCAGGATGTCTTGGATGTCCATCTAACCGCCTCCTTTGAACTAACTCAGCTCTGTTTCTCACTCTTCAAAAACCAGGGCTTTGGTAGAGTTTTGATGACTGCATCTCCAGCTGGTTTATACGGCAATTTTGGCCAGGCAAACTATTCTGCTGCAAAGATGGGTATGGTGGGACTTGCCGAGACTTTAGCCAAGGAAGGACACAAGTATAATATCAAGGTGAATGCAATTGCCCCTTTGGCTAAATCTAGAATGACAGAGACTATTTTACCGCCAGACATCCTTGAGAAACTCTTACCGGAGAAGATTTCTCCGTTGGTACTATACTTGAGTTCACAAGAGTGTGGCTCTTCTGGAGCCATCTATGAAGTTGCCGCAGGTTTGTTTGCCCAGATAAGATGGGAAAGAAGCGGTGGGTTATACTTGAAACCTGACGAGACTCTTACACCTGAAGCTATTCTTCACAAGTTTGCAACCATTACAGCGTTTGACGAAAAAGCGCAATATCCAACTCAACTCAATGACTACAATGCTATCATTGCAAAGACCAAAACTCTTCCAGAAAATGAACAGGGCTCAGTTAAGGTGAGCTCTTTGAAGGGAAAGGTTGTCATTGTTACTGGTGCCGGTGCCGGATTGGGTAGATCCCATGCCTTATGGTTTGCCAAATATGGCGCCAAAGTCGTTGTCAATGACTTCAAAGACCCTTACGGTGTCGTTGATGAGATCCAAAATGCAGGTGGTGTCGCTGTTGCCTCCAAGCATGATGTATGCTCAGAATCCGAAGATATCCTCAAGAATGCATTAGATACATTTGGAACTGTGGATGTCTTGGTGAATAATGCCGGCATCTTGCGTGACAGATCTTTCCTCAAGATGACTGAAGACCAGTGGGATCAAGTTATGAAGATTCATCTACTTGCCACATTCAGACTTTGCAAGCTTGTCTGGCCTATATTCACAGAAAAGAAAAGTGGTTATATCATCAACACCACTTCCACCTCTGGAATCTATGGTAACTTTGGTCAGGCCAATTACGCCTCTGCAAAGGCTGCAGTGTTGGCTTTCAGCAGAACCTTAGCAATTGAAGGCAAGAAAGCCAACATTAGAGTTAATGCAATAGCTCCACATGCGGAAACCTCAATGACCAAAACTATCTTTAAAGATTCGGAATTGAACAAGTTTTCGCCAGACCAAGTTTCTCCGTTGGTCGTTCTATTGGCAAGTGATGAACTAGGCATCTCTGGTGAGCTATTTGAAGTTGGTGCTGGTTGGATAGGTAACACCAGATGGCAACGTGCCAAGGGAGCAGTTTCACACGATTCGTCCATTGAGCCTGAATTTATTAGGGATCATTGGAATGACATCACTGATTACTCAGAAGGATTGTCCTTGAAGTCGACTCAAGAGTCCAGTATGGCAATTTTGGATGCTGTGAGTGGCCAAGATGATGAAGATAATGACGATGAGGAGGAGGAAGACGAAAATGAGAAGAGTGAAAAGTTCACAAAAGAGGACGATGAGGAAGAGGAAGAAGCAGACTTCTACAATTATGACCACCATCAAATCATTCTTTATAATCTTTCGGTTGGTGCCAATGTCAAAGAGTTGAAGTATGTTTACGAAAGTGCTGATGATTTCCAAGTGATTCCATCGTTTGGAGTTATACCGTTCATGAACCAAGAGGATGGTGGCATGGACTTCAACAGTATCTTGAAAAATTACAATCCAATGCTTTTGCTCCATGGTGAACATTATTTGAAAATTAATAAGTTCCCAGTTCCAACCTCAGGAAGATTACAGACCAAATCATATCCTATATCCATACTGCACAAGGGCAAGGAGAAGAAGAATGCTCTAGTTGTGAGTGCTTATGAGACCTATGACACTGCGACCAACGAGTTGCTGTTTTACAACGAGGGATCGTTCTTTGTCAGAAACTGTCAATCCAAGTCAGGCAAGGATGAGGTTTTCAAGAAGGTGAATAATCCATTCCTGCAAAATTCTTTCAAGGCTTTAAGTTCCAAGACACCCGACTTTGAGGCCACTTTTAAGACAGGCGAAGATTTGGCTGCTCTGTACAGACTTAACGGTGACTTCAATCCGTTGCACATTGACCCTGTCTTTGCCAAGGGTGGGAATTTCGTCAAGCCTATATTGCATGGCTTGTGTTTCTTTGGAATCTCTGCTAGGTTGCTATTGAACAAGTTTGGTACGTTTGACGAGGTCAAGGTTCGGTTTACCAACGTTGTCTATCCTGGAGAGACGTTAAAGGTTATTGCTTGGAAGACCAGTAGGAACGTTGTGGTTTTCCAGACCTGGTGCGTCGAGAGAAACTGTGTTGTTATCGACTATGCTGGATTAAAGCTAATCGAAGTTGCTGGCTCCAAACTTTGAAGGAATGGAGCTGTTTGATTTTCCTAGCAGTTTCTATTATACTATTTTTCGTCTTTTGCTCCTTCTTCTTCTTCTATATATGAATAGCTGAAAATTTTGTGCTTCTATCTGGACTTTGTCAAACTAACGGTTTTCAATACCACTAGCCCAAGTTTCGTTGAAGTGATCGCCCAGGATCTGCTTGCTCAATTCGAACAGTCTTGCATCCGATGCATCCGACTCCCCACTCTCCACTAATCGGTACTGGACCAATGCAACTTCCAACTCTTCCTTCGTCGAGACACCCAACACTGTCTTCCCCTGTTTTGGAAGCCAGAGTCTAATGGCAAATCTAGTTGCCAACTCAGCCAGTTCGACGCCGTGTTCAGCAAGCAGCACCTTAGCAAGATTATCAACGGCATCTTTCAACTCCTGAGAGCAAGGATGGAAGGACTTTGTTTCCTGTGATCTCAACAAAGACATGGACAAGATAGAGGCATTGTTTAACAGCTTGATGCCGGTATCGTGGATGAATTTGTCGTACCAGTCGTACAGCGTCGTGTTTTGCAGGCACATGTTGGAGTAGTTTAAAATAAGATCCAACTTGCCAATCCTGGGATCCTTTGTACATTTGCATGCCACTTTGTGGAGGAATTCCACTGGGTAGCCGGATATACCAACGTTCTTAATCACACCTTCGTCTTTCAACTCCATCAGGGTTGTAAGTGCTTCGAAGATTCCTTGTTCTTGGACGAATTCGATGTCGTGCAGGTACACCGCGTCAAGGTACACGGTGTTGAGTCTCTTTAAAGAACGGGCAATGGACGTTCTAATCCATTCCGGGGAATAATCAAAGTCGTCTAGTTGTAGGCGTCCCGCTTTGGTACAAATGTAGAAGTTGTTTCTCGATATTAGCTTGTCCTCGTTGATTAGCCTTGAGAGTGCATCACCGAGAAGTTCCTCGGATGGTCCATAGTATGGAGACGTGTCGATTGCGTTGATACCGTTCTTAAAGCCATGCAAAAGAAGATCCTTAATTGGCATGGCAAATGGGTCGTCGTTGTATTGAACGTTGAAGATGGCGCCTCCAATTATCAAGGGTGTCATGTCCTCGATGTCGCCAGAGACGATGGGAAGATTCAAAGACATTTGAGATGCAATATGGGGTTGAATTTTGACCTGGTCTTGGTTGAATGTTGCACTTTAGCCTGTAAGCCCGGTTCAACGTTCTGATAAGCCGGTGACCGATTCGATTGAGAAGAGCCAGTCTTCAACTGGGACGAACAGTGTGAATGTTTGGTTTGGCTCCTGGAAGTTGGTTGGTTCCAAACACGCCAGAGCAAAGGACAAGATCGCCATCTTGCATGTTACCGTGGGAATCTCAGGGCTGTGCAAAGGAGAGGTGGTGAAGAGAGAGCGGGAGAAAGTAAGTAAGAGAGGCACACACGTTTGAAAAGACGACTATACTGACCAAGTTGCCCTTTAATGCACATGACTACGGAGTCAATGGCTTGATCAGACATACTACTCTTTAAAATAATGTCAGGAAAGACGTTCAAGAGAAAATTCTCCAAGTTCAAGAAGGATGACTCTGATGATTCTGCCAAAGGTTCGGCAGATGGGGAGACGAAGGAGTTTCAACTCCAGGTATGTTGTGATGGTGATGATGGTGATATATAGCCATCATTTGATTGAGATTTGGATCTTTGTGATACTAACAATTGCTTTTGGTTAATGATATACATTATATGATATAGTTAGGGAGTGAAAAGAAGAGGGTGACAGCTCGTAAGTTCAAAGGAAGAAAGCTGGTTGACATTAGAGAGTTTTACCAAAAGAATGACACCTGGTTACCTGGAAGCAAGGTGAGTACTTTCAACCTTTACAACTCGAAAACCAACGAATAATGCTTAGCTGAAATTGAACGATTTACTAACAATCCACTTATTTGGAATTGATGCAGGGAATTTCGTTGACCGAGGAGCAATGGGTGTTGCTGATAACGAAAGCCTCTGAGATCAACAAGGCATTAGGACTATTGGATGGCAGAACGGCCGAAGCCATACTCAATTTGAAGGAGGAGGGGGATGCTAAGGATGGTGAGGATGAAGAAGATGAAGCTGAAGGGGTTGAATTTGAGGAGGTTGAAATCAAACCCAGCGTGAAAAAGTCTAAACTTCAAAAGGAAGAAGATTAGACATAAACTCTGTGATGGTTGCTGCATCGCACTGTACTTCTGACACTACTATGACTACAAATGCTACTCAGCTGCTTGTTGTTCGATCGTCATCGTTGTGGATTGGAAAAAGACGAGTTCTCAACATCATCATCATCTTCATCCTCATTGTGTGAATACTTTGGCAAAGGGTGCAACATGCACAGCCCTAATTTAGCAAGTATCTGTGCCTTGTTTTTAGCCACATAGAGAGACACTTTACTTGCTGTATGAACAAAAAACACACTCTTGTTTTCTTGTTTCCTTCATTTCGATTGAACTATTCTTTTCTCTTGCGATAAAATACTCTTTTGATATAATCTTTGTCTCTATAATAACAATCAGCTTCATATCAGCCACTAAGGCTACCTTCGATTCCTATCTAATCTTACATCATGTCTTCAAACCCAGGCAAGTCGTTTGATGATCAGGAGGTTGATCCCTTGCTGAAACCGGAGCAACCTAGCCAACCAGAGTCACATAACAGATCGAACCGGCACAGAAGATACAGCAGCAAAGGATCCTTGGAAAATCTATCTACAGATTTCAATAATCGCAGCTCTGAAGGAGAGCTTGATGCCCTGGGCCTGCTCCACTATGACATACCGTCTGACTCTTCCGCTGGAGGCAGCGACACTTTGATCGATCACAGAAGGTTCAGTCAACCAACCGTCAGCACAAGTACAAACCCTAAAGCTAAGGCAAACAACAAAGGTAAAGGCAAAGGCAGAAGCCAGAGAGGCACGGCTGCTGAACAGCCCTCGTCTCTTGGCGGAAGACAGCCGGTCGTTTCATCGGGATCACCGGCTCACACAGGAAGTGCATATTCGTCAAGACAACCAAAGAGCAAGTTAAATAAGGTTGTCTCGTCAGCCAGTGCACTGGCTGAACCTACAACAACACAAGAATCAACACCTTCTGTCCCCTACCCTGCCAAGAATGGCAAGAGCGTGCTATATAATGCTTATGATTCTACGGACAATGATCAAAACGAAGATACCACACCACTGATCCATCCAACTTCTTCCAAAGGTAGATCAAAACCAACAAAGTTACGCCATCAAAGAAGCCTTCCTCCAAAAGTGGATTATAGTTTTGGCTCTCCGAACAATCAATTCACCTCTGAAAACCCGTTCGAATCAAGCTTCAGATCCCAAAGTTTAAGTTCACCCGTGGGACATTTACGCTCCGCCGGATTTGCGAGCCAGCAAGGTTTATCAGGTGGTAAAAGCTACAGGTTTACAAACAGTGGAAACACCATAAGTCCTGGCACGGGCAGTGGATCAAACGCAGGGAAACAGTTCCAGAAACAACGTGAGGTTTTTAGATCCCTATCCGATTTGGGTGACGAGGAAGAGACCAGCCCAGACGAACCTGACGAAGATTCAATGTATGCCTCTTCGAATCCATCATCTCGAAGATCCTCAAATGCTTCATCTTTGAATGATGTTTGTTTCCCTATCGTGTCGCTGGATGATCTGGGGAAGAAAAAGGTGTGGCCTGACATTCAAGTGTTGGAGGACTTTGCTCAAGAAGAGATAGATGAGTTGAAGAGACTTTCTGAAGTGTCTGCTGCACTAAGTCGAACAAACTCACTTACCGTTTCTGCTTCCGCATCTGATGATTATAACCCACCTGGAGTTGGATTTCAATACCCGGTTGTCTCCAACATTGACCATGATGACAATTCAATTCTGGAACCACTGATCCCACCTAGCGAATACGATGGCGATCTATCAGCGGGCAGGTTGAGACCTCTGAGAGAAACACCATGGGAGTTTCAGAACAGATCTGGAACACCGGAGGTTTTCCCAGGATTCAAAGATCGTCAGAACAAGCTGGAAAAATTTAGGTTCACATACTTCAGAGAAGACCTGGAAAACACCATTCATTGTTCAAACATCTCAGGACTTGTTAGTGATGGAACGTATACTTTTGAGGACTTATTTTTGGCCTCAAAGTATGCCAACAAGGGAACTGCAGGAAATACCACAATGAACCCTGTTAAGACAGATACTTTGGCCATCCCACCATCAAGCTTGCCTCCAGTCAAGGAAGCTCAGCATGTACCATCAGCCAACACATCAGGAAATACAGCTGCCTTGAATGCACCGGGTGTAGCCCAGCCTTCACACCTGTCCTCACAGGTCAGTTTGAAATCGAAAATGGCATCAACGCCAGGAGCAACAACGCCAACTCCATCCCTAATGACAGACTCGGTGAGCACTGCCCCTGCAAATCAGGATGTACCTCCGTTTTGGATAGATGTTATGAATCCAACTGAGGAGGAGATGAAGGTTCTGTCAAAAGCGTTTGGTATTCATCCATTAACAACAGAGGATATCTTTTTGGGAGAGACCAGAGAAAAAGTTGAACTTTTCAAAGACTACTACCTAGTCTGTTTCACGTCTTTTGACGTTGTCCAAGAGCATCACAACAGGAAAAAAGCATTGGAAAAGGCATTAATGAGCGACAACGAAAGCGAGGACAACAAAGACTCCAAGAATTGGATCAGGAAGATGTTTGATCTAATACTACAAAGAAAACCGTTTGGTTCAGATAGCAGCAAAGGAAGCAGCAGCAACAACAGCCGCCCAAACAGTCTCAGCCATCGCAACTCAGATCAGCACAGAAGATCAACACTGTCTTCGATCTCGTCCAGAAGGACAAAAAGAAGGAAGAAGAAGTCCAAGAATGGTGATTTGGAACCGCTAAACATGTACATAATAGTCTTTAGAGATGGTGTGATCACCTTCCATTTCAAGCCTACTCCTCACTTGGGCAACGTTAGAAGAAGGGCAAGGTTGCTACGTGATTACCTCACTGTCAGTTCAGACTGGATAGGATACGCCTTGATTGATGACATCACCGATGCATACGCCCCGTTGATCGAAAGCATAGAGGACGAAGTGAATGCCATTGAAGATGCCATTCTGGTGATGCAATCGGGGGCAACGTCAGATGATGACAGTGATGACGATTCAAGCGATGATAGTGATGATGAGATCTGGTTCAAGCTAAAGCGAAGAAACTCAACAGTTGCAGGGGACAAGAGGTCCATCCTTTCAAAGAGTTCCAAGAGTACCTCTTCTTCGTCATCTGCCTCTGGGCATACCAAGATTTTAAGCTGGAGGAGAAAAGGTGACATGCTTAGAAGGATAGGTGACTGTCGTAAGCGTGTCATGTCGTTGCTTCGTCTACTAGGTTTCAAAGCTGATGTGATCAAAGGGTTCAGCAAGAGGTGTACCGAGCAGTGGGACGTGGCTCCAAGGTCTGAGATTGGTATGTACCTAGGTGACATTCAGGATCACATCGTGACTATGGTGCAGTCTTTAAACCACTATGAGAAACTATTGGCTAGATCTCATTCGAACTACCTTGCACAGATTAACATTGATATGACCAAGGTTAACAATGACATGAACGATATCTTGGGTAAGATTACCATTCTTGGTACGATTGTGCTGCCTATGAACATTGTAACGGGTCTTTGGGGTATGAACTGTTTGGTTCCAGGGCAGGATGCTGAAGGATTGACTTGGTTCTGGGGAATCGTTGTAGGGATGGTGTTCTTTGCTTTATGCTCCTACTATTTTGCAAAGAAGATAACGGGAATCATGTGACTTCTTTCTGGGAAGGGTATTACTTTAGTCAGGGTATGATTAGTATATAGAACTACAGGAGCAATCATCGATCGGTTTGTTGGACATACCTATATAGGACAACAACAATTGTATATATAAAATTTGAATAGAGTGCGTGCGGAAAGCCCTGTTTTGAATAATCTTACATATCAACCAGATAGTTACTGGGAGCCAACCCTGACTCTCCAGTGTTAAGATTCTCTGCAAACCACCAACCATCAGGCTGTTGGTGTAGGATCATCATGATGTCTTTCTTCTTGAAAGACAGTTCCTGTTCAATATCGGCTTTATAGTTGTACTGTGCCCTACAGTACTTTATAACAGGATAACCTTCGGAAGATCTTGATGGAAGATTCGAGTTGTTCAAGAATTTACCCTGGAGCGTCGTTGAAGATTTTGACCTCCTCATCGATGCAGAGGTTGATTTGCGGTGCCCCATATCACTCGTTAGCTTTGAAGAAGATTCTTTCTTATGATTCTGATTCATTTTTGGTTCCATAGGGGCTATTTCATTGGAAAATTGACGGGTCTTTGTCTTTTGTATCATCGACGCCGGAGTGGCTCCTTCTTCTGTTCTAGGGATATTCTTGGGCATATTTTCCAGTAGGGTGAACTTCAACAAATCTCCAAGAGACTGCCTCTTTTGATGGTTGGTGTGTGCCGCTGGGCTGTTTCTCTTATTGGCAGTATCGATGGACATCATTGAGTCTCTGAATTTTGAACTGTTGGTACTTTTACCTCCCAATGATTCTGTCATATATGCCCTCAATGGATTGGTATTTTGCGATTCTCCAAGTTGCGACGAAACCGGATTCTTTCTATGTAGATTGATAGGCTCTGTTGGCTTGTCATCTGAGGTGACTGAGCTCAACAATGGATTCGAATAAACGCTCTGCTGAACAGAATTTTTGAATTGATCCACCATAGATGCTGCTGGTGCCGTCACTGTTGTACTATGTGGATCTTCATAACTTGACACCGAGGTTGGGTTTGAATAATCTGACACTGTCTTATAGGAACTTGGTTCTGAGAGAGTCGAAATCTTTTGTCCGTTGCTTTGGGCTTCCAATTGAGCTTGCTGTTGTAATTCCTTGAACGTTTCGCCACGCCTATCTAATAGGTCAAAATGGGTCTCTTCCTGTTCGGACAATTTTGGAGGAGGATTCTTCTTCTTTTTCAACTCTTCGTGCTTCTCTGATGATAGTTTTTGGACCAATGGAATGTCTTCAAGCTTGACAAGTTGAATGCTTTCCTTTTTGCTTGGTCGTTGGCCTTTGGCAAAATCAACAAATTCAACAGGTCCTTCCATCTTGTTCCCCGTGGCATGCTGTTCAACAAACATTGCTCTATCCTTCTTACTGCTACATTTCTCCAGCGATAAACGGATATTCTCACAGCTTTGGTCAGCGGCTAAACAAGTTGAGCTCACTGCATTTGCATACTCCCATATGCTCTGCTTAAAAAACCTTATCTTTTCTTCGTCAAGTGTCTGATAGTTCTGAGACGCAACAAACCATTCATCCTTCCATTTCTCTAATAACCCGTTGTAATCGTTGCACAGTTGATAGTACTCTGAACGTTGCATAACCATTGACTGCTGTATCTTTAATATCTTTGACTGTGTGCGCGTGGCCTCTCTTTCATCCATCAAGATCTGTTCTGTTTTGTAACTGTTGATCTTACACCAAAGAGCTTCGTATTTGTGTTTGGAAGAATCCAACTTCAACTTCATGCTTTTTGCATACTTGATAAACTTCAAGACGCTAGTCTCGGTTGGTTTTGCCCTGGCTTTGATATCACTTGAGAAATCATTGAGGGACCTCAAAAGAACATCGTTTATCCTGCTTGCTTCTGCTGAATGGCTGGCACTGAGTTGCCTCGTTTCCTCGAGCAAAACCTGGAGACTATCTTTCAACGTTCCATTGGCTTCATAGTCAGCCAGAGGCAGTTTTCTTGAAAGGGTATTTAACTTACGGGAGTATTCTTCTTCAATGTTGGTTCTTTCCTTGTAGAATTGTTGTAACAGGTCGATTGTTTTATTTCCTTGGTTGAAGTGATTGAGCAGAATATCAGTTGAGGAGAAATCTGTGGACCAGAAGGACTTTGCGTATTGTTCCTCTGTCGTCACATTCAAGGTTATCATTTCTTTTTTAAAGTTCTTGCTTTATGCCGTGGTTCGACTTTTGATCAATGGACTCAATTGAAGAAGGCGCTGATGGAGGTGGGTGGATGAACAAATTTATGGTGATAGTTGAAGGCTATAGTCTCTCAAAAACAGTTTGAAGTACTACGGATTGGAGGAAAGAGTAGATCTTGCGAAGGGGATCGTTTCAAAACCAACCTCGTGCAAGCTATTCAACATTTTGAAACAAAGCCAACTCCCGAAGGGCATCATGGAGTGGTTTGTAGAAGAAGTAGTGATGGATCCAAAAAGTGGAAAATCTACAAGGTTCTCGTTTATTTACAAATTTCCGTTTATGGAAGATTAATTGGTAAGACAAAAAAAACAGGGTGCGGCTCAGTGGCTCATTCTCAACCCTGCAGAAAGTTGGAAAAAGATCAAAGATGGCAGCAGACAATCATCGATAGCTATTTCATCATCAAACATGGAGCCAATTCAGACAACATTACACTGAGCTAGAGTACATACAACTCTAGAAAAGGTGAATAGGGATGGCTTAGTAAAGTATGACAACCCACTTCAAATGTCCCTCAAGTATGGATGGCCCGCCATTTAGAAAGAGAAACATAAAATTATCTATATAATAAAATCTTCCAATCCAAAAGATATAAAGAAATGACAAACGAAATCAAACAACACAACAAACAAGAGAACAAGCCTTACAAAAGGAAAGAAAAGGCAAAAAAAAGGGTGGGTGTGCATGCAATAGGATAAAAAAACCATCTTTCAAAAGTAAAAAAGAACAATATTGTTGGAAAGCAAAGATATTCAAGCTGTCAATTCCTGATAGCTAACACCGTAACGTCTCATGTATTCATATATGGTATAACAACAACACAATTGATACAATCTTTTCTATTGTGAAAATAAGTATGAACTGGGTATATTTAAATACACGGTACGCCTAGAGCAATTGAAACAAACTTGATGATATATCAGTTCAGAAGCGCAACCTAACACATATTGTTCTCCCTATATCATACTTCTTCTTGATGATCCTCCTGACTTTTCCCTCCTTGTTGAATAAAAAACCTGTGGACTTGAGTGCAATGTTATTGGATTCAATGTGTCAAAACTTCTAAAATCGATCCATGCCACAAAAATTATGTAACGCTAATATTGAAAAAAACATAGGGTTATATTTAAGCAGCAATGGTAACTTCGACATCGACACCAGGTTCAACGGTGATCTGGGTGATCTTCTTAACAAGTTGAGCTGGAGCGTGCAAGTCAATGTATCTCTTGTGGATTCTCATCTCGTAAGTTTCCCAGGTCTTGGAACCTTCACCATTTGGAGTCTTTCTGGTGGAGATCTTCAAGGTCTTGGTTGGCATTCTAACAGGACCCTTCTTGTAAAGCTTTTCCTTGTTAGCATTGTTGATGATGTTTTGGGACACCTTTTCCAATTGCTTAACCTTGGTGGAGATTAGAGTGATTCTGATCTTGTGGATCTCTTGTTGAGGAACAACCTTCTTATCTTCGGAAGACATTTTTTGTGGGGATATATATATGAATATGAGACGTTCAAAGTTACAGAAGGGAAAGGAAATTTCAAATATGGAACCCATTGAAAAAAGCCTTTTGAGTATGTCTGATATAATAATTACTTTGAAATAGAGAAGAGCGATAGTAGTAACGTGAGACTGAATGAGTGCATTGGGTGAAAATTCTGGGAGGTTATGGCGCGAAGGGTGAAAAATCGAAGCTTCACCACCAGGGCCTGAAACCCTCTCAAGAGTCACGTGGCTAAATACGGTTATAGGGCTGTGAAAAATATACCAGCTTCCCCGGATTCCTATAGTTCTGGATGTTTAAAATGAACAGATTTTGTGCAAAGGTTATACACATCTATATAAGGAGTAGATCTTAGAACAAGTACTTATTAAAACACAGTTCCATCAGCAAAGAGTTCAATTGGAGGTCCTCCGTTAGCTCTCAACTGTTTGGCAATGGTTCTACCAGAGCTCCAAGAACCAGCCTCGATCAATTGTGGTAAAGCCAGTTCAAACTTTGTTCCAACAACACCAAGCTTTTCATTGGCCAATGGTAGAATGTAGTCCAGTAGACAGACGGTACATGATCTCCACTCAACAATTGTATCATCCTCAGGCGTGAATGTAGGAACATCAGGATTGAAACCAACCTTCTTAGAGAATTCCAAACCTTGTAACAACCTTTCGGGTTTCAACGACAGGAGTCCAAAATCAACAAAGAGTCCACCGTTTCTATACTCTGGTAGTCCAGTCATATAATCGGCATTCAGGACTTCGAAATGGCCGTATTTGGTAAGTGGTAAAAGCAAGGAATATGTCAACC
>JAJLWO010000043.1:0-105736 GCA_030570775.1 Ogataea pignaliae | reverse complement strand
TGGTTATTGGGCAAGGCAGTGTGGAACGTGCCAACAAGCAACGGCCACCGACAGACAGACAGCACTAACACTAACACTACGCAAACCAAACATGGGGCAACCACACCACACCACCACACCACTAACTGCATATGCGGGATGGATCACCGTTTTAGTGGGGAGACTTTTAAGCACCTATTTTGGCCGTGCAGTGCAGTGCAGTGCAGTACAGTGCAGTGCATGAATCGATTGCCCCATGGGACCTGCCCCCTGGCTCGCCTGATGGAACTCATGGAGAAAATGCAGAATATTTTTCACCACTAAGGCACTCCACCATATAGCGGGGGAGGGACGTGGGGGAAGTCTCGTGGTGTATAAATGCATCACGGAGCTGTAAAGGACTAACTTGGAGTTGTTCCAAGGCGCCTATTGTTTTTCCGGAACAGCAGTACTGCATATAAATATACACTAAACAATTGTTCCGGAGCTGCAAATGTTTTTCCGTGGTTGGTGGGTTTGATCTGTCATTCTCATCTTCACTTGTTGGAAGCGAGTGGGAGTAACAGCGTTGTCTTGTTGATGAGTTTTCGTTTGTAGTCATTTCTCATCGATATATCGGCTGATCTCTCTAGTCACGTATAGCCATGTCCTTACTTACCCTCACTACGTCACTACATACATATACATACGACTTTGTTTCCCAAAAAGCCAGCCATGTCGCTCACAGATCTCGTACTCCTTGGTATGTCCGATTTATTGCCGCTTGAGATCAGAATAATGAATGCCCTACACTTGTTCCATCAGTTACAAATCTATGTTGTTGCCCGTTAATCAATTTTGTGGTAGGAAAATCATTGTATAGCGACTATAGCCAGTATCTTCACTCCCTTAATTGCTAAATGCACCCTTGCACACTATTTAATTTTAAGTACGTAACTCATCACGTAAGCCTCGAAACACACCGCTTGCAAAGGAGAGAGGCAGCTCCCCCCAATAATGGACAGGGATGTTTTGATCTAGCAACATCAAGGACAAGGATCACAATTCCTGAACTTAGAACTAAACACAAGATCCTCATCCTTTCTATCAAGTTACTTATTGTATAGAGTAGATTCTCAAGGTGACTGTTTATTACTTTACAGGCTCATCTTCATCAAGCCTTGTCAGAGCAACAGACTTAAGATTGTTGTACCAAGTGAAAAGATGTATCAGTCCGGACAGGAAAACCATATTGGTGCTGGGCAACAGCAGCAGCTGCAACAACAACAACAACAACAACAACAACAACAACAACAGCAGCAGCAGCACTATGTTAACATGACCTCTGTTCAGCAGCAGCAGGCGTACCTAGAATATCAACATCAACAACAGCAGCAGCTTCAGTATCAACAGCAGATGGAATATAGACAGCTTCAACAACAGCAACAACAACAATCGCACCACCACCACCTACAGCCTCAAGCACAATCACAGATTCATTCCCAAGCACCACAGGGAATTGCACCTTTTAGTGCAAATTACATGGGACGGCAAGGATCACAGACGGATGTCTCCCAAAAGCCATCACCTCGTGTGCAACAGTCTGCATTATTTCAGAGCTCGACACCAAATATGCAACACCCTTCCCAGATCCATCAGCAGCAACAGCAACCACAACAACAGCAACAACAGGCATATCCTTCTTCGCCAACAAGAGCGATACAGTTTGCAGAGTTGTATGCTCAACCGCCATCGTCTCCTTCTAGAAGCGTTAGATCTGCAAATCTGGCCCCAGTATCGTCAAACTCATCTCTGGTGTCTCCTCAAAAACCACAGATGAAGCAGCCAGAATTTGCATACGCAAACTCCAATGCAAACAACAGCAACTCGAATTTGTCCTACAGACAGAGTGTTCAATCATTACAACAGCTACAACCACCACCTCAAATGCCACTTCAGCAACAGCAACAACCAAATGCAGCACATGGCTCTGCCGAATACGTCGTTTTTGACCGTCATCCAGAGTGGTTCTCTAAGTCATCCCAAGACAAAGCATCTGCAATAAAACTAAAGCTTGAACATTACTACAAAACTTCCATCGAACATGCGATTGAGAGGAACCAAAGAAGACTAAGCTTTGAGCAGAGGTTAGGCTCAGAAAGTTCGGGAGAACGTAAGAATAGAGAGTTGCAGGTGTTTGGAAGAAACGAGTCCCAATTTTTGAGGCTTCGTAGAACAAGATTAAGCTTGGAAGATTTCAACACCGTCAAGGTTATCGGTAAAGGTGCGTTCGGTGAAGTCAGGCTAGTCCAAAAGAAAGATACTGGTAAGATTTACGCCATGAAGACACTGTTGAAAAGTGAGATGTACAAGAAGGACCAGTTAGCCCACGTCAAGGCTGAAAGAGACGTCTTGGCAGATGCCAACTCTCCCTGGGTCGTGTCGTTGTACTACTCGTTCCAAGATCCGCTGTACTTGTATCTAATCATGGAGTTCCTACCTGGTGGTGATTTGATGACGATGTTGATCAAGTGGCAAATTTTCACGGAGGACGTGACGAGGTTCTACATTGCCGAATGTGTACTGGCAATAGAGGCAGTCCACAAACTTGGCTTTATCCATAGGGACATCAAACCGGACAACATATTGATCGACATGAGAGGACACATCAAATTGTCCGATTTTGGTCTCTCCACTGGATTCCACAAGACTCATGATTCCAACTACTACCGTAAGTTACTCGATCAGGACATTCCTGGCTCTAACCATAACCAGATGGCAAACAGCAGAAACTCAGTTATGGTGGATCCGATCAATCTAACGATGTCGAACCGTCAACAGATGCAAACCTGGAGAAAATCAAGGAGACTGATGGCATATTCAACCGTTGGCACACCTGACTACATAGCCCCTGAAATCTTCCTCAATCAGGGGTACGGCCAAACATGTGATTGGTGGTCCCTCGGTGCAATCATGTTTGAGTGTCTTGTCGGATGGCCTCCGTTCTGCTCAGAAACACCCAAGGAGACGTACCGTAAGATTCTCAACTGGCAAGAAACGTTGCAGTTCCCAGAGGATGTTCATCTCTCACCAGAAGCGGAGGATTTGATCCTACGCTTGCTGACTAGTGCGGACAATAGGTTGGGACGTAACGGCGGCGCAGAGGAGCTCAAGATGCATCCTTTCTTTAGAGGTGTCAACTGGGACGAGATTAGAAACGTTGAGGCTCCGTTCATTCCAAAGTTGAGGTCCATTACGGATACAAGGTTCTTCCCTACTGATGAGTTGGAGAACGTTCCTGATTCACCTGCTTTGGCACAGGCTGCAAAGGAAAGAGAGATGATGAAGAATAACGGGGTTGGTGGTGGTGTTGGTGGTGGGTCCGATGCGAAGGAGGACTTACCGTTTATCGGATACACCTTTAGCAGGTTTGAATATTTGACTAGACGTAATGCACTTTGAAAGTTTGCTTAGTTGGCTTTTCTAGTGTGTGTTATGTTTTTTGACTCTTGTAAATTACTGCCATATCGCATTCTTTTGTACATGTTGCTTAGATACACTCTCTACTCTTCTACCTTATGAACCTTTTACACTTTTCTTCTTTTCATTGCTCCCACGAGATTGCTCTTGTCTTTAGAATTATTAATCAGATAGATACAATTTATTCTTTCCTGGGTTCTTGCTGGTATGCTTCCCATGTACCAATAGCTGCTGAAAGTAGGGGGTGTGGGTGTAACAGCAACATTAAGAGTTGAGCAACAAGCAGAGACTCCCCAGTTCCACAACCAGCAAGCCAGATTCATTGATGAGACAACAGTTTGATACTCATCATCATCAGCAGCAGCAGCAGCAGCAGCAGCATTGACAGTCAATGACTGCTTCTCCTTCTGGTGCATCTGGTTCCACCATACTGTTGAAGAAAGAAGGCAATGGGGATTGGACTTTACAGGGTGATGGTGGGAATATTTTTTTGATTTTCCGTCGGCAAGTTCTTACATGGTGCGGCTCATGGGTTAGATTGTCTTTGGATTTGGGGGCAGAGAGCCGGGACTCAGGTCACGACACCATACCAGATTGATTGCACATCAAGGTTTATAGAAGTTCTTGCTCTCCAGTTATGTACTATTCACTGTTTCCAATCTGAATATCACCAAATTGGGATCCGGTTGACCAGAACTACAACTGTTAGATGCAAGAATTTGTCAAGCAGTGAATGCAATGTTTTGGTCTCCAAAATTATCCATCTGTTGGAAATTGAGTAGAAATTATATACTCCGAATCATTTTTTCAAAAGAAAAATAATTTGTAAAAAGAATTATATTCAATTTTAGTTTTTTTGCATTTGCTGAATGGAAACATTAGAATGTTACCTAATTGTAAGTTCAGGTCTAAATTTGATCAAATCTCAAGGTCTGAAATACTTTAAAGTGCAATAATCTCAACCGTTTCAACCATTTTGGCGCTTGTTTTTAATTTTCGGGCTTTTTTGAATAATATGTTGATTTAATTGACTGAAAAAATTTCAAAAATGTATAAGCCCTTATGGCCAAGTTGGTAAGGCGCCACACTAGTAATGTGGAGATCCTCAGTTCAACTCTGAGTGAGGGCAGTAACATTTCTGTTTTTTTTGCTTAGTGGCGCAAGACTTGTGTTTCAATTGATGTATATTTATTTATTGAACCAAAGACTCCTAAGTATATCAGCCAAAGAGACGTCTTATAGTTCCTTTTTACGGTTAGGCGAGACGCAGATGGCCAAGATGACCCTGACCGTAGGCAGGGGTTTGACTTCTGCAGCTTGAGTCTGGAGTCCTTTTTTTGCCAGGTGACTTCTCCGGATAAATTATTAAGCGTCAATCAAATATTTTGATGGTATTATATATGGGGGAACATGTGCGGTGCGGTGCGGTGCGGCTCTACTGTAATTTTTTTTTTCTCTCCATTTCAATTAACTATCACTATTATTCTATATACTATACGGAGTCGGGTCAAACAACAACCCTTTAAAGAGGAACCTGCTTATGATATGTACATACACATTTATATATGTATACATAACCACCTCTCATCTTCTTTTGAATCTTTTGCTTCAACTGCATCAAAGTGTTAATTCAATCTCTTTTATTCAAGCAAGAGTTTTTTTTCAACAGTCATAGTCAACCTACAACAGTATCTTATCAACTAAGATCACAGCTGTAACTTCTCAACAAGACGCAACTAAACCAACATTTCAACATATTGTACCTTCCACGGCAACCTCTTCCTCCCTCTCAATGCAATCACAACAAGAGCAACAGCAGCAAAAGTCTGCGGGTAAAACCATACTGGCATCAAAGGTTGCCAAGAAGTACACCGATGAGATCCAAACCGCCACTTCTCAGATGGCCCAACGTCCCAAGCTGGTTGGATTACTCGCCAACACCGATCCAGCTGCAAAGATGTACTCCGACTGGACAGGAAAGACAAGCGAATCATTAGGGTTTGAATACGAGTTGATTCAAGTGTCAAAGGATGACTTGGAGGAGGAGATCTACAGATGCAACAACGATGATTCAATCCAAGGTATGATTGTGTACTTCCCAGTGTTTGGCGATAAACAGGACCAGTATCTACAACAATGTGTCTCTTTGGAAAAAGACGTTGAAGGTTTGAACTTCAAGTACGTTTCTAACATGTACCATAACATTAGGTTCTTGGACGGTGATGCACAGGAAAAGAAATCAATTTTGCCATGTACTCCTTTGGCCATCATCAAGATCTTGGAGTACTTGGGTGTTTACAACACATTGTTAAACTATGGTGATAGGCTCTACGGTAAGACCATCACCGTTGTTAATAGATCGGAGATTGTTGGTAGACCCCTTGCTGCTCTACTTGCCAACGATGGTGCCACCGTTTATTCTGTCGACATTAACAACATTCAAGTCTATGAAAGAGGCGATGGTTTGAAGTTGAAGAAACATAGCGTTTTAGACTGTACAAAGACTTTGGAGGAGGCTGCAAGGAATTCGGACGTTATCATTACAGGAGTGCCTTCGAAGGATTACAAGTTTCCAACGGAGTATGTCAAGCGTGGAGCCGTTGTCATCAATTTCTCGAGTGAAAGGAATTTCAACGATGATGTGAAGCAGGTTGCGTCGTTGTACGTTCCTTCGATTGGTAAGGTTACTATTGCCATGCTGTTGAGGAACTTGTTGAGGCTCATGGAAAACTCTCAAAAGAACCGTTGAGGGGAACACTATTTATTGTAAAGTATTTGATAGATTGCTTGGCATATTTCGTAAATATTTGTTGTTTTTTGTTTGAACATCTTTTACCATCATGTAATCTTCAAAGAGATGAGAGGAGAATTGCCAGGCGAAGGGGAAGAGGGCGGTATCCTATAAGTTGTATACCAAATAGAGGAGAGAACTTTTACCCCATCCTCTCTCTCTCTTTGTGTGCACAAAAGTGAAAAATCGCGTGATTTAACATCACGTGCTTGAAACAAAAAAAATTTCACTTTGCACAGCCGTGTCTACGCCATACGAAGAGATGAAAGAGAGCCGTTCAAGGTCGAGGGGATGATGTTAAACTTGGCCATCGATGTACAACTTTAAATGCCTGTGTCTTTTCTGCCTTTTTGCCCCAGAAACGGACTACTGTATTTAGCCACACAACCAAATACATAAGTCAAGCATCCACCCCACCCTTTTGCCATCACCACTGCATCAGCTCATGACTGTCTCAAACCTGCCGGTCTTCACTAAAGTCTCCGAACTCAGATCGTTCAGAAAGGACGCCTGGTCAAAGGGTTTCTCTGTGGGGTTCGTCCCAACAATGGGATCCCTCCACGCAGGCCATCTCGACCTTGTCTTGAAATCCCTCGAAAACAACGATTTAACAATAGTTTCCATCTTTGTCAACCCTTCCCAGTTTGCACCTTCCGAGGACCTTGATGCCTATCCTCGCAACCTGACCAACGACCTCGATGTATTGGAATCGCTAAGCTCCTCAAAGGCAACCAACGCAAGAAAAGTTTCCTGCGTCTTTGCACCAACAGTGGCAGAGATGTACCCTTCCGGCATTCCCCTCAACGTTGACCTGCAAAAAGGTGCTTTTGTGTCAGTCATAGGCGTTTCCGAACAACTCGAAGGTAAATCCCGTCCTCAATTTTTCAGAGGAGTGGCAACGGTGGTAACCAAGCTCCTGAACGTTGTCCAACCAACCATCGCATACTTCGGGCAAAAGGATATACAGCAGAGCGTTGTGGTAACGAGAATGGTTAGGGATTTGTTGGTGGATACTCAGATAGTTGTTGTGCCAACCGTGAGGGAAGATAGTGGATTGGCACTCTCTTCAAGAAACGCATACTTGAGCACCGAGGTGAAACAGGATGCCACCATCATCTCACAGTGCTTGAACAAGTGCCAAGAGATGTATCATGCTGACATTGCTGGTACTACAACAGCAGGAACTTATGTTGGTATTGTCCTTGATGGAATCAAGGAAAAGAACGGCATGTTTGAAATCGATTACGTTTCGGTTAATCATCTTGAAACTCTCGATTATTTCCAGGATGATGAAACGGTCAGACATGAAACAGGAGCAATTTTGAGTCTTGCCGTCAAAGTTCCTAATGATTACAACGATGAAACGAAGGGATACACCAGATTGCTCGATAATTTAATCTTTGAACCAAATATGCTTTCAAACTAATATCAAACCTCTATGTCTTTTATTGAGTTTTATTTTTTACTTTCTCTTTCCTCTTTAATAATAATGACACTGAAATATGGTTGTGGACACTAGACGTTCATCCGGTTATGAAAACCAAATCTCTTTTTGATCTCTTTGGG
Organism: Ogataea pignaliae; assembly: GCA_030570775.1. Lineage (NCBI taxonomy): Eukaryota > Fungi > Ascomycota > Pichiomycetes > Pichiales > Pichiaceae > Ogataea > Ogataea pignaliae. The sequence goes on along the minus strand of JAJLWO010000043.1, from coordinate 97,941 downwards.
GCCAGGGGCAACTTGCTGTAGCCGCCGTTGCCGCTCCTTCTCTCTAGTCTTGGCGGTATCCGCATCCCTCTCAGCTTCAATCAACTTTGCAAACTCCATCTCCTTCCTCATCTGATTCTCTTTAACAGTAATCCCCTTCCTCTTCACACCGTAAAAAGTCTCACCGTATCTAACCAACCAGTCTCCACGGACACAAGTGACGTAGTTCATATACTCCTTCCCCGTGAGCAACACCTCATGGTAGATGACAAACTTGGGAAGATCTCCCATGCCGTGCAATGCGGACGTTGGATGGAGCTGCATGCGAAGTCCCGTTCTCAAGTTGACGTACTCTCCATATTTTTTAAACTGAGCTGCCTGGTGGAAGAAAGAAGCCGCGAGACACTCTCTGATTTGATCCCAATCAGGATTGGCCCGTTGTAGATCCTCCATGGTGGTAAGTTTGGACGAGATCATGATTTGTGAAAGTTGGGATTGTATCTCCTTTGCCCTTCTTAATGATCTGTACTGTAAGAAGTTGGCATCACACCAGGATTCCATCGAGCCGGCATGAACGAACTGGTTGAAGATATTGAGTAAGGTTAGGTGGTCACTCTCTGCCACTTGGAATTTCTCTCTTATAGAGTCTGATCTTTTTTGAAGGCTGATGTCGTTGGTAGGTCTGATAAATATCGGTGGAATGGAGAGCATCGACACCATGATGACAACCTCCTTTGGACACTGGAATTGCCTTAGCGTTGAGAGAATGAGTAGTCGAGAGAGGGGTGGGTCAATCGGGAAACTAGACATCTTGACACCTAACGTGGACAATCTCCCAAAATTGTCCAATGCTCCTAAACTCCATAGATCATACTGCGCAGTGTTGATCGTTTCAATTGGTGGTTTGTCCAAAAATGCAAACTTGCTCAAATCTGCAACGTTGAGTGATTTCAAAAGTAGAATGGTGTTGCTCAAATTCGTTCTTTGAATTTCTGGAATTGGTTCCTGGAACATCTCCTGAACGGATGCTGTCTGGGTGTACATCCTATAACACTTGCCCGGACCTGTTCTGCCTGCTCTACCGGATCTTTGATTGGCTTGTGCCAACGAAATGGGTGTTATCTGTAAAGAATCCATGCCTAGTTTTGGATTGTACACTTTCAACTTCATCAATCCAGTGTCAACAACAAACATGATACCATCAACGGTCAATGAAGTTTCGGCAATGTTCGTGGCAACAATACATTTTCTAATCTTTGACTTCTGAAATACCTTTGCCTGTAAATCTGCTGGTAAGGTTGAATAAATAGGCAAGATTTGCAACGGTTTGATGCTATCGTCAAGCTTCTGCAACGAACCCAACTCTTTTTCAATCTCCTCACAAGTGGTTTCAATATCCTCCTGACCAGTCATGAAGCATAATATATCACCTTCCGTGTCATTCCCCAAATGGATCCTCAGCACTTGTCTGACTGCGCTAGAAACATAATCAACGGCAGGAACAGTAGAAAACATGATATCAACAGGAAAAGTTCTACCAGGAATTGTGAACTGTTCAGCATTCCCAAAAAACTGGGAGAATCTGTCGGCATTCATGGTGGCCGACGTGACAATCAACTTCAAATCTCTCCTTCTAGAACGCAAGATCTTCTTGAAGAGCCCAAGCAGAACGTCCGTATTTAGAGACCTTTCATGCGCCTCATCCATGATAATACAGCAGTACTTGTCCAAATCTGAATTCAACAAGGTTTCTCTAAGCAAGATACCATCGGTCATAAATTTGATGTTTGTCTTCGAACTGGTATGATCCTCAAACCTAATAGCAAAACCAACTTCTTCCCCCAACTTCACCCCCATCTCCTCACTGACTCTCTTTGCAACGGACATTGCTGCAACTCTTCTTGGCTGCGTCACACCGATCATACCTCTATGATGGTATCCTTCCTCGTACAGGAACTGTGCAATTTGAGTGGTCTTACCAGAACCCGTCTCACCAATGACAACAATGACTTGATTCTCCTTGATCACCTTTAGTAAATCCGCACGGCATTTGAAAGCGGGTAGTGATTCTCTCTGCTGTTTGAGAGTCAAAGTTTGAGAGAATTTGGAAGAAAAAGATTTCTGTTCGCCAACGGACTCGATAAAGTTTCTTTCCCTTTCATTTCTGATCTGCTCTTCATCCTTTGGTGTACCATTAGACTCAAAGTTTTCTTCCCCCACAACTTTCCCAAACCTCGTGTTTGAAGTCTTTACCGAGTCCGATGCATTCTTCTTTCTGTCCTTATTTAACCTTCTTTCATTGACCAAGTTGGATCCGTTTCTAGAGTACTTGTAAAGATCCCCTGTCTTGTCCTTGATGGTGTCGATGATCTCCAGCTTATTAGTCATGATGGTTTCAGAGTCCAAGAATGGTGGAGTCAGCCTGTGAACGAGGATGTCTATGTCGTTGGAGACCTCGTTTATGTCAGTTTCTGACTCGTTGTTTCTCGAGAAGGCCGCATGGCTTCCCGATGCTATCGCCATCCTGTTGTTGAACCACTGGGATTCGGACTCTTTTGCATCCTGTCGTTTACTGTTTCGCTGTTTGTGGTCTTTTGTATGGGTTACCGTGGGTATGCCTGTTCGTTCAAGATCATAGCTATCTTCATCGTCAAGAAACGTTGGGCCGAGATGTTCGTCCTGCGTATACCATGCTCTGTCGTTCTCAATGTCCTGGTCCTCATCGGAGGATGCAACGGGCTCCAAAATTTCTTCATGCTCCAATTTAGGCTTTATTGCATTTCCACCTCGAAGTCTTTCTCTATCAGCTAGCTCTTTCAAAATGGAAATGTTTTGAGATTTGATCATAGATTCGATGCTCGGTAGTGCTGGAATGTGCACGCCTTCTTGATCTTGTTTTACTGTGTTGTTGAGCGATCGCGTGGAAGTTTCATCTTGCTCATCCTCCTCTTTCACTTCCTGTTTCACTTCACTAACTTCCTGCTTCAGTCTATTAGCATCTTCTTTTTTGATCCTTTTGAATGCGATTCCTTTTGCTGGTAAAGTCTGATATTTGGGTTTAGAATCGGGCAAGCTATCATGGGAAAGGATACGGCTGTTGTCTGCATCCTGATCTTCGAATTCTTCATCTGAAAAGGACAGGGAGACAATATTTTTCGTGGTCTTCCTCTTGGAACCAAAAGACATTTGGATTTCTTGCAGATTTGAAAGTTCATAGGAGAGATAAAGGCACCATGCTCAAAGAAGAGGGGTGAATAGAAAAGATCAAATATGATCAATCCTTGTTGTTATAGATGTGGTTGTAACTCTTCTTCCCCTTGAAATACATTCACGGCTGTGCAAATCATAATGAGTCGATCGACGCTTCTTCTTTTGCCAATCTGCAGTCTTCAACTTTTCAACTTTTCATACGATTTGAGATTTGAAAAGGTCGAGCACCTTTGGCCATTCCTTTGTTCAACACACACTGGGCCAACTTTATTAGTCAACCAACCCTTCTTCTCACTACTCTCCCTTGAAAGTCTAATAATCTCTCTTCTACTCTGTATCCACCAGAACCACCACCGCACAGAATACATTCAATAGCTGTCGATACCACACTGGGCTATCAAGTGATAAGAGAATCACAGGCAGTGTCCACAGAAGTGACTTCTTTTCATTCCACTCATTTCCCCGTTCGCTATCATCACACTTGTTCCCCTTTTGATCCAACTAAATTTGCCTCAATCTTTTCTCCACATAACTCACTCACTTCGCTCAGTTGCCATATCTTGGTCATTTTTTTGACTGATACTTGGTACTCCCACAAATCGCTGCTCAACGAGACTATACATTCACATATATATATGACCAATTATATTCTCAACAACCACTATGAAAGTTCCAAAGAGATCAAAGAAGGAGCCTAGCTCAACCACTACGGCAATATCATCTCCAGCCTCTTTACTAACAGATGATATACAAAAGTTGAAACAGGAGGATATGACAGTCTCGACAACAGCACTATCGTCTACCACTTCAAGTACAACATCTTTGCGGCCAGACTTTACGGGGGGACTCCTCCCCCACAGTCTTGTGTCCTCATTCAAGCTGACAAAGAAACAGCAACAACAACTTTTTACGCCTATCAATGAACCAGTCAAGTTGGAGTCTCCCCTATTAACAACGTCCCCGGACGAGCAGAAAGGTAGTACAGGCTTTTCCACCTCGGGGACGCCGATCTCATCGTCGTCATCTCCACCACCCCAAGACCAACAGCAAAAGTTCGCCAAAAGACATTGGAAACTGAACAGGTTTAAAGCTGAGGACGTGGAAAAGCAGTCCAGATTGATTCAATTGGCGCAACAAACAGCACTCACGAAAGACACCGAAAATACAAACAAGTATGGCTTTCGCAAGACAGCGATAAAGCCAAAGATCAACAAGGAGGGTAACCCCATGGAATTTCTCTTTGTCAACTGTGCTCCAAGCAGTAACGATGGATCCGACAAGAAGAAGACAACCACACGACAAAAGAAAACAAAGAAAAATACCAGGGGTAAAGAACTCACTCTTCCTTCTTCATCCTCTTCCGAGATATCAGTCAATTCAACAGTCACAACAAATCATTCTTTACTAGAGAACCGGCCACTGGCAAATGCCAGCACAATTATGAGCACTAGTGCAAACAGTAGCACAAATAGTTCCGCTGCAACAGGTATAGCCTCTTGTGGGGATGCCCTCCTGGAGGACGAAAAGAAGCCACACCCACAACCACATCAGCAACCTTCCAATTCAGCCGCAGGTAGAGTTTCTAGATTATTCAGAAACATGACAACCAAGAAGGAAGATAAAGAAGGTCATTCAAATGATGTCAGCTTGGACCGAGAACCTTTATCACAAGTTGGTACAGCTGCCACCGTACCAGAGGCCAAAGATACCAAAGGAGGTGAAATAGAAGGTACTGACACCCAAGCTTTGCAATTGCCCCCTGAAACAGCAACATCATCTGAGATCTTATCCGTTCAGCCCCTTGAGCTACACAAAAGGTTAACTTTGAAAAGACTATACAGCAGGAAGACTAGAACTGAACCAAAGGTGACAGTCAAGACTCCAGAATTGGCCTCCTTTACTCAGGACAGCAATAGCTCTCAATCTGTTGGATCATTTTACAGCATATCAGACTCATCTAGTGTTCCACTCACAAACAACTCAAGTGCAACAGCAGGAACCCTTACAACGCCAGCGACCTCTCAACATCTTTTGGCCCCGTTTACACCAATAACACCGATTCTCTCAACTAATTCCAGTATCACCTCTTTTGCGTCGTCTTCGAACTTCAATCCACAGACATTCGAGTTTTTTTCTGCAAACAACAGTGCCTCTAACATGGGCCATCAACCTTCATCCACATCATCATCAACAACGGTTTACAACAACAACAGGAATACGGCGACAGCCATGAGCTCTGCCAACGATTCACCTGAACTGCCGCACTTTGTTTGTACATCGAGACATAGGTCAGACTCTGGAAATTCCATGGTTCATGAACAACTTATTTCAAGGTCAAAGTTTGCACAACAGCAGCTTCATCAACAACTGGGATACTCACCGACTGTTAACACTCTCCTGCAACCTGAACCTGAAGATGGGTACGAAGATGGAGAAGAACAATTTCCTGGTTCTGATTTATATGATGGTTTAATGGAGGTGTCGTCCATCAATACGTCCTCTACGAAGAAGTTAAAGGCCTTGAAGAGATCCAATTCCATAGTGTCGATCAATTCCACCTCCTCTCAATCGCAATTTCCTCCAAGTTCAGTATCCAACATTACAGGCCACGCTCAATACTCCCCGAACTACTCGCTTTCATTCCCAAGTGGAGGCAATATGACCACATTTACAGCTGCTTCCTCACCTATACCGGCTACCACTCCCGTCATTCCCGCGCCACCTGCGACTTCTTCTCCTACAACTTTGGCAAACTCAAATCGACTTGCAAATAGAAACAGATCGCTGAGCGCCATTTCTACAACATATCATGCGTCACCAGCTGTGATGCCAACGCCAGGAAACCCAGCAAAGTCTCCATTGAGAGGTTATTCTGCACAGCAGCAATTCTCAGCGGCTCAATGGCAACAGCAGGCACCACAACTATCCGTGTATCAGCAGCAGCAATTACATCAGTTACAACAACAGCAATATACCCAGCATCCGAGAGTCAGAAATAAAAGTTTGCCTCTTGATGCTTTACCACCTGGTTCTGTATCATCGTATTCGCCCCTATTTGACCCAAATCAATTAAACCACCCATATACTGCAAAAATGCAACAGCCACCCCCAGTTCCAACTGCAGCAGCACAACCACCACCATCATCGTTGTCATATTCATCATTGTTACAACAGCAACAAGTTGATTTCGCCACTAGAGAGGAGCAGGAAGAATGTCTCAAAAATCAGCAAATAATTGATAATTTCTTCAGCTCGTTGGCTTCGGTTAATACGTCCACCTCATCTCTTCGCCATATTGATGATAATGCTGATTCCAACAAGTACGAGTTGACACTGGAAGAGTTGAAAGAACAGTACGATGAATTGCTCCACCAAGAAACCAGAATGTATCAATTTACAACAAACAGTTCCAATCAGACCAGCCAGCCTACCGCCAACGCACAACAATTTAGATCTTCTGTAGCACAATCATCTAGTTCTTCATCAACATTTCAACCGTCCCAGTCTAGAAGCAGCATGAGTTCCAATTCAACCATCTATAGCTCTGTTCCAGCGGGGACAAGAAGCATAAGTGGTCTGACCTCAGTAACAACAGCAACATCAACAGCAACAGGTGGTGGATCTCCATCCATCAATAGACAGAACTCATACGACGTCTCACATGTTGGAAGAAACGGATCTAACAGTGGCGGTGATTTGACTTCGACACAATTGAACTCTGCCGTGCTCTCACAGAAGCATTCTAATACGCCGTACATTGTTGGAGGTCCACGTGGATCCGAACCAATAGGTTCTAGTGGACTGGAAATGGAGAAATACCTACACGCTGGTGATGGTAATGCTCATCCTGATGATGACGGTGGCGTTGATTTCGATGTTGACATGCTTGCCATGATGCGTGATCCGGATCACACTAATTAGACTTAACATGATCTGTCTCGATCGTGCCTCGAGTGCGCCGCTCCTAAAATAGAGTCCTTATTCTTATTTTCCTTCTTATTTTCTATCCCTTGTCGCCCCTTTTCTTCTTTGCCCTAGAGGCTGTGTACTACTACCACTGGAGCTGGTCTCATGGGGTATCGCTTCTTCTATTCTTCTCTTCTAATGAGCAAATGCCAGTTTACCTTTTACCTGCTAATCCACCAATCTATCTCATAAATGAGCGTGGTGCCATCATCCTCAAATATGGCGGCTCAAAAGTGGGTTTGGCAGTTTTGAAAAATCACGCGCTCATTGTCACGTGACCGTAATGCACCACCATTTTTGTTGAAAAAGTACTGCAATCGGGGATCAAAAAAAAAAAATTTGCCTATTTTTCTGATGAGAAGGGAGTTCAAACTTTGAACAGCTAGATAGGACCATATCTTTTTAAAAGTATTGAAAACCTGATCGTGGTCTGTGATCAATCCCAGTGGGAAGACAGGGTACCGAAACTTGTTTTTATGAAAGCTATCCTGAGTACAATTTGTCATATCAGTGCATCGTCGCCAGGAACATACCAAACTCTATCAAAAAAATTAATCCATCTTTCCAACACTTCAAACTCCAAATCGGCTCCCAATATGTCATCCACACCAGTAGAGACTCCCAAACAGGTAGAGCAGGTGGATACCTCGAAGTATGAAGTCCTTACCGAAGGTTCTGCATCAATCCTATTTCCTAAGAACAGAGTCTTTTACAATCCTGTCCAGCAGTACAACAGAGATTTGAGTTGCTTGGCGATCAGAGCATGGTCTGAAATGTACTCACAGGAGAAAATCGAGAAGAAGAGAAACAAACAGGCCAAAGACGAATTGATGAGAAAGCATCAAAAGACTACCGATGGTGAGACACCAACACCAGTTACGTTGGATCAGAAAGAATTGAACAGTGAAACTTCTACTCCATCTACGGAACCGTTTGTCCACATTCTAGAAGCCCTCTCAGCAACTGGTCTACGAGCAATCAGATATGGCAAAGAGATTCCACTGGCCTCAAGAGTGATAGCAAATGATTTGAGCAAAGATGCAGTCTCAGCAATCAAGATGAACACGAAGTACAACAACATTGATTCAATTGTGACACCGAACGAATCAGATGCGGTTGTTTACATGAACAACCAAAAGCAGCAGTTTCACGTCGTTGATTTGGATCCCTATGGAACAGCCACCCCATTCATGGACTCAGCTTTGAACTGTATCAAGGATGATGGACTCATGTTGATTACCTGTACCGATCTTGCGGTGTTGGCAGGTAACGCCTACCCTGAGAAATGTTTTGCTCTCTATGGTGGAAGCACTCTTTGGGGTGATGCCACACACGAGTCGGCATTGCGTTTGGTCCTAGGTATGATTGCCAACAGTGCTGCGAGACAGAAGAAGTACATTGAGCCATTGCTGTGCCTATCGATTGATTTCTACGTGAGGTTATTCATCAGAGTTAGAACATCACCTTTGAAAGTGAAGGAATTAGCCAGCAATATCATGATTACATACAAGTGTTCTGGATGCCATTCAGTGCATGAACAGCTTATGGGAAAGTGCATTGACAATCCTAGTGGAAATTCTGTGCAGAACATGAAAAAGTATGGGATTAGCAAGGGTCCACCGGTTGGCCAAACATGCTCCTTCTGTGGTTCTGTGCATCATTTGAACGGACCAATGTGGGCAGGATCACTTCAGAATGTTAATTTCATCAACAGAGTGTTGGATCTACAGGAAACCGCAGATGAAGCTATCTATAAAACCTTACCAAGGATAAAAGGTATGCTCACAATGGCCAAGAATGAATTGGACGGAGCAGAGTCGCACTTCTACTTTAAGACGAGTACATTATCGTCCGTTTTGAAATGTTCCTCTCCACCGGTTGATCTCATTGCTGCTGCTCTAGGGAACTTGGGATACAAGGCTTCTTATACCCATGCGATGACCGGTGCCATCAAGACCAACGCACCATTCGAGGTGATTTGGTTCATTGGAAAGAAGTACTGTGAGAAGACAAACGTTAATGTTGAAAAGTTGAACAAGGCATCACCAGGATATCAAATATTGATCAATGATCAGATAGGCAAAGGGATCGATTTGGAAGCCTTGAAAAAGGAAAAGGAGGAAGAGAAGGATAAGGACATGAACGTTATAGATTGGCTGTTCAAACCAAACGCAACGAGTAGAAGAATGAAGATGCTAAGAAACATCAAGATTGTGAGATATCAGGAGAACCCAACAAAGAACTGGGGCCCCAAAGCAAGACCTCATTAAGACTAACGGCGCCTGTAATTTTATATATACATGACTAATAGAAATTGCGTTACCAATGAGTAAAATATTGAAAATGGGAGCAAAAGCAAGTGCAGTTCCACCTCACGTCGCGGCACTACGGCTCGGCTCTTCTTGAGAAAAACCCCCCAATTTGAGGAGATTGACGAATGCCCAACGCGTTGTTAACCAGACGAGAGGTTATCAGTATTTCAAGAGCAACCTTTTTGCTACAGTACAAAACAGCCACTTGGGGGATGGATAGTTGTGGTACAAATACAACTGAACACACAGAATGGCCAACACGAAGAGAATGATACAGGAAGAGATAATGATTTTGGACGAGGCTGTTGAGATACTGGTGAACCCATTTCAATTCCACATCAAGACAACCGATCTTTTCAAGTACTTTAACCTATCAATTGGATCCATCAACGGTACCGGAAATGTACATACTACATCATCTAACACCTCAATTTCCACATATGACATGTCAAAGATTACAACCCATAGTACAACATCTTCTAGAAGCTCAAAGGATGGAGTTAACATTAAGACGATAAATTTCCAAAACTTCATTGAGTTGGGATACATACTTTCTGATTCTTCGTTGAGTATAATGAATGCAATCAGAGTCCTATCAACAAACGTTTACATCAATAACATCAGTGATGCAATGTCTGGTAATTTGACAGCATTGTTGGATAGCTTGGACATTTCAGAGCCACACGATACGCACTTTCCCATGCCAAGTAACGACTACCTTCCCGACCTTCGACTAGTCATGAAGAATGTGTTGATACTTTTCATCAACTTTTTGAAGAAACAAGAGAGTGCAGTTGGAACTCCTAGCGAACCCATGCTATATAATCTCGTGTTGCTACTGAACATCTCAATCGTTAACAAGTTGTTCAAAGTTTTCAAAGTGTTGAATGGAGGAACTCGAATGCAAAGTGAAGCGTTGCTCTCTAAACTAATGAGCTGATTTTTGGAAGGGTAAAAATACAGCACTTTTTTAGACTAGATTTATACGACTACAACTTAATGACGACGATTTCAATATACTCTGAACATGGGAGTACTGTACAGGTAGCATTCACATCTTTCTATTGACATGACAATCATGATATAGACAATATTTTTCCAAAGTTGCCATAAAATCAGAAGATGAACTCAGCTATCGCCTTCCACGCAAAATGGGCAAATTTCCTCCCCATGAACTTACCAAAGAAGGGCAAAACCACAAAATTCATCAATGCTTTCAACTGCACCAGGTTCTCCTCCCACTCTTTCTGTGCATCGTTGGTATACCCTATAAGATCGGTCTCGTACGTGTATTCTGTATCATCTGAATCTTCGTCAGATTCATCAGCATCCCGTTCCTCTTCACCCTCTCCTCGGTTCGAGAGCACATGTGCCAGTTGGTCCGATATTGATTGCTGGAGATAGCTGTTGTGGAGCGAGAGGTTCGAAGAAGAGAGCTGTGGCGATGTTGGTGCTGACATGAGTGTGAGTGCTGTCTGTTTGATATCAGCATGGGTTTCTTCTTAGAATGACCAACAATCTTATCAAAGTGTAGTCGAGTACCAATCAGTAGAAGCAAGACCAAATTAATCTGTCTGTCAGCGTTGACAAGTTTCCTGTGCATACCGATTTAGAGAGAGAGAGAGAAAGGAGTTGTACTCAATCTTTGGAGGGTGGGCCCGCGGCCGCACTTTATCTCGCTTTCAATCTAGCAACTCTTTAAATGTAAACTTTTGCAACTGTCTTGATTCCATGACTGTCATTATGAACCGTTTCTCCATTCAATGGCAAGGGTGTAACATGAGTGGGACTGGTAGACTACCTATATCCATTAACTTTCACCCATTAGGAACCAATCCGTACACAAGAAACCATCAAAATGACAGGTCGATAGCCCCAACCACCGAGTTTGAACCGACAAGTTTTATATCGACAAGGTCAAACAGACTCAACTTTGAAAGGATTAATGATTCATCAAAGATACTCAAGATAATAACAGACTCACAGGATTCATACGGAGCGCAACAGGGCTCCACAACAACGATGGGTCCATTCGATCGCATCAAGGTCAACATTCACAAGTACCTTGAAAAGTTTCTCTTTGACCATGGCTTCACAACGGACGACCCATTGGGGAAGGCTCTTCTCATGGAAAGAGAGCTCCCTAGTCGAGGTTCTAAAATATCACCGTTGGAATTCCTGGGAAAGAGGAAACGGCTACATGTGAAGCTGGATTACTATACAAAAGACGAGGAAGTTGACGATGAAGACACACCAAGCAACCCGCTTTTCATGAAACGGTTCAGCGCAGGGGGGTTGTGTAAAGAAGGTATGAAATTCAAAAAGCCGAGAAACATCACGAAATTGGAACGACTAGTTGATGAGAGTAGGTTAAAGAGAAAGAAGCTGACTCCAATGATTAGGAATGAAGATCTGTATCCCAAGTTTGTCAAATCTGAGGCTACCTACAACTTTGCCGTTTCACCACCATTGGAAGACAATGATAAAGAGATACGGCCACTTTTGATGTTTATGGACAGGCATACATCAATGGGATTTGATAAAACTGATGGGAGACGACCACGTACGCGAGAAAAACTAACCATGCCGGATTATCAATTGCTACTCTCCAACTTTGAATATCTAACATTTAACGATACTTTTGGTAGACATGAACTTTACATGTACCTACAGGAAAAAGCACATAATGAAGAAGAGGAGGGACAGATAAACGAAGAGTTTGAATGTGCCTTGGGTGAAATTTTGAATAACTTCAAGAACTCCAAATTTGTCGATGAGGATGACACCAGTGAAGATCAACCTTTAGGATTAAAAACTCAGGTTAGACGATCGGAGAAGAGTATTACAGTTGAAGATTGGGTTTTGAGTCGATTGGGAATAAAGCAGTAGGTTCGGCTGCTCTCAGAGTTACACTTTATACTTTGGTCAAAATAAACACATTTTTTGTATAGAAGAACAAACACATTAATAATCAAAAGGCTCCTGGAGAAACAGAGAGGTAACACCATCCTTCCAATCACCTTTCACCTACTCCATAGACAAATCTCCAAACTGTTCACGAATCTTCAAATCTCTAGCCTGCTTAATCTTCAACTCCTTCTTGATACCACTAGAACTACTCTTTCCACCTCTTTCCTTCCAACCTTTAGATGCTGGATCATCACCAGCATCACCATCAAAGTTGGCATGATACCTTTTTGACTCGTTACTTGTATCTGGACCCACCAACAAATTGCGCACCTCCTTCGAAGCAACGTAATGTGTACTCAACTCTGAATCATAAATATATTTAAGATGAATCAACCTGATGTATTCAAACCATGAATTGATAGGCAAAGCCTTTGACTTACCAAGCTTGAATCTTGACAGGGTATGGTCCTCTCCAAGAGATGACTCTTTGAACTGTTTCTTTTGCGATGCCGCCATGGTACGATACTCAACGGTTTTCAACACCTCCCTAAAGATAGACCTTGATTCCTTCTTATCCTTTTTGCTGATCTTCTTTGAAGATTCTCTGACCAAAAAGTTTAAAGTTGATTTCAACTCGTCAAGATCATAATGGGGTTGATCGTCAGGCTTGAACTCATCATCTTCCCCTTCCCCTTCCTCCTCCTCGTCACCCTCCTCAGGATAGTCAAACACCTCGTACATCAAACCAATCAAAATACAAGTCTGCTTTTGAATCCGCTTGCTATAATCAACAGTCAAAAAGCCTAGCAGCCTAGGAATGGAATCCTGAACCAACTCATTGACATTCCTACCAGCTTTAAACAACAAACTAATAACAACACCAATGGCACTGATTGAATTAACAACAACAGACTCATCATCCTCCCCAGCATTAGAAACAGCAGAATAAACCTCCGCTAAACTGAGCAACAGATCAACATTCCCCTCCAATCCATAACAGTTTGACTCGTCATAAATGACAAGCAGTAAAGAAGCATACGCAATAACACAACAAGCAACAACACCAGCGGAATCGTCCTTGTTGTTTTTGGTATCATCACCACCATCATCATCACCCGACGCAAGGATGATCTTGCCCAATAGGACAGGAAACAACTCCTCGATAACCCCACTGGCAACTTCATCCATGTCCAACGAGGCATAAGCAACGGTTGTCCTAACGGCCAATCTGAACTCCCAATCCGACCGACAGAGTTTCACGGATGCAACAAGACCGGAAAGATCAGATTCGTTAACTAGTAAACCATCACGATGGGGCATCTGAACGTTCAGCGTTTGTCTAATGAGTAGTTTGTAAAGTTGGCAATATAGGAACTCTCTAGATGTTGAAGGAAGTTTACTTCTTGATTTTGTCTCTGTTAATGTGAATATTATGTCTGGGATTGTATGTAGGACGTTTGCAGTTGTTGTTCCTTGATCGGACAGTAACGATGGAGTTCTTGAATTGTGCGATGGTGTTGATGATGTCTGTTGTTGTTGCTGTTGTTGCTGTGGAGATAGAATTGAAGCTAGCATTGAATTTGCTCGGCTTTCGTTGCTGGTGAGTTTGTGCGGGGATGTTGGTATAGGCAACACCTGTTGATGTTGATTGGAATTTGAATGTGGAGTCAAATCGCTTTGCTGCTGCTGCTGCTGTTGTTGCAAGGATTCAATCTTACTGAGTAACAATTCATCATCAAGATTGCTGAATCCCATTGTGATGTCGCTGATGTCATTGTCAAAGTCATCCTCGTTGTCGGTCTCATTCTGTGGGGTACGTGCACCTGACCTTGATGGTGTTCTGGAACCTGCCCTTCCACTTGCTGGTTTCTTCCTCGATTGGGAACGTAGATCTCTTTCTAATTGTGACATGCTAACAAAAGGTGGGATTTTTTTTGATAACTGGGCATATATGAGTAGATTATCGTAATGCTAATTAGTGAAGAAAACTGATAGTTTGAATATAAATGGCAACTGTGGAAAAATTGCTCAGGCCAATCAATCAATGCCAGTGGTAAATTATTAATCAGTCAACTCTCCATTAAGTGTGTGGGCTGTGCCGTGGAAAGGTTAATGCACCGCACAGCCATACACGCATGCTCTATTCATAATCAATAAACTGTTGATTTCTTGTGATGGAAAGAATGAGAGACAAGAATGAAACAATTAAACGAATAAACAATGATACAAAACAAACACAAAAATAGAAAGGCAAAGAGACCAATCAGTCACTTTTTCACAGAAGATCCATTCCCTCCACCATTATCGACAAATTCCAATGGAGAGACACTACTGGCAATGTTGACATCTCCATCAAGGTCAACTTTACCTGCTCCTCCTGCTCCTGCTCCTGCTCCTGCTCCCCCTTTCAACAAATCAATCTGAGAACGTAGACTATCAATCAATTGACATGCCAGTTCAACTGTTGTAGCCTTACTTGGAACAAGAATATCCTGCTTCATATCCTCTGGAATCAGAAGATCCAACTCTTGAATTGCAACGTTCATCCTATTACGACGTCCTTGTTCTGCAAGTTTATGGTTGATCTTCTTGTCATGCTTCGGTAGTGCCTGAGAATTACCGGATCCACTTCCGGCGGATGTCTCCAATGCTACGGAGTTTTGCCTGTTCAACGAATTGAGTGATGTTGTAGAAGAAGATGCAGAAAGGGACGCTTTATTCGAATTACGGTGATGTTGCTGATGTGGCTGATGTTGTTGCTGTTGTTGCTGTTGTTGTTGCTGCTGCTGCTGTTGCTGCTTTTCCTGCTGTGTCAACAGAAAAGAGCTGGAGGATGGAAGTATCACCGGTGATGATTGGGACGAATTCACGTTATGTTTTGGGTTTTTCAACACGTTATCCTTGGCTGGATATAGGATTGGGGAGCCATGCTTCGAATGTGATCCTCCTGTTGAGCCACCACCGGGTGTGGTGGATATGCTCAATGACATCAACGTTGCCGGGGTAGCAGCATGGCCCTGTGAGTTGGACCTACTAGAGCTTGTTGCCTCTGATGGAATAATATTCAAAGAGGTTAGATCCTCCATCTCTTCATCTTTGGCAATAACACTGGTAGTAGTACCTTTACCACTGTTGCCGTTGATACTTCTCATCGACAGTTCTTTCTTCATTGGAGGATGAGGAGGTGGTAACATCAGATCAAATCCACCGTTACTGTCGTTTGTGTTAGAATTATCATCCGTGCCATCATTTATGGCCTCTGGCAACATGTCAAAGGGACTAGTGCTGTTCTGTGGGATTACCACTGTAGACGAGGTAGAGTTGAACGATCCCGAGGCTAGACCTGTAGTGACCTTTCTCTTCTGTGCTTGACCTTTATGACTTTTTGAAGTTTTGATCTTTGGCGAGCTCTTAATCCTTCCATTGGAAGTAGTAGAATTAGTAGCAGCCTGTTGCTGTTGTGCCAATGAAGGATTTGTAGGGCCAAATAGGGGTGTTGTAACTGGAGTTTTCGATCTCTTGTGGGAGGATCTTCTAGAGCTCGATGATTCTTCACTGGTCAAGGGAGGAGAGATGTTTGCACCTGCAATCTGATCGTCCTTTCTCTTTTGTCTCAACGAGGAACAACTACCACTGGTATTGGTAATGCTAAATCTCGACTGTTGGAACTCCAATGCAGGGGAAGTCAAGGGACTAAAACCCACTTTTTTTAACGATGGTTTGACAGCCTTATCCAATGGAGTAACTGCTGGAGATATCAACGGAGTGAATGAATTTTCCTTTCGTATTGAACCTGATGCTGACAAGTTTGTACTTGTTGATGATGGAGGTTGTGAGGAGACTAATGAGATGTCGTACTGTTGCAGGATCTGTTGTTGTTGAATCACCTGCCTTTGTTGCAGTTTGAGTTGTTCTTGCAATTGTTGCTGTTGAACAAGAAGTTGCTGCTGTTGTCGCTGGCTTTGCTCGTATTGTTTCTCTAACTGGCGTTGGTGCTCCTCTAGTTGATGCTTGAGCAATTGTATCTGGTCAACTCCCTGAGCAGAAGGAGAGGGCTGAGACATGTGTAATTGCTGCTGTTGATGATGATGTTGCTGATGATGTTGCTGTTGCTGTTGCTGATGGTTGATCGTTTGGAACGTTCTTTGCGAGAATGCATCTGTTGAAGACACCTCTGGGGTATCTCCAGCAGAAGAGGATGAGTTGTGACTGATAAAGTGGTGTTGCTGCTGCTGTTGTTGGTGATGGAGCGATTGGTTCTGTTGTAACATTGGATCAAACTCTGTATCAACAAAAGCCTGGTGATTATGGTGTTGAGTTTGTTGGTGTTGGTGTTGGTGTTGGTGCTGCTGATCTATAGAGGGATCGTTTGTGTTGCTGTTGTTCTGAATCATATCGTCCAAATGTTGAATGTCTTGAAGGTTTGTGAATTCTGACCATGGAAGATCAATATGATCAAATTGAACAACATCCTGCTGTTGTTGCTGTTGAGGGGTTTGTGAATAATGACGATGAGATTCAACACTACTCTCAGTATTGTTGCTTCTATCGCCGGGCATGCTAGGTGAAGCATTCTGATGATGGTGAAGATTCGTGCTATTAACATATTGTTGTTGTTGTTGGTGGTGATGGTGGTTTATGTTGTCATGATGGTCAGTTTGCTGATCAGTCGAATCTAGAGGGTTTGGAGAGTCGATACTGTTAGAGATATTTGTAGGGGTATTGTGGAAGTTTATTGGGGAGTTTCTTTGGCTGTTATACATGAGTAGTTTTGACATATCTGAAGGATGATGATGTTGTTGATGATGATGGGGATTCAGCTGGGTATGAGGAGAAAAAGAGGAGGAAGCAACAGAGGAAGAAGATGGGGAATTAGAGGAAGCTGTTTGTTTTGTCTGATGTTGGAATTGATGTGGGATTGGAGACAAGTTATCGGTATCACTATTGATGGTTGTGTTGGTGTTCGTTGTAGATGTTATTCCTGCTGATGCATCCATCGCTGACTGATTTCTGGGCGAATAGTAGTACTATTCTACTAGTGATGGTGATAGTGATGTTATAGGAGGGGTAAAGAAGTAAAGAGGGATTCATTAAGAGGGAAAGAGAGAGGAGACCAAAGAGTATCAGTAGTAAAGAAAAAGTACCTCCTACCTGTAGTACTACTTACTGTCTGTACCTATAGTGAGTGTATGAGAGTGGCAGTAGTACTTAGTAGTACTTAGTAGTACTTAGTGCGGACGGCTACAGCAGACGACGCGTACGAGGAAGTTTTTTAGTACTACTATACTACTACTACTACTACTACTACTAAGTATTGGTATTAATATGAACTGTTACAATCACAATTACAATTACAATTAGATTAAAATTTGTTTATTATACGGGATGGTTAATACTAGCCAGCGTATAAGATACAAGTAGTAGGTGGTGAATGGTAATCAATCGTGACAGACAGTTGCAACAGACAGTTACAACTACTAAGCAAGCTACAATGGCCACAAACAGATAATGTAATGTAGTCAGTCTTCTGACCAATTAACATATTGGAATGAACATCAAATTTGAAGCGAGAAAAGCAAAAAAAAAGCACAAAAGGATCGTCACTATTGTGAATGTATGTAGATATAATATATATATATAATAAAATATCCAGTCTCAAGGTTGAATGAATACTGTATACTACTACTACTACTACTACTACTACTACTACTACTATTGTCTTTTACCCGTTTATTTATTCACTTAATTAATTGCCGTATTTATTAACCATTGATTGGTCATTGTAGAGAAAGAGACGACAGACAGAGAATAATCAAAGAAGATAGAAAGGAGATAAGATTGAGTTGAGTTGAATGGTGGTTTTAATTCCAATTCAATGCCCCTCCCCCCCACGTGGGGCACCTTACTTAAGTATTGGCACACGACCTCTTTTTCATTATTATCTTTGCACAGCCCGTTTCTTTATATTATATGAGGCTGTGCTACAATGCACCGCCGCGTCTTGTGAATAATTGAACTGAACTGAACCCAACATCGACTACTGCTAGATGATAATAACAAGAACAATTGTATAATATAACCCATCTCCATTCAGATAAAATAGGATAAATAGATAAATAAATAAATAAATAAATAAATAGTTTGGTTCACTTCTACTGCTACTTCTCCTTACCTTCATTCATTCATTGAGCAACTTTATCCAATTTCACCGATTCTCCTCCTGCACCACCTGTTCCACCACCAATGTCACCCGTCTTTTCTCTTTCCTTAAACACCCTGAATGCCTTCTCACTCTCCAAATGAGAATGAACAGGAGTATAGATCTGATTCCCAAGCTTGAAAATATCAACTCCTTCATCATCAGGTATACTCTTCTTCAATCCGAGACTTTTAAAAACACATCCATTCAACAAATGTTCAGCCTTTCTACAATTCTTGAATTCCATATTACCATAGTTCAAACATCTAAAATGTAATTCAAATTCATCCTTACAATGAGTGTTCAAATCTCTAATAACGGATGATGCACATCTGGTAACTCGACGTCCTTCTTTCAAACAGTTTAATGATCCATTACCCCCATTCTCCGAATGACATTGCATAAAATCATCGTTGTACGGTTTACAACGTTCTCCAATGAAATATGATGCACTTATCAATGGAGCAGTTGTTGATCCAACCTCTTTAACATGTGGAATCTCCTTTGGTAATGGACTATTCTCAAAGACATATTCAACCTGTCTTCTCTTATCCGTTGCATTAGATGTAGAAATTGTATCCAAAGTGTTTGTAGTAGACATTGTAGGGACGTGGTAAATTTATATATTTGAATCAATCAATTGAATGGTGGTTTATCATTAGAAAAGAAACTTGTTGAAATCAAGTTAAAGGAGTGCAAACAGTTAACTGGTTACCGCTTATACTTACTATCTATCCCCCACTTAATCCTCACCCAACTGCTTCTTCCCCTCATTTTCAAGAAAACATATTTAATCTTCACACAGGATAACGTAATATATTATGCAATACCAAATATACACACTCATCAGTATTACTTACACACCACACTAACAAATAATTGTCCAAACATTGAAATCAAAACCTCAAAAGAAGGGAAAAACCCTTACTCTATACACAAATCAAAATGATATTCCCCTTTCCTCTCTTCTCATCTGCTCTCATCCCGGTTAATGATTCATCCTCAATCAATCGCTGAAAGAACATGTTTGAATTTCTAGCACTTTCTCCCACATTTGACGGGGTACACCATCACCCTACTACTACTACTACTAGCACCACCAATACAAAAAACCACATAAAAGAAGAAACCACTACCATTGATGACGACGATGATGATGATGAGTACGATCCGTTAAATCCACAGCACGAAGCTACAATTGAATCAATCCAGGAATCACCAAAGGAACAACAATTACACAGAACAAACATCTCAAAATGCCAATCCAGATTCCTCACCTTTGACAATGGCAAACTTACCATCCTTGCAGACCCAGGCTGGGACGGTACTTTTGATCTAACATATCTCGAATCACAAATCTCCAAAGTTGATCTGATTCTCCTCTCGCAAACAACAGCAGAATACATTGGTGCATACGCATTACTACTATACAAGTTCCCCCAGCTAAGAAAGATAAAGACATATGCAACGTTACCAATAGCAAAACTGGGAAGATTGACAACAATTGAACTTTATAGATCCATTGGAATCTTGGGGAATTTGGAAGATTCCCTATTGGAATTAGACAACGTTGAAGAATGCTTCAATTCAATAACAACCTTAAATTATTCCCAAAGTATCAACCTACAGGGGAAATTGACAGGTTTATCAATCACCGCTTACCCTTCAGGTCATACCTTGGGTGGCTCAATCTGGCTACTGAAAAAGGACACCGATAGAGTCGTCTATGCCCCATGTTGGAACCATGCAAAGGATCTTTTCTTAAGCAGTAGCAAATTGTCCAGTTCCGAAGGTAGCAGCGAATTACAAAGATGTACAACGTTAATAACAGGTTCAGATTTGGGATCTAGCATAACACATAGGAAAAGAATCGATAAGTTTGTCAAACTTGTCGAATTGACATTGTTCAACGGTACTTCCATCCTATTACCAACTTCAATAACAGGTAGAATCTTTGAGATTCTTCCATTGTTGGAAAAAAAGATTCCAATGGATGTTCCATTCTATCTCGTTTCATTTACAGGTTTAAAATCTCTCAATTTCGTAAGTAACATGTTGGAATGGATGGGTTCAGACGTGACAAGATCATGGGAAAACCAAAATCAAAATCAAACTCCTTTTGATTCTAGCAGGTTGAAACTTGTTACAATTGACGAATTACCTAAACTTGGACGTGGTCCTAAAGTTGTCCTTGTTGATGGTGCCGATCTTCATGAAGGTTCTTTATCCAGTTTGTGTTTTATGGAGTTATGCTCTAGGCAAAACACAGCATTGGTATTGACCGAGAGGCCGAGTGTTGACTGTGCCAGTTTTGACATTTATAACTATTGGGAGGAAAAAGTTAAACATGATGATAACTTGCAGGATGGATCTTTGATTATACTTGAGAAAGATTTTGAAATTGGTGTCTATAAAGAGGAACCTTTAAGAGGAACAGATTTGCACTCTTATGAAAAGAAAGTTGCTGATAGGAGACAAAAAATGGCAGAGTTGAAATTGGAAGAGAAAAAGAATGAAGAGTTATTGAACACTATTATTGGTGATGATGATGATGATGAAGAAGACGACGACGATGATGATGATGATGAAAGTGATGATGAAAGTGAGGATGACGATCAAGAGAAGAAGAATGGGAATGGGAATGGGAATGATACTGGTGTAGATGGACCGCTACCTGCATCAACTGGACTCTCACAAAAGGCAAAGGAGAATAAAGATGAATCATTAACGGTTGAACAGATCCTTCAAATGCCAATGGATTTCGACGTTAGAACAGCAAGAGGTAAGAACAGAATGTTCCCATTGATAACAAAAAAGATAACCGTTGATGATTATGGTGAAGTTATCAAGCATGAGGATTTCATGAGAGAGGAGGAGAAATTCACCTTGAAGAGACTAGTGGCCGTTAATGCTGCACCTGATAATGTCACAATGGAGGAAGCAGCAGCACAAGAAGAAGAATACGACGAAGACTACGATGATGGATACGACGAGTATGATGATCAAGATGAAGAAGAATACAACGCATTTGGCAGAAGAAGAAGAGGAATTGGTACTGGAACAGCAAGGAGAGGAGGAAGAAGGCAACCGCCACAAAAGAGACTCAGGAGAACATTAGGAGGAGGAAACAGACAATTGGCAACAGCATCATCAGCAGCAGCAAGAACAAAGAGAGAGACCTTGTTCAACCTTGATCCACTAACAGATCCAGTCTCACTTTCCCGTCACAAACAAATCACACATATAAGATGCGGATTAACCTTCATCGACCTTTCCGGATCCGTTGACCTTAGATCATTCAAGATCACAATCAACCAGATCAAACCACACAAGGTGATTCTCCTACCAAACACATCCTATGGTGGATCCTTAATGGGCGATTCAAGAAGTATACTTGACTCCCTGTTAATCCAACAGAAGAATAGATTGCTATCAACATCATCGGCACAATCAGATGGAACGACAACGGTATCACAAACGGCTTCGACAAGATCAGGAACATTGGCTATCGACTATATCAGGTCAGTCTTTAACGAATCGGTGGAGTTGGGTGAAGTTGTGAGTTCGTTCCCGTTGACCATCGATGAGGAGCTGTACCGTAGTTTGAAATGGCAGGTTATCACGGGTGGTTATTCGATCGCCCATGTGTCAGGTGAGATCCATACCGGTGGTGGCGATGACACGCAGCAGCAGTTGGACGAAGGAAATGCAAATGGGATGAAGCTATGCGTTCCAACAAAGGAGAACTTGGTGGCTGGCTCCAATGCCGTTAGTATTGGTGATGTCAAATTAACCGATCTTCGTCGTAAGTTACTTGAAACTAACCATATAGTTGAATTCAAAGGTGATGGTACCTTGGTCGTTAACAATCAGTTGTGCATACGAAAGGTGTCTGATGGGAACTTGGTCATTGATGGTGGATTTAGCAGGTTGTTTTACGACGTGAGAGAGTTGGTGCAGAGCATGTTGGCATACGTGTGATAAGCCCAGAAAAGAAATCAAAAAGAATAATCGAATGTATACTATCAAAAGACGTGAAAGTTTATAACAGATCAGAATGTAGAGAAAGAGCGATGAAGAAATAAGTGAAAGGTAAATTAAACGAAGAAGGGCGGACAAGCATAAATAGTTTTCAGTAATACAAAGTTTGTCCCCCTTGATGGGCGTTATTCCTCAACCTTCAGAACAACAACCTATACAAGATAAACAAGATAAGCAACGAAACAAACACAACTGGAGCATACTGCTTCAACAACAACTGGAAATTGATCCTCTCGGCGTACTTCTTGTACTTTTTCGACTGTGTCTTCAAATTGGCCGACAAATCCTGCAACTTGTCCAACGAATCACCCCTATACAACAAATCCTCAATGTTTTTATTCATGATCAGTTTCACATCGACCAAATCGTTATTCAACTGGTCCAAATTGGACTGGGCCCTTGAATCCCCATAGATCTTCTTCGTCTTGGAAATGAACGAGTCAAACTGTTGAAACTGGTACGGTTTCAAAGAAGGCTTGGAAAAATCAGAGCCGTACACATGCATGAACTCGGTTGATATTTCAGCAAGGTACGAAAACACCAATTTCTTTGGAAAATTCGGTGTCGTTATGCATAGGAAGATCAATGGGACCGGCACTGCTGAGGATGATTGTGCGGATGGTATCGTTACAAGGTAATGAATCGTGTAGTCGCCTGATTCAATAGAGGCTCGTGGTTCGGAGGATGTTGGGTTGATCTTTGCTATTAGTGGTTTGCATTTCTTCTTGAGCTCGACGAGTTTCAAGTTCTTGTTGTTATCGTCAATTGATCCGGAAAGAGGGAGGGCTAATGATAATGATAATCGCGATGGCAATGTTAATAATTCAGTCCGTTTGATCTGTGGGTTGTACCTGTTATCTTTAAGACTTACCATCGGAGATCCTATAAATGAGAGTTGATTCCATCTTTGATATGTCTTGCTTGTGGAATATGACGTTTGGAAAAGTGCCGTGTTCGATGCTATAATGGGTTCGGCTCAACACTACCAATTCCTGTTGTATTGTAATTACCTGGTTTTCTTGAAGGCCAATCAGTTCTGGACAAGAGATCGTTACAAGGCAGTAACATGGCTCTTCGATGCCATTTAATATTTCAGATCTCTGGAGTCTGTTTGATTCTCACGGTTGGTTGCGCGTACAGCTGCATGTGAGGGCGAGGGAACACGTAAAAGACTCAATATGCACACCTTTGCACTTACTGGATATGCTCTCTTCCCCCCCTTTTCTTTTCTAAACACTTCAATCCTTGATTAAATGATAGGGACTATATAAGATTAATAAGTACACTTTGTTTAACAATATAAAAATATATAGACACATGAGAAATCACACAGGAACTTTTACCAGCCACATCAAAGAAAGACCTGGTGCAAAGTAAAGGAAACTTTCCATCATGACCATCCCTGTAAACGCAACTTCTCAACGATATCTTTATCACCTTCAATAAGATCGTACAAGTATTGAATACCTTGTTGCTGTTTAGCCAAAATCTTAATAAGCTTATCCAACACAAGCTCATTCTTTGTGTTTCTTGCAGCGCTGCTGCTCTTTCCTTGGGCACCAGAATCCTCCTTCACATTTAGAAGTTCACTAGATGTGGATGCATCAGCACCATTCATGGTAAACTCTAGCCTTTCCAAATTCATGTTGACATTGATCAACCTTTGTTTCAAGTTGCTCAACCTTGCCCATAGCTCATTCGATCTGTTCAAGCCTATTGGATCGTCTATGTCGTTCAAGAGCTGTTTAAACTTTGCAATCAACAGCTCTTCATCGTTGGATAACTGATAACCTTTGTACTTGAGAACAGTCAGATTGATGGCAATGTTGAGAAGCTTCAAACTGAGAAGCTTTTGATTGATCTTGCACTTCGTCAACCTGTTCAACGAGTCCAAGTCATGCTTGTCGGAAAGATTGATTAGAGTATCATTGATCTCGTTCAGTAAAGTACGTGATTTTTTGATATGATCTATCTGTAAGTTTGATCTATTGAGCAGGGCATCGAAACCCTTTGCCTTTTCAGGGATGGTATTGTAGCCCTTTGGTCTTGCCTTCATTGCCTTCTCCCAATCTTCAGGTTGTTCATTGAGTGGCCTTTCATAGTTGTTGAACTCTGCAGGGACAGCGTTGTAAAAGTAAGTCTTCATAACGCACTGGTTCGAGCTGGCATCCCATGAGTTTTTCACCTTTGCCAGTTGATCCGTAACCGTTGGAGTATAACCAGTGGAAGATGCCGCTGTTAATGCCAAAGGTTGCTGTTGCTGTTGTTGGCTCAATTGGGCCTGTAAGATGGACGGATGAATTTGCTGTTGCTGTGAGGGCTGAGAGGTGTTGCTCGACCAAGCAAAAGAGGGCTGTGAGTTGAAAGCTGGTTGAGTTTGCGGCTGCTGCTGCTGCTGTTGTTGTTGTTGTTGTTGTTGTTGTTGTTGTTGAGGCTGGCCAAAAGAAAACCCAGATGATGGCTGTTGCGGCTGCTGCTGGGTTGTCACATTGTTACCTCCGAATAAACCTCCTCCTGTTGATGTCGTGCTTGGTTTGGCACCAAATGAAAAGCCACCAAGAGATGGAGCTGACGTTCCTGCTGTTGTTGTGTTTGGAGCATTGCCACCAAATAAACCCGTTCCACCTGTTGCTTGTTGCTGATTCGACGTGGTGGCATTGTTGGATGAACCCCCAAAGGAAAAACCACCGGATGGGGTGGATGTAGGGGCACTGGCTCCTGTTGTGGTGTTTGTGTTACTACCGCCAAACATTCCTCCTGCATTCAAGGTAGGCCTAGCACCGAATAAGCCTCCACTGGTACCTGTAGAAGCCAAGGAATTGTTGTTCGCCGTAGTACCATTATTATTATTGCTTCCAAATGAGAATCCAGTATTGGTTGAGGGAGCTGAAGGTGTGGTGGTATTTGTAGCATTGTTGTTATTGGATCCAAACGAAAACCCTGAGTTCGCAGCTGGAGCAGCCGGTGTAGCGGAGGTGTTACCAAAAGAAAATGTAGAAGATGGTGCTGTGTTCCCAGTACCACTAGCTGGTGTTTTCGATCCAAAGGAAAAAGCTCCTCCAGCTGAATTATTTGAAGCCCCAAACATGACAAGACTATATGATGTTTAGTACAATTGACTTCGATGTTTACCTAGTTTGTAAATCCGGCCGAAAAAAACACACGCAGAGTTAAGGTATCCTCAAGCTTTGTTAATGAACGATTTGTCTTGAAATACTGCTCTCGATGAAAGCTCATTAGATGAACATTACAAACAGCTCAGTCCAACCAACAACCCTTCTTCTTCTTGTGTTCCTTATTCATACATTCCCCCTTAGCGTGGTGAATCTTCCTTTCCTTCCCTTTGGTTTCTTTCTCTCCAACAGGTTTGGCGTCTTTGAAATTACGAGAATGCTTACGTCATATATACACAAATCTACTGGAATCAGGGCAGTGCTTTAGAGACGAAAACGCTGTGAATAAAACAGCCTTTTTAAGGATAAATCATTGATTCATACGGGCAGAGATCTCAACTGCTGGGATTGAAGGCACCAAAGGAAGGTTAAAGAAAGTGCAATTGATTAATTGTCGAACATTAACGTTTAGAGTTGGGGAAAGACGTAAAGAAGTGAACCCATAATGATGCTGTAGATCGATCACCTTTCCAAAACTCAAGGGTACGTGGAATAATAGGGCTTCGTAGTGTTGTAACAAACTGCTGAATCTAGAACAAAAGGCGACCAACTAGATTCCTATAATGAACATCCACCCCTCAATGATAACACCAAATGTAGGTCCGATCCTGCAGCCACACCGCATTCCTCCAACGTTTTGTCATCGTCGCTATGATTAGTAACAGGGTAGAAGGTAGTGAAGTGGTGTTAGTAGATAGTGTGATATAGGTTGCTGGAATAGACAAAAACTGTCCAAATAACAAACAAGAGTTGTAATACTTACAGTTGTTTACCAGCAAACAAAAACTTCTGTTGGTGAGGAGGAATGCCCTCCTTAACCTCAATGATTTCTTTCAAGTTGATAACCTATTTCTCTCCATGAACTGTTAGTATCAGTGAGTCGGATGATTTTGTTCAACTGTTGAATACAAAGGCAGCAACACAGTGCCTTTCATTTATGGTGTCCACTTACCTTGTCGGCCAAATCAACATCAATTCTGATCTATGGGAATCAAGAAAGTTGAAGCAGCGAGAATAGATCTCATTCAAAGGGGTATGTTAGTATATCCAAGATGCAATGGGGTAAACCTCATATTGAAGATGCTATATTAAGGAAATTCCTCGAATTGCTTCAATATCAAGCGTAAAAGGACTCACAATTCTACCGGTCAAACTCTATATTAACCAATAACAAATCAATAGTTTCATGATGTGATGTGTTAGTGAAACGTCTCGCTAATCTGTCGCAACTGTGTTTGCTTATCATCAAACGTACTCTGACTTTGACTTCCACCATCGTTGATTAGTAGTCTGTTATAATTCTTCCTTTCTATATTCAAGATATATTTACCTTGCAAGAGCTCAATCGGTCAATCAAAAACTGTAAAACAGTAAAGAGTAGCCCTTCTTTGAAGTGCAACTACCCAAAGACTTCAACATTCCCACGGAATTCTCTGTCGGATAAACTGCAGTCCACAGTGCATTGGAAAATTTCCAGAGGTTTTGGCTCAAGGTCATCACTCCAGTGTCAATCTTTGGCAAAGATTCGAAAGGCGCTGACCACAACACAACACACAAACCAATATAATCACTCAATTAGCTTTAAATACCCAGCATGCTACAGACACCGATAATAACATCACCGAACTACGACCTCATATACGAACCTGCCGAGGACTCGTATCTCCTCCTCGACCTATTCGAGGAGCTACAACCGTACTTCAAAGAGAAGCAGTTCAACCACAGCATACCATTGATAGTGGAAATAGGAACAGGGTCAGGAATAGTAACCACCTTCATCAACAAGCATGGCTTGATACCAGGTGCGATAAACATAGCCACAGATCTCAACCCTTTCTCGTGCCAGACGTTACTTGCTACAAACAGCGATAATGGATGTGATACTTTTAACGTCGATGCCATACGGTGCGATTTGACATCATCCATACCGAATGGTCTCATAGATGTTCTGATTTTTAATCCTCCGTATGTGCCTGCTGAGGAGGTTCCTGAGCCGCCTCAAGTTACTGAGGATGAAGGAAAGTGGGTGGATATTGCACTGAATGGTGGGGCCGGTGGTATGGTTGTCACATGGAGGTTGTTGGGGAGGTTGAACGATGTATTAACGGTTAATGGGGAGGCCTATATATTGTTTTGTGCGAGCAATAAGCCAAAGGAAGTCATACGAAGATTCTTGAAGGAGAATCCAAATTTTCATGTTGAGATACAGATCCATCGAAAGGCTGGATGGGAAGTTTTGAGTGTTTATAGATTTCATAAACTTGCCTAAAAATTTAACTAAGAAAAAAAAACATATTAAATCATGAGAAATTATTATGCGATTGACTGTCTATATAGATACAGCGTGGAAGACGAAGAAGTATGGAAAAAGGGAAAGAAAATACCAATAAATATACAATGGTCAGTAATCAAACAAATCATCGAAAAGCTCCTTATCAACTGCATCCATGTCAGCACGTCTCATGTTGTAGTCGTTCTCGTAATTGTGAATTGAAAGATTGTCAAAGAACTCACGTAACTCAAAGATACTGTTGATTTTCCTGCATCCGGACAACATTGATTTTTTGATCTTCGAGTCGTCACCCTCTCGAGCAGAGGTGATAGATGTAACCTGGGCAGCGTCAAAGATCCTAAAGTTCTTCAAGCTCGAAATTTTATCGATCAAGGACAATATAGGAACTGCAGAATCTCTGTAAACGGCATCGGTGGTATTGCAGATGAACAACCATTCGCTCAATTGGAACTCCTCCAACTTCAAAAGCAACAAAACCTCGAGAAGTTTGCAGGACTGTAGAATCAAGGCATTGTCCAAGTTCAAAGTCATGATGTCTTCCTTTGTCGAATTTTCCTGATCATTGATGTCATTGTTCAGGTCTATCAAGTGTTGGAAACAATCAAGGAACACGGACTGCAACTCAGTGTATATGGTGGGCCATAACGTGCTCAAGTGCGGTTCTGAGAATTTCAACACGACGACTCTGAGAAGTATGAATATGGACGATTTCAATGATTGGTTTGAGGAATTATCCAACATGTCAGAGACTCTGATTTGCAGATCTTTCAAATAGTTCAGCATTGAATCTTTAGGTGAAATCATGAGCAGATAAGCGACCCTTCGTAAGTTCAACCTTCTCGTTGTCAGCTCTGAATCGTTCCAACTGAACAACGTGGATGACCCACTATATGGAACTAACTTGATGATCAAGTCTGGTAGTCTGTCTTTATCCTCGGAGATCCAATTCAAGAAAATGCTATTCCAATCTGCACTTGGTTCAATATTGAAAAACTTTGGATCCATCAATAACTCAAAGCATAGATTCTTCAATATTTTCAAATTTGGGAACTGTGGCAAACCACACAAGGTTGTGATCAAGTTCAAGACGTAAGTTGGAACCTGGTTTAATGGTTTGTACCTAATCAAAGGAATTATGGTACTGCTGATGATGGTTGATAAACAGTTTATAGTTTTATCACTATCCTGTACTATGGTCTGGACCTTAGGTATAACGTCAACCAAGGCTAAGCAGAGCTCACCTTTAGCGAAAACCTTGTCAGAGTCCTTTGAAGGGGACAGCTCCCTTGATGATGACGGAGGCAAGCCAGACGATAGCCTGGCTCCAGCTGCCGCTCCTACAGTAGATGATAACTGAGTACCGCCGTTGCTACCGCTGTTATTGTTGGGGACCATTATGACAGGTGCAGTAGCTGGCGATAGTGTGTCAGAAGAGCCGTATTCAGAAGATGGAAGGATATTCAGTGGATTCAATAGAGAGCTCAATGGTGTTTCGTCTTGCAGATTAATTTTGACATTGACTGCAACACTCAAGATCTTGGTAAAAGACTCAATCATTTCCTTTTTAATTTTCCTCTGCTCACCGAAACTGATTTGCGAAAGCTTCACTCCAATCGTTGCTGTAAACTTGAGCAAGTCAGGATACAAGAACCTATAGATGGCAGGATTTGACTGAACATCTTTCAAGAACTGCATGATTTGAGGCCAGATGTCTTCAATAACATCATTGCTTAACGATTCAACATAATCAACCAGGAAACTGGAAATGTCCTTTTCTGAAAGAACTGTTATCAAAGAAGACCTCTTGTTAGAGTCCAAGGAAGATGAGTTTATTCTTGATACCAATGAATTGATCAATAATGGCAAAGTAGTTTGCGATCTTGAGCCGTCCAAGACATGAATTATCTTAAATGCAGAGTATTGAGTGTTGAACAGGTTTTGTCTTTTTTGGCAACTCATCAAAGTTTCTAACGTTTCAAGTGATTCCATGGAGTATGTGTCCTCCAGAATCTTTTTTGATCTGAACTTCAACTTTGAAGCATGGTAATTGGTGGATTTGGAAAAACTCAAGAATGGTGGCTTGCTCTCCTCCAACATAGCTCCTGATCCTTTCAAGGACGTCAAACTTGGGAAATTGATCAATGAGTTCATACGACTGACGTGGGGTGAGCCAGGAGTGGCCTTTCCAGCACTACCGTGTGTTGTGTACGTCCTTGTGAATTTCGAATTCTCATCTGACCACAACCATATCTTGTAACAGGTGGTGACAGCAAGTTTAAATGCCTTGAGAATTGTCAAACGTCTATTGAACTCTTCTCCTTTTTCGTTCGGAGCTTCCACTTGGAAAACACCTTGTATAACAGATCCAAAAAACCCTGTATCTTTACCCTGATGGGTTCCAGCACCGATGGCACTTGAATTTGAGAAGCTCCCTGTGAGTAGATAGTTCAAATACTTGTGAGAAGTGTTGAGTACTTGCTGTACTCCGTTGATCATTTCCGAGATCAATTCGTCTAAATCTGGAATTGCTTTGTCATCACTGTCTGTCGTTTCGTTGTTGCTGATATATGCTTTATTCTGATTAAACAACTCCTCTATTTTGTCACACAGACACCTGGTAAGGTGCAACGTGCTTCTGAATAAAAGCTCTGGATAAAATTTGGAACAGTCCATGACTAGACTTGTGTATGCACTCACAACTATAGCAGAGCGAGAACTCTGGATCCCGGCTTCAACAAATTCTGAAAAGTTGGAGAGTACATCGCTTGAAGCCGTCTCAAACAGTGGTACTCTAATACCTTGTAAGCTTGAAATCTTCATGATATTAGCCAAGGAAGCAAGAAAATATGAAGTGATATTTTGACGGGGCGCCATGCCTTGTGTTTCAATGTCGTTTGTGCACAGTCTAGTCAGAAGTGACGAAATTTCCAAAAAGTTATCCTCTGAGCCATCGATAAGAAGGTCTAACATTTGTAGGGCCACTTTCAAGCATCTGCAGTAATACTTAAACGAAGGTGACTCATGATTGTCAAGAGGTGGATCAATAGAGAGAAATCTCAAAACAATTGCAACCACTAAGGATTTATAAGTTGACGCATTCCAATGGTTGGCGTTGATGATATTGATTTCGAAGTCGTTACCCAAAACGCACAGCTCTGACTTGAAAACAGGAATCAAGAGCTCCCTATCCACGTTCAACAAATTGTAGATTGTTCTGAGTTGATATGCAAAGGTCTCAAAGTCATCGTCATCCGACTCTTGGCTGAAAACTCCAGTTTCAATATATTTGTTTCTCAAAAGTAGGCGGGAACAGCATATCTTGAATATCCTGTTGATTGAACCACTGTTCACTGTTCCTTTTATCCATTTGGATACCAGTATTGAGTCCATTTCTGAGTCACCTTCTAGATCGTCAAGTATGAGCTGGAGTGGTCTTGTCAATATACTATCTGACTCGTTGAATGAAGTGGAATGGTTCCACAAGGCATTGAAAGCTCTCACCTTTGTTGAATAGTCAGACTTCAAAAAGAGAGATGCCAATGCAGCCTCAATATAATGAGAATCCACCGACATTTCCAAGTTCCAAATGTTCCTGACAGTTTCAACTTGGTACCTCCCAGATGGCCGAATCAGACAGCTCCAGAGCAAGTTTATCACCACTTTCAACAACTGCAAGATTGTTAACTTGGAAGCTTGCTTGGAGAAAGTGTTGAAGATCAGCGAGATACCAAAGGCTACAGGAATCTCATCGGTAGTGAATTTCTCAAAGGAATGGTTGTTGATTGCAGTGATCAAAGTTTGATCTCTCCAATTGCTTTCTCCCGATGGTATCTTTTCCAGTAAATCGTTCAGCACTTCGCAGCACTTGTAAAATCCTATCGCATTGCCAGTTTTCAATTGTATTGATGTCACGTAGGTAACCAAGCTTAGCAAGATGGCACTCAAATCAGCAGTGCCGTAAGGCTTACATTCGGTATCACTTGAAGCCGAATGCACTTCATACTTCTCTCCAGCCTCGTTCTGATGCCCATCTGCGGATGCACTTTCTGGAAATCCATTGATGTGGGTGTCAACATCAGATTCAGCATGGAGGCCATAGAAGTGTTCCAGCTTGTTCAGCACCTGATGCTTGAATTCATCAAAATCTTGGAATAAACCGCTGACGTTGGTGTATGCTGGACTGGCATGTTCAATAGGAAGAAATGCTCTCTGGGGTATGAGATTGAGTAGAACCTTCGCCAGTTCGATCCATTCATTGTTATCATGGTAGATTGTTAGAGCAGCAAGTAAAATAAATGGTATGTGTGTGACAACCATGTCTTCGTCCTCGACATGGAAGTGTTTCAAAATGAAGGAAATCAATCCAACTTGGTTTTCTTTGACTAGTTTCAAGATGTCTGACCAAATGCATATCGTTTCCACCCCGTCAAAAAATGCATTTGCGTTTTTCAATAGCTCTTCGAACTCCTCTGGTGTATTGAACTCGTGCGCCTCCTTTGTACACTCCACAATCGGTATCAATATTTTTGGAACAATTAACTGTCCAATTTCCCACTTGTCCATGATGGCAATAGCGATCTTGCAAGCATCAACTCTTTGTTGTAATAAGGAGCTACTGTTGGCATTCCCATCGATTAGGGAAAACAGAGCACCAGTAAACCGTTCCAGGCCGAACGCGTGAAAGTACTGTAGTCTGGACATGTGTGGGTGACCATCAGTCTGGATCGACGCTGATGTTGTTGTAGTCAATAACGGAGATGGTATAGTAGATAATGGCGTAACCGTACCCGCATGATCAGGACCTAGAAGCCAATTCCACAACCTCCTATTCAAAGACATGTCCTTTCGAAGCACAGTGGTCGCCGCACTTAATATGAGTAGCTCTTTGTCTTTGTCGGTGACCAAAATCTGCAAAACTTCAAGATTCAACGCTAGCTTGGAGACGAGTAGGTCAAAGAAACCCCTTTGGACGTATAAATTGTCATCCTTTAGCCCTTCACTGAATGCTCGAATCATCAACCCAGCTTCGGGCGTCACACACGAACGTGCCTCTTCGGAGAGTCTCTCCAACACTTCGGCTTTTTCAATTCTCCCTGTATTTTCAGCTGATGTCTCTTCAGTCAAGGTCGTTGTTGCTGCTTCACTATGATGTGGTTCCCCAAGTGAAAATGATGGCAATTTCTTGATGCACCATTCCATCCCACCTGGTCGTTTATCGGGTGAAGTCACGATACATAGGAACAAGCATTGCCAGAAGTGGGAATCGTTATTCAAGTGCTTCTTGAAACAGTCGATCAGTTCCATCGTAGATTCAAAAGATTCAGAGGTGGTATCATCCAAAGAAGGTAGCAAACTTAACAATATCGACTTGAATACCACTCTCAATACAGCAGGATCCAATGATACAATATGTGTTTTCATCAATTCGATCAATTCCGGCTTGACACTAATGCTGGCATATGACATCAAGGGTAACAATCCGGGAAGCCAGACTGAGATGCTGGAACTCATATTGTCTGATCCCAGTGTTTCAAAGATCAACGTGTAGATTTCAAGTGTTTTTCTGTGTACCCCGCTAGGAAGCTTTGAGGACAAACATTCTGATAATGTCTTTGACACCTCAAATTCATGGGGTATCCAATGGTTTAGCGATGGTTCCGGGTTTGATTGAAGTGCTTTCTGTAGCTTACCCAAGTAAGATATGTAGTCTGCCCACTCATCAGCAGCGTCAAACACTGTGAGTGCTCTCTCTATATTTGATTGGTATTTCTTCTCCTTTGGTGACAGTTGCTTTGTTGGCTGTTGTGAACTTCCCCCTTTGCCGTATAGGAGAGGCAGAGGCGACATTGACCTCAAAAAGTTTGAACCCTTCGCCTGTGACAATGACATTCTTCAATGTTTTTGTGTCAATGGGAAAGTGAAGGATGAGCAATGGATAGAATCAGGGGTATATTAACAAAAGAAAGCTAAGGAGCCCCCTTTATTCTATCCAGCCTGTGCTTGGAGTCCTACTACTTTACTTATCAGAATTATCATCATCGCATGAGGTAAACAAACCCTCTTGAGTATGGTGCAGAGGTGTAGTGAAATTCACTCTTAATCTTTTCAAAAGAGGGATAGATAGTTAAAGTAGAAAGAGGGGGGTGCAAGAAGAATACTTTTACCTTCCAACAGGACCGGTTTTTATACTCATTTTGTATTCCAACCCGCTTTAGAATTTCAACCAACCAAGCAATTAAACTTGTGACAATGTTGGTCTGGAATATAATGGTATATCCCTTCAAGGTAACTAACTATAACCACTGCCCCATGCTTTCGATAACACAGAGACCAACTAACATTTCCATTTGACCTTAAACCCTGAAATGAGTGAATTTAGGGAATAGAATACTTTTTTACTCATGGAGAGTGCTTGAGAGTGTTCCGACGTGCCTTTTTTAAACTGTTGGCGGTGGACCTCTTCATTTATGGATGTGGGTTCGTTCTATACCTCTTAGCATGGCTTTTCACAGGCGGTCTGCTATCTGTAGTTGGCCCCACTTTGATTCAACTAACAACTTTTTTGGCAAACACTATCAATCAGATGTTTTTGTTGCCAAAACCTCTAAACCAAACTTTTGACTACGTTGTTACTGAAGAGCTGCTTCTGCAGTACAACTTTCTTCCAAAAGGTGTCTTGGGCACCGAAATTGAAGGGTACTATGGAGAGACCATATTTGGTAGGTGTTGCCGTTGTTTTAGAAAGGCAATCAGTCCAGAGGTTTGGTTTTCTACACAAGTCTCCTTCTTCTTTATTCATATGATCCCGCTCGTGGGACCATTGATCGTCATCTTACTCAGAGCCCCAAGGTCTGGCTTTAGTAAACATCGAAGGTACTTCTATTTGAAAGGGTGTTCAAGAGCCCAGATTGAGTTTATGTGGAAGACAAACAGGTTGTTATATTTCAGTTTTGGAGTCGTCTCGTTGGCATTGGAGGAGATTCCGCTACTCAACATTATGTTTTACTTTACTAGCGTTTGTGGGGCTGCTTTATGGGCAGTTGATATTGAAAGATCAATGCACCATCGCAAGACTGAATAGATATGAACGGCATGCTTTTTTTTTTGAAAACCTATTGGAAGGTTTGGGTAAAAGGGAATTATATGGGAAACTCAAATTTTAGGAATATTCTTCTTCACAAACCTGAAAATATCAGACATTTCCTCAGGACATGTTGAGTGTTGCATACCGCGATACACGTTCCAATCCCAATTGGAAAATCCTAGAGACTTGTAAAGATCGTAAGTCATCCTTCCGTAAGCAAGGTTAATAACAGGATCTAAGTCACCATGCCCTTGGAAAAATGGGGTATCCTTATTCGCGTTGGAAACCTTATCCTTTATTGAGTCCTTGACAGGACAGAATCCGGATAGAGCTACGACACCGGCCAACTTCTTGTCAATTGTAGCTCCAACTGCCAAACTCAAAGATGCACCTTGTGAAAAACCTCCCACGATGATTCTGTCTGCAGCAATACCATTCTCGATCTCTCTATCTATCAACTCTTTGATGTCATCACAGCTTTTCCAGAACCCTTCAACGTCTTGACGCGCATCAGGGTTTCCCAGTTCAAAGATGTCAAACCACCCTGGCATCCTATAGCCATTGTTGATAGAGATTGGGATGGTTGGCGAGTTGGGGAAGATGAAGTTGATATGTCTAAACTCTTCTCTTTCATGAAACATCTCAGACAAAGAGGCCCATCCTTGGCCGGTGTCGCCCAAGCCGTGGATCATTATTATGGTTGCTGATGGTAGCCTTGGCGCTGCCACTTTGAGGCAACTGAGCGGTGACATTAGCGATGTAAAGATTGGTTGTGTTAATGGCTGCAATTTCACAAACAATTGGGTCGACGGTAGAGAGTGGAGGGAAGGAGAAAAGGAGGGATGGAGAGAATTAAAGTAGAATTTATAGATCTTAACGTGTGACATAGAGGTTAAAGGTGCTGGCACATTGGCGCTCATGCACCACAACGGTACTAAAAAGTAATAAATCCGAATACGATCGAAGCTGGACACTTGTACACCAACAGGCATCTTTATCATTATAACAATTAGTAATACCAGATTCTTCAGGTTCCTAGTGCTGCTTTTATTGAAAAAGTCCTATCATTCTAGTATTGTTTGATCTATATTGAGGCCCTAGATATGTCGAACCCATCACTACCTCCAAGACCACAAGACTTCCAGCAGCCAGGCAGCAGCAGCACCAATGACCAAACAGAAGTGCAAATCATTGACTATAACAAACTAGAGTACCCTCTGGTACCTCCCACACTCGTTGAGAACCATTTACAACATCCGATCAGCCTCCCACCGTTCTTCAACGAGCTAAGCACCCCGAAGCTTCAAGAGCTGGTCGCCGATGAGGCACTCTTGAGAGGATTCATACTTGATAAGTACAGCAGGCGCTTCCAAGACCTACAGAAGGAGCTAGTTGCCATCTTAGAGCAACAGCAGGCATACAGCACGACCCTCTTACAACGACATGAAGATGAATTAGAGACGAAAATCACAAGTTTGAACGCTGAACTTTCAGAATATCATGCAAAGCTAGACTACTTCAACAAGTTGCAGGTTGGAATGTACGACAAAATGGGTAATTTCAGCAAGGAGACAATTGTTAGAAACATTGAGGTCACACTGCATTCTCAAGGTGACCGTTGTAAAAGGTTGTGTGACGACCTGGCCTCCAGCCCTGGACTGATAGATGAGGTTGAGTTGAGTCGATTCGTTGGAGAATACAAGGTGGAAAGGCAGAACTATTACATGTTGAAGGAGAAGTTGTACAGATTATATGAAGATAGGGTAGGAGGTTTGGATTAAGTGCTGCTGTCATTGCCATCTAACTTCTTGCTTCATCCATGGAGTTCACAAGGGCTGCAATATGTATAACCAAGATTGTTATGATACTTTGACTAAACACAGTAACAAAGCGCCACGTAATTTTCCAAAACAGTAAAATCCAAGATGGAGGAAGAACAGAATTTAAAAGAAAACACAAGAAAGAAAGAACCAATTACAAAGAATTTTTGTGCTTTTGTGCGATAAACAGGAAAGCGCCTTTTAAAATCAAGCAGCATCGAGTAGGAAGTTGGTAGCCAGGTCAAGCTGCCAGTTATTTTTCATCAAAGCGTTAACAACCATCTCCTTTTCGAAACCCATACCTTGAAGTTCCTCAATAGCCAACTGTTGGCTTTGGCTAAACGACGAAGACTCGGATTGTTGTTGTTGTGGAGGGGCATTAGCAACTGGGACTGAAGTGAAAGCGGAAGCAGCACCGCTGAATCCACTGGATCCACCGTTTTCAAAGGACAGTGGCACCTCAGAGTTCTTTTCAGATGTAGCTCCCACACCATTAGGGCCAGCGCTATTGCTGAACTCGTAACTTGGTGGAGCATCGCTTGCAAGAGCGTGAGTGGATCCTGAGAAGTGGGCATTTGGATCGTTACCAAAACCTGCAAATACTTGCTCCCAATCATCGGTACCTTCAGTATCAGCAGCGGCCATGGTCAAGCCCTCGGTGTCGGCATCGACCTGTTGGGAAGGACCGGCTGGTTGTGTGAACGAAAAGCCACCAGTTCCAGCGGAGGAAAATCCGTGATCGTCAAACTGGCCAAAACCTGACGTCTCAAAGGTTGGCTGTTCTGGGGCAGCATCTTCCAATCCTAAGTCATCAAACATGTTTGTGGTTTGTTGTGCCTCATTCAAGGTTCCAAAATCAAATGCATCAGAAGGACCAGTGGCTTCAGTGGCAGGCTGTAAATCGGTCATCGTAAACGGATTCAGCGATGTGTTTGGAGCAGCCTTGAGTGGTGATGAGATGCTATCGTGGAATTCTTCGTCATCACTTGAAGATTCTTCAGCTTCAGCTGGCTGCAACTCCTTCAACGGTAGGAACTCTTCGTTAATGTTTGCGACTTGGGCTGCTGGTGTTGTATTGTCTGATAGGTGAGCAGCTGCCCCTTTTAGTTGAACAGGTTCAGCTTCAACTGTCGTTGGTTCAAGTTCAGGATATGCCTCTTCAACATCAGCAGTGGCAGGAGCAACATATTCATCCGTGCTGGCAGTCACTGGTGGGATAACATCAGTCTCAAAAACACCTTCGGCTTCAGGAGCAGGTTGATCAAGTGACTTCTCAGTCGAATCTTCTTCAGTTGGGTTTTCAGTAACTTCTTCAAATGACTCTTCAACAGGATCGCTGGCAATTTCACC
The DNA here is from genome assembly GCA_030570775.1 of Ogataea pignaliae. NCBI lineage: Eukaryota > Fungi > Ascomycota > Pichiomycetes > Pichiales > Pichiaceae > Ogataea > Ogataea pignaliae. The sequence continues at coordinate 59,604 of JAJLWO010000043.1, read as the reverse complement.
AGTTGGTTCCTCACTATCTGGTTCTGGTTCCTCATCTGGCTCATCAGCTTTCAATTGGCTAGCATCTTCAGTTGGATCAGTTTCATGAGCAGGTTCCTCGATGGATTCCTCAGCAACAGCAAGAGCCGCAGGCTGCTCGACTTCTGCCTCACCCTCTAAATCTCTACCCTTCAATGTTTCAGTCTCAACAGGTGCGTCGTTTATATCGTCAAATTCACCTGGCATACTACCGGGCATTGTAAGAGTTTGATTTGGGGCAGTATAGAGGTCATCATCTGAAGATTCGGCCTCTTCAGCCGGAACTGTCTGTCCAATGTCTCTGGTAGCAACCGTAACGTCATCAGAAACAGCAACAGTGGAAGTGTCCAATTCTGTAGCTGGGGTGGATGCATCAGCGACAGCGGAATTCTCTTGCACATCAGGATGGTTCACAAGTTCAAATGATTCTCCATTGTCGTTGGAAGATGATCCCTCCTGTTCAGTAACGTCTTCGGCTCCTTCAGGCATGATTTGAGAACTCAAGATGACAGGGGGAGGTCTCAGAGCAGATGTTTCTTCTGCAATCGTAGAAGTTGGAGAGTCTGGAACATCAAAGTCACCTCTGACGGACTGCGATGGATTATTCTGAATCGATGATGTTTCTGAGTGCGGGATGGCGAATGGCAAAGAGAACTGGTATTGGCCTTGATTTTGTCCGTACGTTAAATCGGACGAGCTTTGGGTAGTTGCCGAATCAACGGTAGACTTCGCGGTAGATTCAAAGCCTGAAGTGGTGTTGGTGCGTGATCCAGCAGCTTCTCTCTCAATCTCTGCGGACGATGGAACAGCATATGCATCATTACCAGTCTCATCATCGAAATCATCCAAAGAAGCTGTTGGGACCTCTTCTGATTCGTCGTCGTCGCCAGGAGTAGCCTGAGACTGCATGACATCATGACTCAAACCAGCACCAATGGCTGCAGCTCCTGAAGCAAGAGCAGTACTGTAGTTCAAATTCATTTCAGCGTATTGGGCACTTAGATCACCGTGAGCTTGATGAAGATCAATCTTTGTATCATCCAGATCGTTGGATCTTTGAATTAAGTGTGCATGTTTCAGCTCGATTTCGCGAATGGACACTGTAATGGCATCTATCTGGGATCTCAATTCGTTGTTCTCTGTTTCTTGTGCTGTGACTTGACCCTCAACTACGGCAACCATATTCTCTGACTGCTTCAATTTGCCTGTGACGTCTTCAAGTTGCTGCTTCAAATCAATTGATTCTGCATTCAAAACTCCTAGTCTTTCCTTGGTAGTCTGATTTTTCTTCTGTGATTCTTCAAAAGCCAATTGTAACTGTTGTAACTTTGTCTGTTCTGAATGGTAATTGGCTTCAGCTAGTGATAGTTCCTGGTTCAACTTGTCGGTCTCGGATTTTGACTCAATCAAGACATTGTTAACTTCGTTCACTTGTTGAACTTCTCTTTCATACAACGTTCTCAACTGGGACAACTTTGACTCAATGTTTTCCTTGACAGCCAGAATTCTATTCAATTCCTTTTGAGCCTTGTCTCTCTTTCCACTGATTCCTGCGGTTTGAGTTGATAAAGAATTGATTTGGTTAGAGAAGTTTGCAATGTCAACAGTAGCTTGGGTGAGCTTATTCGAAACATCGCGGTCTGTAGTGCCTTCGGTCGACCCAGTTGAGACAGATTGCACACTCCTTTGAATTACCGGCTGGACAGAGAATCCACCGGTGGAAAGTTGAGATGCGGAACCACCAGCTGGCTGGTTCGAAAAGCCCTGTGCTACAGATTGATTGCTAAATCCAGACTCAGGCGCAACTGCAGGCTGGCTCGTAAATTGAAGTGATGCATTTGGTGCAGCAACTGGTGCAGGCTGGAACGGTGCAGATCTCAAAGCACCATAGTTTGGTGCAGCAGGTGCTGTTGAAGCTGGGGCAGGGGCTGGGGCTGGGATGTCGTCAAAGCGAGGCTTATTGTCTCTACCAGGAATAGCAGGTGGAACATTGGTTTTAGCTCCAATGACTTGTGGGCCCTCATCATCATCCGAAGACTCGTCATCTTCATTCAATGTTTGTTCAGTCTGAAGCTTTTGGCCAAAGTTTGAAGTAGGGACAAATGGTGCACGGCCCCCTGTAACCGAAGAAGACAAAGGTGAGTGTTGAAGAGAGCTTGTTCTTGAAGCAGGTACTGGTGGAACCGGTGGCTTGTACTGATCCCTCGATTCTGTTGCTGCTGATGCAGGTGGTGGGGATGATGAAGCTCCAAAGACATCCATTAAGTCGTCTAGGTGAGACGCAGACCTGTGCTGTTGTTGAGTGACTGATTGAGAATGAGTTGGTGCTGCTGGTGGTAGTTGAGGTGGTCGTGCTTGTATTTGATGAGAACCTTGTGGAGAAGCAGGCGTATTGGCGGCTGGTGCTGAATGCGTAGACAAGTTGCTACTTTGAACCAATGCAATTGGTGTTTCTTCTGGTAACTCAAAACCTGCTAATTTCTTCTGCACCAGATACATAGCAATAGAGAATTCCTGCTTGTTGAAATTGTCGGAGCCATCAAGATTGGACAGCTCCCAAATGGAGGCCAAAGCGTCATTGCCCAAGTTTGAAGTCATCAAGAAGTTTGCAACTGCACCTCCGGTAATATAACCGGACTTATCCTTATCCAAGCTATCAAAGACTGCACCATACTGCTGTTTCTGCTGAGGTGACATGATCCAAGTGTTTAAATTAGTTCCACCAGCCGTCGTTGGCTGTTGTTGCTGCTGCTGCTGCTGCTGCTGAGGAACAGCTGAAGATTGGTACTGTTGAACTGGAGACTGGGGAATACTCTTTGGTTGGGCAACAGGCTGATGTTGCTGGCCAGACTGTTCCGCAATTGCCCATATCTGATCTGGAATAACGGTCGGCAAAATTGTCATAGATTTGTTCAAGAAAGATTGTATTAGATGCATTGCAACAATGAACTGTGGTTTTGTCAATTGACCGGCCTGTGCGTGATCCACCAAATTCCAAATCTTTTCCAAGATCTGAGTAGGTAATCTTGCCTTGAGAAAGATATCCCTAGCCTGCAATCCCGATAGGGTACCAGCTGGAGCAGACTTGTCAAACATGGTTCCGAAAGAGGCAGCCTGCATTGGTGCCAAGGTAGGAACAACCAGTTGTTGATGGGAAGAAATGGAGCTTGCTGATGGCACTCTAGATCCAGTAACCACTGGAGATAAGCCTGTAGTGGATGGCGTCATTGCAATGGAGTTGAACTTTGCCAACTGAGGAGAAAGTTGGTGTGCCAATTCCGAAGTCACAACGGCGCCGGATTGTGCATGACCAATCAGTCTCATTGCAACGCAGAACCCAAATTGATCAAGAGAACCTGTATTCTGGGGATCGGCAATACTCCATATCTCACCTAACAGTGGTAGTGGCAAGTTGGAAGCTTCGAGCAGAGGCTTGGCCGCTATACCTGAGATCAGGCCGGTGCCCTTTGGATCCAATGTTTTGAAGATCTGACCGTAAAACTTCTTCTCATCCTGGGTGAGTGGATTTTTCAACGTTCCACCAAGGGCTGTTATGATTCGAGTCATTAGGAGATGTTAGTAAATTTGTCTTGTTGTCTGATGGATTGTTTGTGTGGGGGGAAACTCAGATCATAGATTTGGATCCAGTAAAATTGGGAGAATCTATGATACATACCTGACATTGTCCGAAGATTTGAGATACAGGACTACTGAGAAGTGAAGAACGAAACAATTGATAACTATTGAGACGTATCAATAATGTCTCTTTGGAATTGAACACTTTTCTTTGTACAGCAATTCCTTGTGAAGAAGATAAGTGTGTTTGTTGTGTGGACAAACAAAGGTGTCTCCAGCTCTTATGGTTGGTCACCCATACAAAAGAACATACTCACACACGCAGTATAGTTGTAGTAAACCCGGAAGGTTATGAGCGCGCTGAGCGTTCTGTCGCTGTCTGTCTGTAACGGTCTGTATGTATGCATGGGGTAACAGAGAGAGGCGACTTATCCCCTATTTTGCAGAACACCTGGCACAAGAACCAGTGGTGGTTAGTTTCACCTTTCTAAAAAGTTAAGAAATCAATGGATTACTGAAGAATAATCCAGGGGTGGTGTCCTGTGTGCAGCAGCAGAATTCGTATAAGCTACAATTCCTTTGCAATCGATAAGAGTTTGTCTTAGGCGTTAGTTAGAATGTTCTCAAGAATATAGGAAAGCTTCATTTTTGATTTGGATCCGGCCTTATGTATTTCAATGCTTTCAATATGAATTAGAGATAGAACATCCAACAGAATAGCTCATCGGACATTGCTAACAGCCATTAGAATACAATTCAGATTTTTCTACGACGTTCAAAAATGATAGAATTTCAAAAAAAAACCGTTGTTTTGATGTATAAAATAAAGCCTCATCATCCGCTTCTATTTCAAAGAGAAGATTAAAAGATATCACTATCCTTCCAAAGAATTCAACGGGACTCGCGAATAAACCAAGACACAAAAGCCTTTTCTGGAGTGTGCGTGGGGTTGGTTGGGCATGGGGGATTAAAAAGAGTTTTAAAATACATCCTTCAAAAAACATAAAACAACACGAGATAGTGCAAAAGTAAAATTGATATAATACTGTACACAACTCTAGAATTGTAGAGCTTGACCCTTTTGCTTCTTATCACCACCCAATTCAAAGTGCTTACATCTCTTCAATGGTAGCTGCATCTTGGTCTTGCAAACGATACATTCCAATCTTAGAACAACCTTCTTGGTAGTCTTGGCCTTCTTGTGGAAAACTTGCTTGGTTTGACCACCGTAACCGGATTGCTTACGGTCGTATCTTCTCTTACCTTGAGCGTATAGGGAAGCCTTACCGGACTTGTATTGGGTGACTCTGTGTTGAGTGTGCTTCTTACAAGCCTTACCCTTACAGTAGGTCTTTCTGGTCTTTGGAACGTTAACTATATTGTAAATGGGAGGCAATAAAATGTGACGTGTTAGTATACCTTTGTTGATTTGTTGATTGGGGAGGTTGGTTGTAGTGAAAAACTTTTCCAAGAATAACATGAACAACGAATGCCAGGTGTATGGGTTGCTTGTTGGTATACACTGTAAAGAGCACTTGGCCCATGACAACAGGAGTACAGTGATCGTGAGACAGTGAAAGTAAACTGGGTTGCATAAAAGTGATGTAAATGGCGAACAAATTGTCTCGTACCATAGTGCAAATTGCAATCTTTGAACAGAATCATTCCATTGTAACGATGCGTGATACCAAACACAGATGTCCCTGGTTCTTATCATCATTTGTATATCTCAGGATCAAATAGGAAAGTACATCTAGCCCGGCACTGTTGATAATGGATGCGCTGTTGCTCCACAATAGAGTGATAAATGACCATTATAATCCAAACTGGATAGAGTTCTCTCCAGATGTCTCGTCAATAATGTGATGCGCAATTTGGCTTTTGGCTTTAACCATATCATGCTCTTGTATTGGCAAGACGCCCTCAAATTTGAGATGAGGTTATATCGCTGTTTATATAGGTTCGCAAATTGCGCATTTCAGTCCAAAGTATGGCTCCTTATTAAAATGATTGTCTGTTCATTCGTTCATTCGTTCATGATTCGTTGTTCTGTCAATTGGAAGAGATAACCACTCTGTTTCTCTCTTGTTGATGTCTAGCATGAACATACCCATCTTGATATATACTGAATATTACTTTGATTAGCTGGTTACAGTCTTTTTTAACATTAAATTTGGATATAATGATCTTCTCTTTGAGACGTTTAATTTACACCACTTTGATATTGAAGCTGAGGGTTGGTAGGGGTGATTGACGGTTCCCTTGCAAGATCGAGAGGTTCACCCATTGAGGAGGTTAGTAGCTAGAGAGTAGTAGTAGGTAGTAGTTAGTAGCCAGTCCACTGGTTAGTGGAGAGTACTTACTGCAATACATCACACATTGGAGAGGAGAGAGATACTGGCTGACTAGGTGACTAGGTAGGGACTACCACCTGAAAAGTCCAACGGGGAAGGAAGGAAGGACGTGTGACAGTGAAAAGTTTTCCGAAATGTTAATGCGTGCGTGTGGCTGTTATATAACCGTAATACATTTAAATATGTCACGTGCGCATCAGAAGGGTTTATAACCCTAACAATATAATTATCGTCCACTTTCAAATGGTCGTTCGACTGCCTAAGATGAATAGAGTTTACTTTGACGATGATGGTCTTAGCTATACTCATAAGGCCATATACTTCCACTTCATTAGTTGGAAGCTGGAAAATGACAGCAACGATTACGTCAGATTGATCTAATCCTGAACAGAAGAGGTTTCACTCACGGATGTATCTGAACACATTTATCCTGGATTAAGGTATATAATTTGTATACTAACTAAAAGTATGTAAATGTGGGATAAATTAAGACTCATTAGAAACAACAGTGCATCACGAAAAAAAACAAAAATGGAAAAAAAACCCAAGAGACGTGTCAGCCATCATAACAGGCATTGTCGGAATAAATAATATCATAGAACAAAATAAAAATAAAAACACATTGAAATATCATAAACGTAAGAGACATCTAACAGGCGTTGAACTCTTCATACTGCTCCTTTGGAGCCAGTTGCTCGAGATTTTTCTTGAACTCAACCAACTTGTCAGGAAGCACAACGTAGTGGTTAGCAGCATCATCAAACTCCCAAAGTAAACATTTGACGTAGTACGTCATCTTCTTCTCCAACTGCTCATCACCTTTCAGTTTGAACTTGATGTGGTCAAACACTTTGATCAATCCATAGATGTTGTCATTGCACAGTCTGTACTCTTCAACGAGCTTCTTGAAAAACCTGCTTTCGAACAGCGTCGTGAATTGCATCTCTGGAACTAGATAGTCAACCATCAATGAAAGATAGTCGTTCATCGAGAGTGACTTCTGTGGGGTAGATTCAACCGTTTCTAAAGTATCGATAGATTTTTTAGATCCTTGGTTGATTAACAACGATGTGGATAGAGATGTCACCTTAGGCGCCAATGGTAGTGTGGAGTTGAGGTATGACATTAGACGCACCAACTGATCGTTAGAGAGAACCAATGACTTCTTGAGAATTATCTCACGGGTGATTCTCACCACATCAGATCTGCGATTGTTGGCAGTATTAGCTGAGGCCAAGAGCATATCAACGTATTGATCTAGAAAGTTGGCCATGTAGTTAAAACAGTCCAAAGTGTTCAAGCTTTGAACAGACTCGTCAAAGTCTTCTCTAATGATAATCAAATCCCAGACTTTTTTAGCCATCTCTAGATCTTGCTGGTTCAATAGTCCTTGAAAAATGGAAATTAGAGAGTAGGCTGAAACATCAGGTAACCATGCGATGGAATCAAACTTGATGTATGTACTGTATGCCTCGTATGGGCTTTGATGGATTGCCTGTGTGGAAATATAGACAGATAGTAAGTTTGAAACTTGGACGGATGCCTTGTTTGCCTGTTGTGATATAATCTTATCCAAAAATTGAGAAGCTCTTTCTGTATCGTTACATGAAATCATCGATTGCAACATGCTTTGGTAAACGTCAAATTGTCTCAATTGAACAAGCTTTTCAGGGGTATTCTCTTTGAGTTCGTTGTACAACGTTTCAACAAACTGTGAATCTTTGGTGGTTAAGCTGGTGAAGTCGATCAGCTTGATGTAAAAATCGAGCTTGTGTTCAACCATTCTATCTTTTAGGATTGAATATAGGTGCAATGGAGTTATGCAGTTCACCATCTGGTAGTCAACCAAACATTGCAATAGGTTCAAATATATTGTTTCATTTTGGAACCTCATGGTAAAGTTAGAATTGTGACTGATCAAGAACAACTCCATTGCAATCTTGAAAAAATCAAGTCCATCTTTAAACCTACCAAGTTGGTAGCTGTTTAGAGAACCTTTCAACAATGGATCAACAACGGATTCATAAGTCTCAGCGGTAGGCTTGAGGTTGTTAGAAAGCATATCAGAGTAGACATTGAGTAAATGAGTAAGCTTCTGCTCTGTTGTCTCGCTCGTGTGATATCTCTTAGATATGGATGCCAAAACCTTGTTGTATAGTTCCACCGTTGGGAGGATACCATTTCCTCTCATCCTTAAATAAACGGCCAAGACTTCGTTCGACTTGTCAAGCGCAACAAGGTCGTCAATGATGGTTTGGTGTAGCTCCACAGGGTCTAGAGGGATGGAGGGTAGTTCCGAATGGGTGTCTTCTGCCAAAGACAATGGCGTGAGAGGGTCTTGGTCTTCTTCAACTCCTTCAATGACTAACCCATTGAGCTTCTCTTCAAGCAGTTTCAAAGTATCAAGGTGGCTATTATTCTTAACATCCTTGATGGTAGCATAACCCCTTGCATGTCCTTGTGTCAATGGAGAAGCAAAAGAAGGAGAAGAGGAAGAAGAGGAGGTTCTAATGAGATCGTTACTCAGAACCATCGTCTTGACACTATTCGAGTTGGATCTTCTAACGTTCAAAGTAATGTGCGAGTTTGTTATAGTTTCGACACTGATGTTCAAATGTCCATTCTTGTTCACCTTGTGCGTGGCCTTCTTCAGGAGTATCCTACGGCCAAGCTCATCAGCAGCTGCAGCATCGTCATTGTTGTTGTTCTTTGAAGAGTCAAAGACGACATAGTTTCTGGAGACTGTGAGAATTGGTCTTAAGAGAGAGTTGTAATGGTTGCTGTTTGTGTTATTCCTATAGTCATCCTTGTTGGTCATCTCTTCTGCAGGTATCAGTTCGTTTGGGCCTGTATACGAAGGGTTAAAGAATGGGTGGGTATAACTGGCATTTCTGCCATGATGGTGATGATGATGATCTCTGCTTCTCCTGTTGTTGGCACAGGACGAAGCAGCAGCAGTAGCTGTTGCAGAGGCATTTGATGCTCTCCTTCTCAATCCATAAGTTGTCCTTGAACACCTTGAGAAGTTGACAAATGTACGTAAAACCATTGTTGAATAGTGAATCTGGGTAAGGGGGGAATGCAAGTGAATGTATATGTAATTCTATTCTAAAAAAAGCTAAGACTGTGTCCTGTTGTCATGTGTTCTAGCTAAAATCGATTCACCTCCATGGAACGATTTTCGGGATTCAACTATTTTCTAACAATATCAATTGAACGATATCAAGATGAACAGGTGATACAGGTTGTATTATTGACAAAGAACTGAGTATATGGTGCACCAACCAAGAAGGGTATGTGTATCTTTGGTAATGAATATGACAAAGAAGATATTAATAAATGAAGAAGAGGAATCAACAAGATAGATAGATATATAAGTGAATGAGTAGCATAACAAATCGGGCTTTCCCTCTTAGACTGAACAACACAGCACTAATTGCGCAGGTTTGTTGAAAAGAAGGGAATTCACCGTGATCGGTGATGGCAGCAAATAAGTCCGCCCGGTGAGCATCGTAGGAGCATCGCAGGAGCTCCCTCCCGTGGGTGAATATGAATGTATATTCAGTGTGCAGTGTGCAGTGTGCAGTGTCCCGTGTGTACCCGGAACCCCACCTGGGAACAGTGAACGCTCACTTTCTCCTCTGCGGCGGGGAGGGACAAATTTGATTCACCATAAATCTCATTGGTTTATGAGGGGGGGGGGGGGGGTACCATGCGATGCCATGAGGTGGCACACCACAACGACCACCACCACGTCTCTTCCCCATGGGCATACCACACTAAACTTCACTACAGGGGTACAACCAACCGTTGATGATTGGCCACATACTCTGAACCACGAAACCACTGAACCATCCCAACCACTTCCACCACAAACGCCAGCCTCTAAACAGCCTATCCATCCATCCATCCATCATCCTTACCCCTATCGCTGCTGGCCAGTCAAAGTCAAGTCAATTCAGGTCTGATCAAGCATGGCCTGAATCCCGACACCCCATCTTTCCTTTTAATAGATAGGGGAGGGGGTGCCGTGCAAATGGGATAACGGTCCTTGTCCTCATGCACCACCACCACCACTTCCTTCTTTACCTGTTTCTATTGTGGGTGTTACTATTACTTCAATGTACGCTCTCTACTCAACCTAGTTACAGCATATGAAAGGAGCAGGATGAAAGGGTTTGTTATAGCCTACCGTTGCTCCATAGTTCAGATTTGAACCGTGGCCAAAAATCTATACTTGTAGGAGGAATTTTAATAGTTGTATGCATTAACGTTTATATAATCATCACAATTTGAAAATAAAAAAATAAAAAGAAACAGAAACAGGCATAAAAGTTAGGACAGGTAAAAGTAGATACGAGTAATCACGTAGTACTACTCACCGCTTCATCACCACCACGAACAACAACATCCCCAGATCCAGATCCAGATCCAAACCCAACGTTACTCCCTTCGTTGATCTTTGGAATCAACCCACACGCACTAACGATAAACTCCTGCATTGGTCTAAATTCCCTATGCACATATCCTCCAGAAGGACCACCATCAACGACACAGAGAGACACCTCTTTTGTCCTATCGTTCACAATGGTTGAGTATTGAACGGCCGCATCGCTAGGTTTGACGAGGTACGGAGATGACGTTTCAGGAAGGACAGGATTGGGGGTATACATCGAGGAGAGATCACCCGTACTGTTCAACGAGGGTAGATTGGCAAGTAGGGCAGACTGATCACGCTGATATGCCAGCAGTTGCTGTTGGAGAGCCGTCAATGAAGAAGATGATGTCTGCTGCTGCTGTTGTTGATCATAAGGTAAATTGTACGCTATTCCCATTGCTGCTAGGTCCACCTTTGAACTATTTCCCGATTTGATCGAGGAAGTTTTGGATCTCAATTTGTTGTTGCTGTTATTGTTGTTGTTGTAATACATTACGTTCTGGCTACCAAGTATACCTATCGAGTCACGCACCAGGTATCTTCCAGACCATCTCTCTCCGTTGGTCAATGGGGCCATGCAACGTAAAGAATCACGGATGATCTTCTTGTACGTTGGAAATCTAGAGGTCGGAGCAAACGTATCCTTCTGCTCCTCCAGTTCCAGATTGTGCTCAAACTTGTAGTACTGCGGCATCCCAGTTGGAAGTTTCTCCTCCCCTTCTTCTTTGCTACCAGTGTTAGACTCATTCAGAGAGGACAACGAAGAAGGAGGTGTTGGCTCATGATGAGGGATCTCAAATGAGGCACTTGTATGTGCCGATACACACGAGGCATCCTCCACTTCGGCTTCAGTCTTGGTCGTGGTATGTAATGTCAGTTCTGACATCGGAATGTTTAAATGTTCCCCATCATCTTGGTTCTGTAGAAACTGGTTTGCATTCTGCTGAGGGTCGTGTTCTTGATGTTGAGTAAATGCTTGATGTGTCAGAAGTTGTGGAGTGGTTGGCATTGTGCTTGGCAATGAGGACGGCGTTGCTGGTAGATGATCAGGTTGACGATGATGAAGAGGTTGGAGTCGTTGATCATCGTCTCCATCTTCGGAGATGAACGAGTCTCGGTGTCTATACGACGAGATGTCATCCTCTTCTTCATCCTCAGAAGTCATAGATGATTCGTCGTCAATAATGGCATCTTCATCGTCATCTTCTTCCATCCCTTCATCTTCCCTATTCATGGCACCACTGCCACGTAACTGGTTATCCAGGTTTTGAGATGCATTCTCAATATCGCTATCGGCAGGACTCATTGGGTCCAGCACTGCAGATATGGATAGCTGTTCGTCCAAATTTGCTGCCAAATTGGAGAAGCTGAACGTTGGAGTGGATAAACTAGAGGCAGCAGCTGTTGCACCAGCAGATAACGATGAAAGTGCAGCAGGGAGTAGGGGAATGGACGAGCTGTTGCCATTGCCATTGCCATTGCCATTGAAACCGCCAAGCATCAACGACGAAGAAGATGTTCTTGAACTGATCGAGACTCTACCGTTCTGTCTAGCACTTGAGATGTCTAACGTTAGAGGACTTGTTATGGCCGATGCTGAACCAGATCTTGATCTTGACCTTGCTCCACTGGATCCACTATTTCCAGCCGCCTGGCTAAGCTTTCCCTTCAACTTTGAGACAAAACCGGACAAGTCTGAAGACGAGTTTGTACGTTTCTTGAACAAACTGTCAAAAGAGGGCCGGTGATGATGATGATGATGATGATGGTGATGGTTATGTGTAACGTGCAACTTTTGTGACTGTGATTGTTGTAAGTGTGTTCTACCATTGATGGCCAATGCCAAATCGTTGTAGTTACCAGTGCTGCCATTTCCACCAGAACCGCTCATGTTTCTCAGTCTACGGCGGCGTCTAGGAACCGTTCTGTATTTTGGCATCTCCCTTCTTGTGAGATCCAACGAGTTGTCAATTCCAAGGCTGAGAGCGCTATACCAGTCGATCAGTAGTTCCACCTTGGGAAAATCCAACAAAAACTGCTCGGTTTCAACACGCAAACGGAGCACGTTGGGCTTTTTCTTGTAGTCAACTGCCAAACCAATCTTGGCATACTGTAAAGAATATGATCTCACTAGGTTTGAATGAGAAAGTAGGCCTCGTTCGGTAAAGGATTCAAGATCGTGTAGTTCGTGGTAAGTTGTCAATCTTGATTTGTAAGGTGAACTGCTTTTGAGATGATAATGAGGATCATCATGTTGTTGTTGCTGCTGTTGCTGCTGTTGTAGCTGTAGCTGCTGTTGTTGTTGCTGCTGTTGCTGTTGCTGTTGCTGTTGTTGCTGCTTCTTAGACGAGCCATGCCCATGAAGATGCATCCAAACCCCCGAATGTGTTCTGGGCAGAAGGGAAGATCCTTTGGAAGAGACTTGTACTGGTTCGTAATTGTACACATTTAGCTGTGTGGAGTTTAGTTCCAATATGACACTTTTCCATTGACGATGAGGGGATAATTCATAGGGAGAAATCCACTCTACTTTTCTAGTCACTGCTAGGATCTTGTAGACAGTTGGACGGTATACTGGCAAAACTTCGGAACCCTCTTGTGTGTTGGGGTAAACAGGTCTTGGTTTACCTGGTGCCATGGTGGAATAGTCTGGGGGAAGAACGGGTTCTGGTTCGATTGTTGCAAGGTACTCGCTGTCGGTGAAGATGAGCGGTGGTGACGAGGTTGGAACAACATCATTATTATCTGTTGAGGATAATGAATGTGACTGCTTATGATGGGATTCTGATGGGAAAACATGTTGCTGTTCATTTTTAGATGGAGATGCAGAAGAAGAGAGTGTTGTTGATCTTTGCTTCGTATTTCGTTGTGGGGACATGGAAAGAGGGTGTTGTATTGAGGGCAGGCTTGTTGCTGATGATTTCGAGGATACTGATATTGATAAGGAAGGGTGACTTTGATGCTGAGGAGTTGCTCTTCTTATTGGACAGGATAGAGGTACTGGTGTTGGTGCTACCTGAGTGGGAGGCATCTTGTACAGACAAACCACTGTATTTGTTGACAGAGGGGAAGGAAGGCGCAATCAAACTATGACGGCGACTTTACCGATTATCCTATCTTATCAGTAAGATGTGGTAGTTCGATGTCATATACAAGATGAAAGTATCTTTGTGAATTATTGATCAGTAAAAGAATGTTTAAGGAAGAAGTTGAGGAATATAACGAAGAGAAGTTAATTGGTAAAAGTATTCTTCTTCTCCTTATGTTTAGTTAAACAGAAGGGATCTTACCCCTTCTCTTCATGGAGTGGGCGGTGGTCGTATGTAGTGGTAGAGTAGGTCGTATATAGCTACAATAATAGCGCTACCATACAGTCAGTCTCAGTCCCTATGTAATCTCGCTCATAGTCTGCCCTTCCCCCGTCCCCTCTCCGCCCGGGAGAATCCTCTACTCTTCCTTGGCTTCCCCGCGGTCTCAATAGTTAGCGTCACATGGCGAATCACATGTAACAACAGCCCTAGCGCCACCACGTACAAATTGCTTAATTATTTATTTATTCCGTGCAACCTTCCTTTCAAGGAAGCATGACCGGCACTCTAGCTACTTGCACTGTAAATCACGATTGCTCTCTCCAACAACCGACCTCTGAATAAATCATATATATATCTATAATAAAAGAGGTGTTTTCATCCATCTAATTTATTTGTTCATTAACGCAATACTCGTAGCTTCTGTTTGATTGAATGTCTCACTCGTGTTCTCAAGTACCCATGCGCTGCTGTAATGTGGTGTGCCGTGCCGTGGTGTATATATACTGCATCCGGAACTCGCCCTCGCTTCGGAATCGAACGGCTCTGATCAAACCAATCTAGTTTGACAAGATCTCCATCCAAACAGTCAGTCTTATGGTCTCAGCAATATATTATGTATGTATCATGCTATTACTACCACTACAACCACTACTACTGCATCTCGGTTTCTACAAGGTAATGTAAATAAACATCAACTTTAGTTAGATACTACGATTACCGATTAGGCACTTATGCCATGCCTCCCCTCCCTCGGTGTGTGTCTGCCTCAAGCCCCCCTGGCCCCTGGCCCCTGCCCCTCTTCCCTTTCTGCTGTAATCTCCTCGAGCCAACAGTTTTTCCTCGGTCTTGACTTTTTTTATTCTCTTTAACTGCATCAGCACTATTGTACTCCCCAGATCCAGTAGGCATTTTTGGCTTCAGCGATATACATTTGCAGTAGTTGTGATCTGCTTTCTAATTTATTTACTTACACGCCGTGAGTGAGGTTGAGTTGGAGAGTTGGTCTAATTAGCCCAAAGAAGAAGTCCTGCCACAAGATCAACATCAATTACTGCCAATCCGTCACGAATAAGAGGCACTATGCAATGTATCCAGAAGGATTCATTATAAAATATAGATGCATCTCTATTTGTGATGCAATTGATAGATACTTTTTCCAATCTATCAAACAACTAACTACTGTGATGGCGTAGTTTGGCTACTTGGCTAGATTGGCCGTTATCTCTTTTCCCCATTCAAAGCACCCTAAAGGCTGTGCTGATAGAAGTGGAAACTTTTGAAAAATCCGGGGAATCTCCCACGTTGCTTTACGTAATATACTCACACGTGATGACCTAATTTGCTTTTGGTGTTTGTTTGGAGGGTGACAATTTGTAAAAATTTGACTGGATCAAACACCACACCAGAGTAGAGAGCATCAACATGGACTAGATTGACACCTTTTGGTAACAAAGGTTTGTTGTACGGTATTGACAACAACAACAGCACATAAAGAAGGTTAGAATGAATGATTAATTAGGGCAAACACAAGAAACACCCATACATTCAAACAACTTCTTCAGTCTCATTCATACGTTCAACATTTCTACCCTTTAGATCATTGTTGGACTCCAAGATTACAATCGATTCACAAAAAAACTCTCTCTTAGATAGCATGAGCATCATCATAATCACACATGATTCAATAACTGATTTCAAAAGATAAAATAGAGCATTGCATTTTCAACCTTTAATATCCACCATCAAAATACCTGCATCAAATTCCAAAAATTATTTATTCATTACCAGATAGTATCACAATCTAGACCATTTTATAGACCACTAGCGGATCCAATCATCCTCAAACCATTGTGCCTCCACTCATCTCTCCTCCACCGTCATCCGACGAACTTCTGTAATCAATTACCCAAAGTATGAAGCCTCAAACTCCAAGGAAGCCACTCCTTACAAAGTCAAGCAGCTATACTGGACCATCCAAATCGTCACCTCCACCACTAGGATCTTCTTCCTCGTTGTCTTCCTCCACAAAGCAATCAATCACAATGAATGGTACCGGTGGTAACACCGTCATTGGATCCAGGCAGAGTAGCCATACCAACAGGGACCATTTCAGAGATAATGCAACGTCACCAACGAGACAACCACAAGGTTACAAATCGGTCAAGCTTAACCACGCCCTATCAAACACAACAACAACAACAACAAGCTCTTCTGTTGGAAGAAACAGTTCATGTGCATGCATGTGCACCACATGCCAGTGTCCGTCAAACCAAACCACCAAGCTTCTACCAAGCAATCAACAGAGCAACTATGGATCAACATCCCAAAACGAACCATCCCAAATGCAAGACACGGAATTCTCACCGTACTCCTCACCAGCACACTCCAAACAGCAGCAACAACAACAGCAGCAGCAGCCATACTCCCACTCTCGAGTCATCCCACATAGCAAATCCCCCCAGTTGCAAAAAATGCCAATCAGCGAAAAGTTACACTACTACCTCCCTTGCTCCTCCTGGATCCCAAAATACACAAAATCGCAATGCCTGCATGACATAATAGCAGGCTTATCCTTGGCATCCTACCAGATCCCACTAAGTTTGTCCTTTGCAACGGCAGTAGCTCACGTTCCAGCAGTCTGTGGTCTCCTTGGCCTATCGCTTGCACCGATGGTGTATTGTCTATTGGGAACGGTTCCTCAGATGATAGTGGGTCCAGAAGCAGCAGTGAGTATGATCATTGGAGGATGCATCGAAAAGATAGTCAAGCATCAACCCGATGTTGATCCAGTTGACGTGTTGGTTGTTATAACTTCTTGTTCTGGGGCTATTCTGCTAGCTTTTGGTCTCTTGCGGTTTGGATTCATCGATAATGTCCTATGTGGGTCCTTGTTGAAGGGTTTCATTACTGCTATTGGTATCTCTATGATTATCAGCTCTGTTATTTCGATGATGGGATTAGAGGCGGTGTTGAACGGGTTGCCTAACGATGTGCATGTACATTCGGCTTTTGAAAAGTGTGTTTTCATTGTTGAGTATGGGAAGTATTATCATCTTGGTACCCTTGTCGTTGGGTTTACATCCTTGTTTTTGTTGTTGGTTGCCAAACAGGCAAAGAAATGGTTTATCGAACACAAGTTTAAAAATGCAAGTTTCTTTCCTGAGATTTTGATCGTTGTTGTTATTTCAACTTTTCTGTCTGCATTTTTTAGGTTTAACAAGTTGGGAATTAAAGTTCTTGGTAAAGTGTCATCGGATGGGTTTGAGTTTGTTCTACCATTCTCTGGAGATTTGACCCCATGGTATGGGGAACTGTTTGGTATTTCATTCATGTGTGCCATACTTGGATTTTTCGAAAGTTCAACGGCTGGCAAATCGTTGGGTTCTTCGATGGACATGCCTGTGTCTTCAAACAGAGAGTTGGTTGCACTTGGTGCCATTGGAATCACAGTGAGTTGCTTTGGCTCGTTGCCTTCGTTTGGAGGTTATGCCAGATCCAAGTTGAATGCAATCAATGGTGCCAAATCTCCAGCTGCTGGATTCTTCATGGGGCTAAGCACACTATTTGTGACTTTTTTCATGTTGGATTATCTGTACTACTTGCCATTGTGTGTCTTGAACGCGGTTATCTTTTCCGTTGGTTTGTCCTTGATCCATGAGACTCCAAAGGAGTTGAAGTTCCACTATAGGACCAAAGGATGGAACGAACTACTCACTTTTGTTGTTACCTTATTGGCATCCATCTTTTATTCGATTGAAGTTGGAGTTGCGTTGGGATGTTTCTACTCTGTCGTTAGAGTCATCAAGCATTCTACAAAATCAAGGATTCAAATCCTGTCAAGGGTTGCAGGAACAGACACTTTTATCAATGCCGATTATGACGAGACTGATGCGGCAGCACGGCTCAACTTGGTGTCCTCGGCAATGTCGTTACCATACAATAGTGATGGTGATCTCAACAGTGATGTCGATGAGTGTTATACACAGGAAATTGTGGTGAATGGTTACAAGGAGTACCAAAGACAGCAGCAAGAGCAGCAACAGGACAAGGTTGTATCCATTGAACCATCCAAATCGGTCTCCTTATCCTCTCAAACGAGCAGCAACACTTCTAATTCTATACTTCAACAACAACAACCACCACTGCCACTGCCACCACCACTGCCAGTAGCATTGTCATCATCACAACAACTACAATTACAACTGCAACCTTCATTGTTGGACAAAGAGGGGTGTTTGATAGTGAAGATTCCTGAACCTCTAACCTTCACCAACACGAACGATCTCAAATCGAGACTCAAGAGGATCGAATGGTATGGATCTACAAAGGTACACCCTGCAGGGATGTTTAAGAGGGACGTTAGGTCGATCAGACACGTTGTATTTGATCTTAATGGTATGACATCCCTTGATTCTTCAGCTGCCCATATCCTGTTTGAGATAATTGAAAGTTATCAAAGGCGTGCCATCAATGTTTTTTTCTGCCGTGTGTTTAAATCTGTTCGGTTGCAGCAAAGGTTGGTTGATTGTGGGATTGCCGGGCTGTTGGATTTGGATAGTGGATTAGAATTTGGGATTACACAGGCTGTTGCACCGTACTACGATAGCATTTTGGATGCGCTAAAGGCAATTGATTGTATAGAGAGTAGCTGTGATGCTATGGATACGGTGAGTTACTTCTCTAGCTATCTGTACGATGGGGTGTAGTGTAGAAGATGTTTTGTGTGTTCTTTTTTTCCTCGTTAGCCATTGCCCCTGTTTTATTTATTCATCAAATTAATCAACTATTTATTTTTCCTTCATCCTTCTATTAAGATTGACAGAAACGACCAAGGTCCCTGGCCTTCCTTGGCTAAGCTTTCTCCATCGTGCCGGTTCGTATGCGTGGGCGTGTGACACTACATCCATAACTAACTGCTCGAATTGTGAATCCTGAGAGTAAGAGATACTTACTGGTCTGTCAGTATGTTGTATTGGTACTGTATTCTTCCAAAAAAACAGACGAGAGGCAGACTGGATTGTTGTTTTAGCAGGACAGTTTTGTAACGGTGATTTCGGCAGGTAAAGAAAGATCTCTGTTTCTGACACCCCGTGGTTCTCCGTCCGTGCCTAGTCCCCTGTGCGGCGGTGTGGTGCAACTTTCAGTGGGTGAATTGGTGGTGGTGGTGGTGGTAGCCGCACACACAATAGGAAATCTGCTCAAGCTGCCTAAGCACAGCCGGGAAATCCCCCCCACTCCGAGACAACACACAAAAATTCAGCACTAAGAGGGGGGGAGTGGAAGGCACCGATTCTGTGTGTAAAGGGTGTCTACACAGCCCAACCAACAATGCCCACACGGCAAAAACGGGGCAACTTTTTCTGTACATACATACAGTACATGCATATATATACATTATACATTACATCAACAGTACAAAGAGTGTAATTGCTCTAAGATGCACGCTATCAATAACATCATCTTCACCAACACCCTTCTATCTCAAAAGTTTTTTTTCTCTTCAATCCAACTACTTGTCTCTCTCTTGAACACAATTTTAATCTCATAGCCAATCCATTCATCGCAGAATCTTTGCATGACCAAGCACCACTGGAAGTAGTACATCAAAGTCAATCCTTGCAAATCGTCTATTCTATCGCTAACTCCCAACATTAGACAAAGCCACCAATAGTTCACGGTGTTACTTTATCTTGGACGAAAGAACATCCCCAGATTCGTCACCAACAATCGGCAACTGTTTTCAGACAACAGTACTCCTCAATCGGGTTCAATCACAAGATCTAAAGTGCAACAATTATACCCCCTCCACTTTTAGCATAACCGCACACCACCCTCACTCTCGGTCGCGAGACATACCCTTTTCATCATAAAGTAACCAGACGCATCCATAATGAGAGTGCTTGGAACAACAACATCATCATCCAGATTGCTCCAGCTGCTCGTTGCTACAACGACAGCAGCTGCCGCTGCTTTGACAGCATCAGATTTTCAGCCTAAACTATCCACATCATCATTCGAAGGACCTGTTGAAGATCTATTCTACTTCGAAGATTCATCAAACGTTGTGTATCATGACGCTCAAACAGGTTACATGCATATCTCTACCAACGATGGAGAATCCTGGCTTCCAGTTGACAGCATCAACAAGGCCATTAAGAATGGCCAAATCAAGATCAATCAGATCGTTCAACATCCATTTGAAAAGAAGAGAGCATACGTCTTGACTAACGACAAACAGCATTATCTAACAACAAACTCTGGTGATACATGGTCTACCTTTGGTACCGTGGAAGACCCAGCTTCTCAAATCTTGGCCTCAAACGATAAGGTTGACGCACCATTGGCATTTAACGCTTTGGATCCAAATTTGATACTATTTGCTGGAAGTTGTATCGACAACAAAGATCAAGATTCTACCATTACCACCACCACCACTTGTGAAAGACAATTCTACTATTCAACGGATAACCTTCAATCGTATGGCATGCTCACTACAGCACATTCCTGTATGTTCGTCAACAGTGCAACGAATCTCAAATCATCGGCAAGCAAAGAATCAATCGTTTGTGCATTGGAAACAACACCAGGAACTTTAGGATTGGTCCTTTCTCAAGATTACTTTAGCAACAAAAATCAAATTCAATACTTGACCTCATCAAAAGGTGGCCTAATCCAAGATGCAGAGATGCTGGGAGCGTCAGATGGTTATCTGCTAGCAATTGGTGGAAGTTTCATCACTACCGATGAAAGATTCATCTATGTCTCCTACGAAGGCCATAAGTGGAACGCCTACAAATTACCACCATCTTCTAAATCATCATCCAATAATGACATAACCGAAGTCTTAGAATCCATCGCAGGTTCCATCAACCTTGGTGTCTCCTCATCCCAGGAAGCTGCAGATGCAGCCGGTAGGCTGTACGGTTACGATTCGGATGAACAGTTGGTCTTAAGGCTGGACGATCTAAACCAAGAGGATGGTGAATTCGACTATGAGGCAATAGAGGGACTACCAGGTGTCATCATGGCCAACACGAACAGTGGCAATTCAGGCAACGTTGTCTCCCAGATTTCCTTTGACAATGCTCACACTTGGTCACCTTTGAAAATTGAAGGTTGCTCCGGTTCAGATTTGGATTGTACTTTGCAACTACACCATGCCGTTTTCAACAAAATGAGCAGAATGCATTCCTACCTTGGCAAATATTACTCTTCAAAAGCCCCTGGTTTGCTCATTGGTGTTGGTAACACCGGTGACAAATTGGCATGGTACAACGATTGTGACACGTTTATCTCTACAAACGGTGGTGTCTCCTGGTTCAAGGCCTTGACTGGTCCACACGCTTTTGAAGTTGGTGATTCAGGTTCAATCATAGTTGCCATCGAACATCAAACCGTGACACAGTCCCTCAAATACTCTTTGGATTTCGGTAAGACTTGGGAGATGGTTCCACTAAACGACAAGATCGACGCTACCCTAATCACAACAACCTCTGATTCCACATCTATGAAGTTCCTTATCGTTGGCCAGTTTGAGGATCAATCCAAAGGGTATGCTACAGTTGCCCTTGATTTCACCGGTGTTTATTCTCAACTCTGTTCAAAGGACGATTTCGAAAACTGGTCGTTGAGTGATGCCACAACGGGGGAAACCGCTTGTATCCTTGGAAAAAAACTAGTTTATCAAAGAAGAAAGTTGAATGCTGAATGTTCAGTTGCACAGCTATACAACGAAGCTGAAGCCATGCTGTCCGATTGTGTTTGCTCTTTGGAGAAAGACTACGTCTGCGCTGAAGGTTATACCATGACTGATGATGGTGAGCAATGTATCATTAAAGACATTTTGGAAAGAGAAATTCAATTGTCTCAATGCATCAACGGTGCCAATGCTTACTCTATCCCAAGTGGATTCATGTTGAAGACGGGTAGTTCGTGCATTAAGAATAACTTGGACTCACCGTTGTTTAGAGATACGGTGAAGCAATGTCCTCCTCCTTCTGCTGCTGATACCGGTCTGGTTGTACAAAGGGACGGCGACGAAGACTCCGATGATGATTCGGATAACCCCGACGAGAGAGAGTCTGACCCTGAAAAGTCAAAGGATGGGGTCACTGATGGTAAAGTGAAGACCTCGCTGTTTACATTCAGAGGAACTGTTAAAGATTACATCTACTTGGAAAAGAAAATGAATGATGATTCTCCAGATGAGACATTGATGGCACTAACTAGTGAGAACGAGGTGTTTGTCACTCACAACCAAGGTTCCTCATGGGAAGAGGTTGCGCCAGATGATGAATTCTGGGGTATCTATTTGAACCCATACAACACCGATCACGTTTATCTGCTTGCTTCAAACAACAAGATTGTCTATTCGAGGGATAGAGCCGACAATTGGAAATCTTTCAGAACTCCATGTGCCTCCATTCCTGGCGTTGCCCCACTATACTTCCACCCAACGAGACCAAACTGGATGATCTACATCGGTCAAGAAGGTTGTGACGATATCTATTCAAAGGCCTGCAAAACCTCTGCTTTTATCACAAGGTCGTACGGTAAGAGATGGTTGAAGATCCAAGACCATGTCAAAAAGTGTCAGTTCTTGGGAGGTTTACAGAAGAGAGTTGATCCAACATTAGTTGTCTGTGAAAAACAGGCTAACGATGCCACCAAGTTCAAATCTAACCTTGTTGCTTCAAAGGATGACTTCAAAAAGGAAAAGAACATCTTGCTGGAAGACGTGATTGGATTTGTCCAAGTTGGTGACTTCCTCGTTGCCGCTACTGAAGTTGGTCAAGACGAACTGAGAGCCCATGTTTCCATCGATGGTATCAACTGGAACGAGGCGTTCTTCCCACCAAACTTCCATGTTGACAAGCAACAAACCTACACGACGCTATCAGGTGCCACCAAATCGATCTTCCTACACGTCACCACCAACCCTAAGCAGAACACCGAGTTTGGCGCTATCCTCAAGTCTAACAGTGACGGTGTCTCGTATGTCTTATCCTTGGAGCACGTCAATAGGGACTCCAACGGTTATGTTGATTTCGAACAGATGTCAGGCCTGGAAGGTGTCATTGTGGTCAACACAGTCTCCAACCCAAATCAGGCAAGGCAAGGCTCAAGAAAGCAGTTGAAGACAATGATCACGCATAACGATGGTTCCCAGTGGTCTTTGGTCCAACCTCCATACGTTGATTCTGAAGGTGCCAAGTATGAATGTACAGGTAAGTCATTGGACGAATGCTCGTTGCATCTGCATGGATACACCGAAAGGGAAGATTACAGAGACACATTCTCATCCCAATCTGCCATTGGTATGATGATTGCCGTTGGTAACGTTGGTGATAGGCTTGGCAACTACTACGATGGTCATACTTTCCTAACGAAGGATGGCGGTAACACATGGAAGGAAGTCAAGAAGGGCGTCTACATGTGGGAATATGGTGATCAAGGTTCAGTCATTGTGTTAGTCAACGGTAAGGATAACACCAACGTTTTGTCCTACTCTGTTGATGAAGGTGATACATGGACGGATTTCAAGTTTACAGATGAGAAGGTTACCGTTCAGGATATCTCCACCGTTCCAACCGACAACTCGTTGAAGTTCTTGCTATTCACTAGAGTCCCATTGTCTAGAGGTGATAAGACCAGATTGTTCCAGATTGATTTCTCTCAGCTGCTAAGCGAACCATGTAACATGGACCTGCAACATCCAGACGTTGATGACTTTGAATTATGGACTCCAAAACATCCATTCCAACCAGATAACTGCCTGTTTGGTCATGAGACACAGTACTACAGAAAGATCCCAGGAAAGCTATGTCAGATTGGTACAAAGTTGAAACAGCCATACAAGGAGGTTAGAAACTGTGCCTGTACCAGACAGGACTATGAGTGTGATTTCAACTACTACAGAGATGCCGATAACATCTGTAGGTTGATTCCAGGTAGTTCTCAACCAAACCACGAGGAGATCTGTTTCACTGAGAATGCGCCAGCCGAGTACTTTTTGCCAACTGGCTACAGAAAGATCCCACTATCCACCTGTGAAGGTGGTAAGGAGTTTGACAAGAGTGGTGAGCCAATCCCATGCAAAGGCAAAGAGGAGGAGTTCCATCGTGACCATCCTCGTGCTTCATTTTTCACGATTATCCTCTTCTGGGTTTTGGGTCTTGCAGCTGCTGCTTTCTTTGGTAAGTTCCTCTACCAACTGTACCAGACCAAGTATGGTGAGATTAGACTTGACGATGAAGGTAACTTCAGCATGGTTGAAAACGATGGTGATATTCTCTCACAGTTGAAACAGTTTGCTGGTTCCACATTGGTCACCGCTGCTGCTGTTTCGTCTCAGGCTATCAAGTACGTTGTCGTCAAGGCAAAAGATGTTCAGAACACACTCAAGTCTAGAATCACGGGCAACAGGTACACCACCGTTGATGCATACACCGTGACAGATGAAGACGTCAGTGAGTTTGATAGAGAGCAGCAAGAGGCTGATTTGCAATCTTTGCATGACGGTACCGAGACCTACCAAGATGATGAGCCACTGTTTAGTGACGATGAACGTGATGCAGGCTCATGAATGTCATGTTGAACTGAGTTGGAAATCGTGTCACAAACCACTATTTGACAAGTTTTATAAAATAACTTCATTCATACACTTTGTTTTTTGTCAAACATCTAATCTTTTTTTCTCCTCCAATCTTTCTTATCGTTGTGTTCGACATTCATTTATTTCCCTTCATCTTCTACTTTTCTGTTTGTTTTGTATATACTAATCACAAAATGGCCTAGCGTGTGCCTTGTACTCTATATTTCTCCTACAGGACAAACTGAGGTCTCAATACTCAGTCTATCTGGTACACACACTCGAGTAACATCAACTCATTACCCAAATCAGCACTTTGTCCTTTTTCTGGATGGCTCTTGTTCTTCATCCTTATCATACTCATCATCATCTTCATCATCGTCACCCATGTCCAACTCTTCACTACTAGAAGCTACATCATCATCAGTTCCATCCCCGTCACCCATGCCAGGAGCAGCTTCAGTGTAGTACTTTGTAGCATGTGGGAACAGATCATCGATGATCAACAAAGTAAGGTCTTCACCATGCCTGTATTCCTTTCCTGGCCTATCACCAGTCCAGTTGAAAAATGCAAAAAATGACCTCATACCAACCCTGTAGTTCTTCTTATCCTCCGGTGTGAGTTTCCCTGTATCCACCTGTTTCTGCTTAATCACTAATGGGTTTATCGTTTTCAATTCCTCTGGCCATTCAAAGTCACATTTTGTGGAATGGATTTTTTCCTCGCCTGTTTCTGGATCGTTGAATTTCGTAAAATGTTTCGTGACTGTTTGATCTTTGATTGAGATTCCGTTCGGGGACGAAAATTGGAACGTTATTGAGAACCTGGATGGATCGTCTCTGTTTTCTGAGTCGAGATAATTCACATGGACCTCCTGAATGTACTCAAGGTATTTCATATCGGCTGTCTGAATGTACTCTTGAAAATCCTCATGTTCTGCGAGAACTATGTACCATAGCTTTGGAATTTGTAAGAACAACTTCCTTCTCTTGTCAAAAACAGGTTGTGCTTTTTTAAGACGATAAATTTCAACCTCTTTTTCAACTTGATCCATGTCAAGCTCGCAATCGGCGAGTGAGTGAAACACAGCTTCCAGTTCTATACTGTTTGATGTTTGGATCCAAACGGAAGGTGAAAAGTTAATATAATGCGCGATAAATAATCATGAAAAGTCATTAGTTGGAGAGACATACTCTTCCTTTCCTTCAATTGACATTATTATATACTTTTTTGTTGATCAATAGAGGTTCAAGACACAGATTGAATGAGGTTTGACTGGAGAGTTACAAGTCAAGATGAAGCTTGACGTATTTCAGTGCATTTTATAGATCTCCAGGATATAGAGGCAGTGCTGTACGCTCATGCCTGTAAGATTTGAGGCCACACTTCTTGATTCTGTGGAGTGAAAAGTGGAAGGTTTATTCTGTATGTCCATCTTCCACAATTGTTCCTTGTGGGTTTATCAAAAGTGGATACATCAATACAAGTCGTAGAATTGATTAGTGGTTTATCAATTGGCTATAGATATATATTCACCCATTCATTCATTCAGCCACGTCATCCTCCTCATCATCCGTCAAAATGTACTCGTTCAAAATTTCCTCTTTGGTGGGCCTAACAACAGGCCATGTGAACGGCTTCTTTTCTCCAGACCCACCCAAACTGACAATACAACCATAACAGAGAGGAACAGCATTCCCCGTTTGGCTTTCATCCAGCTCAGCTGTACCATTGGCAATTTGTAACTGCTGCTGTTCCGGTAAGCTATCCAGATACATCTGAAAGTGTTTTCTTTCTTCCTCCGTCTCAACAGGGGCACTTCCATAGACAGTAATCTGCTCCAACCACTTCTTTGGATCGTTATATAATGGCTGATTGCACAAGACACAGTTAGTAACTTGGAAATCATCATTCATTACAGGGTGTGTCAATTTGGATCCAATCTTGACAACCGTTGAGATAACCTCAGGGTATTCAACCTCCACGCTTTCAAAGTACTCCCTGATTAGTTCGTTGATTGTTTTGTTCTTTGCAGACTTCTTCTTCGTCTCTTGTTTTGTAGTTGTCACTTCAAACTGATCCAAATCTGAGAGCATCGAGTAAGCATTGATCTCCGTTTGTAACACGTCTCTTAAAGGGTGAATCAAATGAAGTGTAGTATCCATGAAGGTAATGTCTCCATCAGTCATCTTAGCAGCAATTTCAGAGCCTCTTCCTCTAGTTGTCAAGGCTAGTATATCGTCTGCCAGCTTGGTCATTGAATGGCCAAATAAAACTACGGAGCATGCCTCCTTGATTGCAGACCTGTATATTAGCTCGGACGTGACGATCGACAAGAAATCCTCTCTGGTTGATTTGTTAGGACATTGAGCCAAGAGAGAGTTTAGTGAGGTGTCTTTAGGATAACTCTCAAAATCAACTAGATGAGCACCATATTCTCTTCCTAGGTGTATCTGCTGTAGCGTGTTACTTGTCAGGAAAGAATCAGGGTTTAGCAGCTTAAACGTAATGTTCAACCTGGACAGCAACTCTAAGCCATAGTGGGTTTTCAACTGTTGTAACTTTCGGCTAACCCCTTCAACATCCTCTGTCAGGCTTTCTTCATCAATGCAAAGAACCAACAGGGTGAAACCAAGTTGAGATCTGGTGGCTTGGGACTGTTCCTCCAAGAGTGAAATGATAATATCCAAGAGCACCAAGGATGATTTTCCTAGGGAAAGAGGAAGCAACACCTTGGGTGTGGCAGCTCTTATCTTTTCTATGTCTTTGCCATACTTCTGCTTGAATCTTTCATCTAACATTTGCTTTCTTTGCTTTCCTCTAACGAATCTGATGAAGCATGTCTTGCAAAAATTGTCTTTCCTTGATATGACAACCGTTGGCTCTAATGAGCACCTCTTGCAAGGAGTCCCAAGAAGACCATTTTTGTCGGTCTTCGCTGTTGTTGACATGGTTTTATATATGTATGTTATTCCAAAGATTGAATGATTGATTCTAGCTCAAAATCTGGCATGCAAAGAAGGAACCAGACTTTAAGAGATAAAGAAAGATCAGAAATGAGTGAAAAATGAAAACGAAAAAAAAAATCCGAAAGATGGGGAGCCAAATTTTTCAGGCTGTGCTTTGAAGTCATCGATCGTATACAACGATGCAAATCGCAGTCGGCCCTTAATTAAGTTGATCAATCCTCTATCATCAGACTTCCAGGTGCCATTGATCTCGATACACAACAGCAGCATAGCAAAACCAATACCACAAAGGCAAGGCCTAAGCACAACTCCCAAGACAGACATCATGAACGAACCATCAAACCCGCCACAACGGCCTCCTCCATCAAACCCAGCGACAAACCTCACCCCTGAAGAACAGCAGTACCTGGATAACAAGACCCTCCGTAAGATAGAGCAATCAACCACATCCACCACTCCATCGACCGAATTTGTAAAGAAAACGGAGTCACAAACTGAGATCAAATTCTACCCTGATTCACCAACGCAGAGGATTCACAAGGATAGATTCATAGTGAAGGAACCATCAAGGTACTACGACCCATGCCAAGAATCGAGCAGGATGGCGGTGAGGTGTATGGAAAACCACGATGAGGATTACAAGGAGGTTTGTGTGGAGTATTTCAGGGCATATAGAGAGTGCAAGAAGGAATGGATGGCACAGAGGAAGAGGGATGGGTTGTCCGGTGGTATCTGGTGAGTGTTGTAGTACTCTTTGGACCAAGTCATGTACATATAACATACATATAAATATATATGAGCAGCAATTCCGACCGATTGTTTATGGCCGGTGGTGCTGCTTTGAAGGCGTTGTGTAGTGTTACCCTTCCCACAAGCCCTGTTCGTTACCTTTATGATATATCTATTAAAAAACGAAACCAAAAATGAAAAGAACCCTTTAATATGCTTGAAAAGAACCTGAGAAAAATAATAATAAAAACCTAGTAATCAAAAAGAAAAAAAGTTAAGTGTGTGGTGTGTGGTATGTGGTCAAATGAACCTGTAAATAACCATGTATAAGCAACATGTAATTTTAATGGGAGGAATGCTGCCATTGGTAAAGGGTAGGTGGGAGGAGAGACTGGATAATGCATTTTAGTGTTAATGTAAACGATCCCCTTGGTGCTTCAGTCATCAAAAATCAAGCATACGAAAACGAATAGAACGAGCCAAACAAATTCAAGTTTCCCTTGGAGTTGGTATAGTTCGGCTTGAACCTTAGTATCTTCTTCGAATCATAGCTGAAGTTCGTATTCGCGTTAAAGTAATTCAACAACAAGTCCTTGGAATGTGAATCTTCATCCTCTTGTGGTGTCTGTTGAGAACCATCTTCGTGATAACCGTTTGAGATGCTTGGTGATGATAACGATGGAAGAACCGTTGGTGAATAAGTGGACAATTTTGGCAATTTCAACTTGTTTGTTGGGTATAATAGTGAAGAAGGTAACGATGAATCACTGTTTTGGGATGTTGATGGTGATGCTTGATGTGATGACGGTAGATCATACTGTGTGGTACGGCTTTCTTGCTTTAGGCAGAACAATTTCGGGTTTGAAATGAGATTTAACAGCAGTAACTTTTGAATTCGAGACTTCTCAGCCATTTTGCTACCCTTTAACTCATCTCTAATCTTGTCAAAATGTCTCTGTTTAGCTTCAAAGTCTTCCAATGTTTGACCATCCTCTTTCAGGTTTGGCTCGAAATCGTTGAACAATCTGTAGATGCTCGATAAAGTCTCATAATCGCCAAATAACTCACCATCATTCTCTTCAGAACTCCAATTATTCTTGTCCAAGTTCCCAGGGTTGAGGTAGAGCTCACCGGTGAGTCTATTGATAGAGAGAAAAATCTTCAATCTCAAATTGGAACCTGCCCTATTCTTGTATAACCTTCTAGCCAACACGTTTCCTCTTCTATGGTGCTGCTGTTCTCTGGCCATGTTTCTTTCAAAAAGCAAATTCTCAATCCTTCTTGACCTTCCACTGGACAATTCAACATCGTACAACTCATCAACGTTCGTATCATCCTCGTTCTCATCCTCTGTATCTTCATCGTCGTCATCATCACCGTTAATATTGACATTACCACTACCACCTACTGCAGGTCTTGACCGATTGTTATAGTCATAGTCAACGTCATCCATGAGGAAATCCTGGTTGATATATCCACTATCGGAAAGATCCGAATCGGTGGACCCATCGTTTGGATCCACCCGTCCGGTAACAAGCGACTCGTCAAAGTCCCTTAGCATTGGTTCTCTAGTCGATGACCACTGTTGGTTGGAGACAAGGTAGTCCAACAGGCG
Source organism: Ogataea pignaliae (assembly GCA_030570775.1). Classification (NCBI taxonomy): domain Eukaryota; kingdom Fungi; phylum Ascomycota; class Pichiomycetes; order Pichiales; family Pichiaceae; genus Ogataea; species Ogataea pignaliae. Next base: position 30,002 of record JAJLWO010000043.1, on the reverse strand, counting down.
AATCCTTCTTGGTCTATCTTCGTCCCTTCTTCTATAGCTGTCGTTGAAATGGCCTCTTCCGGAACCAAAGATAAAGCCCCTTGTTGGATCATGATGGGATTGAGAGATGCTGACATAGTGGGGAAGCCTTGTCGATTGATAAGGGCTAGTGGAGGCTGATGTTGGTTGGTTGGTGGTGTCACCTTCGGATGAGACCGGTTTCAATCGTCTGCGACGCTTGTATGACATGTCGTTTCGAATCATTAGATCCTTTGTGGGATCCTTTGGATCTTTGAGTAGATCCTCCAAGTCCACCTCTAGTTTCATCAGGATGAAGTTTTCAAGCATGGAGTCTTGACAATCGGGGCAGACTAACAAATTCTCTGGATTGTTGATGGTTTTCCGCCTTCCCCCTGGGGGTGTTGGTGGAGAAGGAGTATTGACGAATTCGTTGAACGGAGGCAAATCAAACCATTTCAATAAACATTTGAAAGTTGATCCTTTGTTGCCACAAATGTTGGAAACTCTATGAAAGATTGAAGAGTTGGGGAACTTTGTCTCTTTGGTCTTTTCCAATTGCGTCTTCTTTGAAGTCTTTGACCGTAGATATCCAAACTTGTCGAGATAGTAGGGCATCCAGTATGAGCCATCATAACAAGGGGAAGAAGAAGAAGTCTTGCGCCTTGCCACGATACCAGCCAAATTCTTATCGAAGCATAGACTGTTTCTCAATAGATTGCTAAATATTGAAGCTTCAATTTCAACGTTTGATCCATCTGAACATCTCAAATCGTTAGAGACAAAATCAACCAATTCGGCAGTAAACTGTAAACTTGCCCCTCCTGACTCTATAACTCCATTGACTTCTGAGCCATCATCAAAAGATTCTGTGATCTTGAGTGTTATTGAGATGCCATCATCATTTGCAACCGTGTATGTCAAGCCAGGCTGCACAAAGCTCGACTTCATCGACGCGGAGGTTGGTGTGGTCATTTGTGTTTGAATGCCGGATGCAATATTGGGGGTGGGGTCCACAGCATTAGTGCCCAAACAGGAAGCAGAAAAAGATAAGCAAGGACTATCAATGGAAGAAGAGTAGTCTGTCTCAACCTCGCGTATCTTTCTCTTGTCTCCGATATGTGGAATAATCGTTTTAGTTGAGTTTTGTTCTCCTCTGGAAGCAGCACTAAAGTCTCTTGTTCTTCTCTCCATCAAATTCTTGTTCATCAATCCAATAAGTCCATACTCATGGATCAGACTCGAAATTCCATTGGTGGCATTGTGTTCAGGATGGGCTTTGAAAAATGAGGTGGATGTGTTCATACTGCTAAAGGGATCCTTCATCAACACTCTAGGGATGATGTTAAAGTTGTTATCGGTTGACCACCTTATATGGTCATGCAAGTGTTGAGAGTTTGAGTACCCTTGAGGGGATAGGTATGTACTTGAAGCGGAGTTCAACTGGTTGGAGACTAACGCTGGGTGGAGCAAAGAATTCGAAGCGACGGTGTTTGAATGATGATGAGTTGAATTGGTGGTGGTGGTGTTGTTGTTGCCGTTGTTATTTTCGTTATGAGCGGCACCATCGGTTTCATTTCTGTTTGGATAAGAAAACGATATTCGACGGTCTCTTCTGTGTACGGTCAATGGGATGCGTACTCTGAAGGAGTTGAACTGTTCGTTCAACCTGTCTAATGCCTCTGTCGGCCTTAGAGATTCGCTATCTTCTTCTCTTGAGTCTCTTTCGACGGGCATTTGTACAAGGAAGACTGCGCAGAGAAGTTATATTGTATTATATGACAAACGGTAATGCTTTGGATGTAATGTGCCGCTTCCTTCTATTTCCTATGATGTCAAGTCTCAAATAGGGCAAATGTTCATTATCGAACAACAACTGAGTAAATGGGAGTTTAAATTGGAAGGGAAGGGAAATAATAGTGGATATAGTGAATATTTGAATGTTGTCTTGTTGGTTCTATCTTCACCCTTGATAATTCATTCCCCTTTACTCCCTTCTTACTTTATGTATATATACATATATACGCTACAGATGCTTATTATACACCATATGATGTATATATATCTGTAAATTGTATGCACAGCAGGGGCAACAGTGTGGAATAGCGGCGGTACTCGCACGCACTTTCCCCGCTGGGGCGGGGCCCACCCACCACTAACCCACCACCACCTACCTGTACGTCGCTCGGCAGCATGATTGGATTGACCAATATAACTCTCCCTCCTCCTCCTCTATGCCTTTACACACCTCTATCACTTCTAATCAAACTAAATTGAAGCAATTGAAAAACAAAAAAATAAACGTCAGCTACAGGATTCGAACCTGTGCGGGCATAGCCCAAAAGATTTCAAGTCTTTCTCCTTAACCGCTCGGACAAACTGACACTTTTTTTTGAAATATTTTATGGCAGTGCATATAATACTATTATCCTACTTGTTACCCGGCCTTTACGTCCAAATTAGGCAAGCGCCGCGTAGCTGCTGTGCCCCGTCGCCTTTCCGCCGCACTATTGTCCACTAGGGTGTGTACGCTCAACACAGAACAGTAAAAAAATACGCGCCTTTTATTTTTAGTTTTAAACGTTTTATTACCGTAATACAAATATGGCAGTCATTTGGACAGTTGAACATTTAGGCAGTTTAGACAGCTTGTAGGTATAAAAGGCGGCCATTTTCCCCACCAGAATTTCAATTGACAATTTCTTTGCACTTTTCTTATCAGCCTCTTCTTCTTCTTTCTGCTATCTCCCTGCATACATTGTTAGGTTCATACACCCATCTATCATTGGTGCTGGTGCTAGTTTCTACATCGTACCTCGTTATACCACACCATGGATAGCACTTGCTTTACAATTAGTCTCCTTTCCTGTCTTTCTTGAAAGGGTGATCCTTGCCACTTGATTGTTGTCAGCATTGGTTGATTACTCCATGTCGTTGATAATGATGATGCTGTTGATGTCACTCTTGAAAAAACTCCTGACCTCCAGAGTTGAAAACAGTTGCACTCGGAATTAATCTGCTTCTGTGTGGTTATTAAATTTTCATCTTTCATTCTTCAGTCTTTGGTTTGTCAAGGCTTGCATGTGTGTCATCAGTCCAGATAATTCTGTTCCATTCATTACAGTGTTGATGTTAATACCACATGTTGTTTTCATCATCTTTCTGCTTCTTATTGTCTGTCGCCCTGCCTGCCTCGTGGTTTGATTAGGCGTCTACAAGACTAATGCCAACCACCCACTTCTTCACAACCAGTCCTTCAATGTTTTCCATCTGCTGAGACCTTGATTCTCAACGTTTTCTTTTCTTTTACATGTTGTCTGCTCACCTGTCGCCCATGCCCATCGATCATCAACCATTAACCCTTGCCCTTGAACCTCAATGCCAGATGAAACATTTTGATCTTGCTAAGTCTAGACGATCAGAAAGTTCTGTTTGTGATCATTGACTGTTTGATAGGGGGTTTCTGTTTTGTGGATCGTCTTGTAGTTTTCATATGTGTGAGTGTCTGGTCTGATATGAATGTTTTTTGCTGCTTCATAGTCACATGGAGAGTTGCTGCTGTGTGACTGGTCATTCGATACCAGGTTTTTTACCCTACCATGACCTCTCTTTCTAGCAACAGAACCTGTATAGTAGGAATGTATGTATGCAAGCGTGCAAGCGTGCAGGAAGGCGCGTGTTGCCTGGTGACTGACGCCTCTTCTCCTGTGCCCGGTGGATTGGTGGTTCCCCTGTGTGTGTGTGTCCAGCCAGCACTGACCGACTGACGGATGCCCAACCATCCTAACCTTTCCACTTCCACGATCTGTTCTGCTTGGTACCTGTGCGAGGACTCAACACAATAGTACTACTAAAAACAAAGACTCCCACTTTCCAATTCCCGTATTCTCTTCTTTTACCATCTCTCTGTATACCCACACCGTCTTACAACGAGCACAATAGGATACTGTCGTCTCTCCAATTGACATCTACTTGTTCTTCTGCATCATAGTGAGCAACCAGATCATATACATAACAGGGAACAGGCAAAAGAAAAGAAGAAAAAGTAGTCAGTTCATCTATCTACATTTGCATCTACTCTTCTCCTTCACCTATATCTTCATACCGATTGCTCAAAGCATTCATTTTTTTGTCAAAAGCACACCACTGCATCTAAACCCGACCTAATCACAGTCTTCATAGACTAGATACAGACTTCAAAAGTTTCCTACATCATTCAATTGTGCGTTATAATCATCCGCGTTTCTCACAAGACTACAACGGTTCATCCTTCAAGCTAAACCACTTCTTCCACTCCCCATCAATTGTTTACCACAGCACCACAATATCACAATGTCATTGGATATCAAATCAGAAATTGAGAGCAATCCAGAGCTATACGGCTTGCGTCGCTCGGGTAGGGCTAGGGCCAGACCGGCTCCTGTCATTGAAGAATCAGATTCGGAAGAGGAGGAAGAACAGATCAAGACAAAAAGGAGAAAGGTTTCCAAGAGAGACAATGAATTCAACGATGATTCCGAGCAGGAGGATGCTGATGATGATGATGATGATGATGGCAATGACGATAGACTCGACGAAGATTCTGACGATGTATTTGTAGAGTCCATTAGATCAAAGAAAAGATCAGCTACCAAAAAGAAGAAAGGATCTTCCTCCAAAAAACAGACAAAAACGAAAAAGACAGAGTCTGAACCTGAACCATACTACAGTTCCGAACTTAGATTTTCCACCAGAAACAACAACAAGTCGATCAACTATGCTCTCGAGGAAGAAGACGATGAGAATGAGTTTCTCATGTCCGAGGATGAATACGCAGATGCCAACGGTGACTACTACTACCAGGAAGAAGCAGCTCCTGCTGAAGAGCAGCAAAGCATAGACCTCGTGTTGGACCACAGAGTGATAGGTGACTCCAGTGAATCCGACAATGAAGATGAAGATGGTAGGACGCAGGAACAGATACAGAAGAGAAACGACATTGTCTCCAACGGTGATCCAAAGGTGGAGTTTGAATACTTGATCAAATGGACAGACACTTCGCATATTCACAACACCTGGGAAACATACGCCGATCTCAAGTCGAACGGTCTCAAAGGTTTCAAAAAGCTCGACAACTATATCAACCAGTACATCGTGATGGATAGACAGATCAGAAAGGATCCATACGTCACAAGGGAAGACATTGAACAGATTGACATTGAAAACGACACCAGAAGAGAAAATTTGCAAGATTACAAAAAGGTTGAAAGGATCGTCGATAGCGAAAGGGTCACCTTGGAGACGGGCGAGTCGGAACTAAGATACTTTGTCAAGTGGAAGAGACTCAACTATGACGAATGCACATGGGAATCAGCATCCGAGATTGCTCCAATATCACCACAGGAAGTGAAAAAGTTCCAAAACAGACAAAACTCTAAAATCTTACCTAGCTTGTCTGCCTCCTATGGCTCCAACAGACCAAGATTCGAAAAGTTGACATCACAACCTCTGTTCATCAAAGGTGGTGAATTGAGAGATTTCCAACTCACAGGGTTGAACTGGATGGCTTTCCTCTGGTCAAGAAACGAAAATGGTATCTTGGCAGATGAGATGGGTCTAGGTAAGACCGTTCAAACAGTTGCCTTTTTATCCTGGTTGATCTACGCAAGAAGGCAGAACGGTCCACACCTGGTTGTTGTGCCATTGTCCACCGTTCCAGCATGGCAAGAAACGTTCGACAAGTGGTCCCCAGATTTGAACGTGATCTATTACATGGGTAACACCAAGGCCAGGAAAAACATTAGAGACTATGAGTTTTACAGCGGAGGCAAAAACAAGCCAAAATTCAACATCCTATTAACAACGTACGAGTACATCTTGAAAGATAGGTCGGAGTTGGGCAGTTTCAAATGGCAGTACCTTGCCGTTGACGAAGCACACAGGTTGAAAAATGCAGAAAGTTCCCTATATGAAAGCTTGAACGATTTCAAAGTTGCAAATAGACTCTTGATAACAGGTACTCCATTGCAGAACAACTTGAAGGAGCTAGCTGCATTGTGCAATTTCCTCATGCCTGGAAGGTTCCAGATCGAACAAGAGATTGACTTTGATACACCAGGCGATGAAGCTGAAGGGTACATCAAATCATTACAGAACGACATCAAACCGTTCATTTTGAGAAGGTTGAAGAAAGACGTTGAAACCTCGTTGCCTGGAAAGACCGAGAGAATCTTGAGGGTTGAACTATCCGACGTGCAGACCGAATTTTACAAGAACATCCTAACGAAAAACTATGCCGCTCTAAATCAAGGTGCAAAGGGATCCCAGGTGTCATTGTTGAACGTCATGGCGGAGTTGAAAAAGGCCTCGAACCATCCATACTTGTTTGGAGGGGTCGAGGAAAGAGTGTTGGCAAAAGTTGGAGGCTCACACTCCAGAGAAAACGTGTTGAAAGGGTTGATCATGTCCTCGGGCAAGATGGTGCTCTTGGATCAACTATTGAACAAGCTCAACAGGGATGGACATAGAGTTCTCATCTTTTCCCAAATGGTTAGGATTCTAGATGTCCTTGGTGACTACCTACAACTAAAAGGCCACACTTTCCAAAGGTTAGACGGTACGATCAACTCGCATAAGAGAAGACTCGCAATCGATCATTTCAACGCTGAAGGGTCTAAGGACTTTGTGTTCTTGTTGTCTACCAGAGCAGGTGGTTTAGGTATCAACTTGATGACTGCTGATACCGTTATCATCTTTGATTCCGATTGGAATCCACAGGCTGATCTACAAGCTATGGCTAGAGCCCACAGAATCGGTCAGAAGAATCACGTTATGGTTTACAGGTTTGTTTCTAAAGATACCATCGAGGAGCAAGTTTTGGAAAGGGCAAGAAGAAAGATGATCTTGGAGTACGCCATTATTTCGCTGGGTATCACTGACAAGCAGAAGAAAGACAAGACTCCAACCTCTGGAGAGTTGAGTGAAATCTTGAAGTTTGGTGCCAGCCACATGTTCAAGGATAACGAAAACCAAAAGAAGTTGGAAAATCTAGATTTGGAAGATGTGTTGAAGCATGCAGAGGATCACGTTACCACGCCGGAACTGGGAGAATCGAACTTGGGTGGTGAAGAGTTTTTGAAACAGTTTGAAGTGACCGATTATAAAGCCGACGTTGACTGGGATGATATCATTCCTGAAGAAGAGTTGCAAAAGTTGAAAGAAGAAGAGGAAAAGAGAAGGGAAGAAACATTTTTACAGGAACAGATTGAGATGTCCTCTAGAAAGAGATTGGCAGCTGTCAGAAAACCAGAGTATGACGAAAGCGAAGACGATACGGCAAATGGAAGCGATTACGAGAGCAACAACGGTGGTGGTGGCGGTAGAAGAAGAGGAACCAAGAAGTTGGACATGGTTTCAATGAACGAATCGCACATCAGAAGTGTCTACAGGGCCATATTGAGGTATGGTGATATCACTAACAGATGGGAAGAGCTTGTTGCTGATGGTACCCTACCAAACAAAAACCTAGATGTTTTGAAGGAGTGTCATAAGGAATTGACAGATAGCAGTAAGGCCGCTGTTGCACAATATGAGGAGGAGAAGAATGATGCCCTAAAGGAATTGGAGGATGCTGCAACCGCTGAAAAGGAAAAGATTTCGAAGCTTCCACCATTGGAAGATGGTAAGCCATATCCAACACCTGCAATGCAGGCCTACAACAACAAGAGAAGAGAGAAAAAGGCCGTGTTGATTGAGTACAACGGTGTCAAGAATTTGAACGCTGAATTCATCATCAACAGACCCGAAGATTTGAAGCTATTGAGATCGTTGGTACCAGAGGAAGATCCAATGAGATTCAGATTCAAGAGAGAGCCTAAGGCTGTTCATGGCTGGACTTGCGATTGGACCTCGAAGCAAGATACGATGTTACTGATTGGTATCTTTAAGTTTGGATATGGTGCTTGGGTCCAAATCAGAGACGACCCGATCCTAAACCTGCAGAACATGATGTTTTTGGACACCGCTCCAGCAGGTGCCACCAAGGAGGAGAAGGACAAGATTAACAAGAGAACACCTGGATCCATCCATCTATTGAGAAGAGCAGATTATTTGCTCGGCTTCTTGAGAGATATTGAGAATGGTACGTTTAACTCCATACCTGAGGTTGCCAACGGTAAGGAGCCAAGAAAGCCAAGGGTGAAAAAGACAATCAAAAAGTCGTTGTCCACTCCTGATCCTGATAGCAAGCAAGGTACACCAAGACCTCCACATGTTCCAGGCTCGCTGCTGGGATCTAACTCTGCCTCGTCTTCGATGAACCAACCAACGATACAACAATTGATGAAGAGACTGCCGCAAAAGCCACAACGTGCATCTGGCCAGCCTGCATCATCATCTAACTCGACATCTGTTTCATCACCATCGGCAGCTTCATCGGCTGGCTCTGCATCTTCGATATCCTCATCATCCTCAGGATCTGCGTCAACTACAGCATCAACAACAACGTCAGCCATGTCTACACAACCAGCTTCAGCATCAAAGAAAACATCTCAACTTGCTCATGCAAACAAGGCTTCCCACAGTAACGGAAACAGCCATCCTGAGCATCCACTTCTTAGACCAGTTGAAAGAGATCTGAAGATATGGCAGTCAAAAGGAAGAGGTCTGGAAAAAGCCGATTGGGTTCACAAATTGAAAGAGGCCTTGCTTAACATTGGTAACCAGATTGAGAGGGTTTCCACTGCGGACAAGAAGTTGAATAAGGAGTTGTGGTATGTTGCTCAAAAGTCTTGGCCTAATCCTGGTGTTAGCCCTGAGTTGATTAAGAACATGTACAGGAAGAAGGTTTCTCACATGAAGGAGAATGGAAAATGAAGATGTTGCTCGATTGGTCCTCCTGGTAATTGCATAATTTTTCAGATATCGTGCGTTGGATGTCTCGGCTTGTCTTTTGCAGCCAGGTGGAGTTGGCGTGTGTTTTTCGTACTCTATCTGTTTTTAGTCTCACCTACCGCGTTCAATGGGTTTTGAAGTGTTCTTTCTTATTATAATTTTATGATCATTTCTTTCACAACTCGTAAGTGCTTGTCCAGAGCAACTTTAGCAGTCAAGCATGTAATCTGAATAAAACAAATTGGGTTTTCATTTGGGTTTTTTTGTGGTTTTTGTTTTGAAAATAATATTAACAGAAGGACAAGAGTAGCACTTAGAGAGGCAATGCTTCTAAGTAAGGTGATTTGAAAGAAAAAAAGGGGGGTCAAACTGCCAAACCAAAAGTCTGGTAGCACTTCATAAATATAAAAACGTCATGCTACAGTAGAGATACACTTATTCACGATGAGGAAGTAGTTGTTATGGGCATCGAAAACCATGTACTCATCATAGATGGCTCTGAATGAGTATCCACCTAAGATAACTCTCGCTTTATCAATAACGTTATCACGTTCAGTTTCAACGTTCCAGAATCCTCTAACGACAACGGAATCCATTGGTTGAGGCATCTCCTCCTTTTGAATGTAAATCTCACATCCAGCATGTACGAAACCCATAAAGTCAAACGGAACCAAAGGAACAATGTCTCCATGATGAGTGACCCTAGTATAGGAGCCTGGAGGGAAAGAATCTAGCTGTTGGGATCCATAACCTTTAAGCAAACCTTGGGTATCATACTGTTCATCAAGCCATTTTGCAAGGGCAGGACTGGCAAACTTAGGACCGGCATAGGTAACCACTGCAGGATTGAGGCCCAGCATCTGCAACTCAATTGCTCCCAAGGAAGCCAACGATGCACCCAAGGAGTGGCCGGTAACCAACACCTTATAGTCAGGGTGACGTTTGTGTTGCTGTAGAACCGCATCTAGACCCTTGTTGTAGAAAGTCTTGATCGCCTTGTAGAAGCCAACGTGAGATTTACAGCCTGGACAATCAAATGGAAGGGTATTTCTCCTTGCTTGAACCACCCATGGAACATATTCAACTGGGGGGAAGGTGAAATCAACCAACCATTCCTCAAGAGCTGAGGTACCTTTGAAAACAACAATAATTTCTTTGGATTCATGGTTAACCAAAGTGACACCATGAACAAGTCCATTCCAGATATTGACAACCTCAGTCTTGCTGTCATCGCCTGTACAGGACACGATTGGACATGCGTCTTGCAACTTTCCCTTTTCCAAAGTATTTGAAGCAATACAGTAAGCAACTGCAGAATATTTGGCACATTGAACCAATTGATCATACATTTTTTGGTCTTCAAGGCCAAAGAGATAGATAGTGTCAGCAATGCTTGAAAAGGTATCACCACCATGAATGGCAGCAGCTAGCACAGGGGAGTTGTTAGCGGACGTTGAGTTTGCTAGCTCATAACTAGGAATTTCTGGCTCCGGCAAAGTTGGAGCAGCAATTGATAGCCCGATTGCACCCACAACGGATAAAATAAACCTGAAAAGCATGGGCTTTATAAAAAAAAAAGAGTTAGCGATGGAGATGGATTCGAAGAGTAAAAAAGAGGACATCGGGAATAGAAACCGATGAAGTGCAAAGAGAAAAGGAGAAGGGTTCTTCAGCTAAATATCCCCCATTTTTACAGACACAGAAATAAAATAACTTTGTTTCCTCAATTCAATTCCAGTGTTAAAATCTTTCCCAGATAATGAACAGAAGGATGAGGTATCATTGCCCAGACAAGTAGGTGTCTAAGAGGAGGAGAGAACGGTAGCCAACGCTAGCCAATGAATGCTTGCTCTTGATTCTATAATGTAAAATACAGAAACCAGTCTAGAAAAAGACCAAGTATCAAAATTGGTAGTGACCTATATCAACAACCCCCCCTCTTATTAGCTACTGATACATAGAAGAAGATCCAGAATGGTAGCACGGAATCTGCTCTATTCTTATCTGTGCAATCATCTAAACAAGGCGGTGTAGAAACTGCGCATACAACATGCACAAGTACTTTAATCACGTGACACAATCTGCCATTACTCCATTTTGTGTCACCACCAAAACATCACAGCCGTTGAAAAATTTTCAGGTAAAAAAAAATCACCAAAAAAAATTCCTCTTCAACACCAAAGAGGACAGGGAAAATACACGTGCAACAAACAAGCGCTCTTTGTACAAGAGGATGTCCTAAAAAACTATATCAAACACCTTCCTTCTTGTCCCTTTGATCCTTCAGTCTTGATACTTCTCGAGTCCATTAAGCACTAATCACAACTTTCTTCAATCATTAAATATTTGTTTCTTCAATAGTCTCTTTAACAAGGATTATTACCAAACACATATTCAAAAAAAAAACAAAAAAAAAGTTAAAAAAGTCTCCAAAAAAAAAAACTCAACTCACCACTTGTCTTTTTTTTCTTTTTGATATCCATTATAGATTCTTTAGTATCCAACAATATCAAGGAACCTAGACATACAGGAAACATCACACGTTAAAGTACATACACTCACCCCAAAGTATACTTACAATGTCTTCCACTGATATCGATCAACTCACCCAACAGACTGAGAAGTTGTCCGTCTCTGGCTCTGCTCCAGTCGAAACCCCAGCCGCCACTGTTGAAGAATCCTCTTCCACCGGTGAATCAACCCAACAAGGTGAAACTCTTGCTTCTTTGTACGTTGGTGAATTAGACTTCAGCGTTTCCGAGGCTGACTTGTTCGAGGTTTTCTCTCCAATTGGTCAAGTCTCCACTATAAGAGTCTGCAGAGATGCTGTTTCAAAGCAGTCTCTAGGTTACGGTTACGTTAACTTCCAAAACCATGAGGATGGTAACAAGGCCATGGAAGCTTTGAACTACTCCTTGATCAAGGGTAAGCCATGCAGAATCATGTGGTCCCAAAGAGACCCTTCGTTGAGAAGAAACGGTGCCGGCAACATCTTCATCAAGAACTTGCATCCAGATATTGACAACAAGACTCTACACGACACCTTCTCCGCCTTTGGTGAAATCTTATCCTGTAAGATTGCCACTGATGAACACGGAAACTCAAAGGGTTTTGGTTTTGTCCATTACGACACCGCTGAAGCCGCTCAGGCCGCTATTGAAAACGTCAACGGTATGTTGTTGAACGACCACGAAGTCTTTGTTGGTCCTCACTTGGCCAAGAAGGACAGACAGTCCAAGCTAGAAGAGTTGGTTTCCAAGTTCACTAACGTTTACGTCAAAGAGATCAGTTTGGACTGGGACGAGGAGAAGTTAACCGAGTACTTCGCTGCCATTGGTCCTGTCACCTCTGTCTTTTTGAACAAGGATGAAACCGGAAAGTCAAAGGGCTCTGGTTTTGTCAACTTTGCCGCTCATGATGATGCTGCCAAAGCTGTCGAAGAGTTAAACGGTAAGGAAGTCGAAGGTAAGTCTCTATACGTTGGTAGAGCCCAAAACAAGAGGGAAAGAGTTGAGTCATTGAAGAACCTGTACGAATCTGCCAGACAAGAAAAGTTGAGCAAGTACCAAGGTGTTAACTTGTTCGTCAAGAACTTGGATGATACCATCGATGACGAACTTTTACAGGAAGAATTCAAGCCATACGGTACCATCACCTCCGCCAAGGTCATGTTGGATGAGGCTGGAAAGTCAAAGGGTTTCGGTTTTGTTTGTTTCTCAACTCCTGAAGAAGCCACCAAGGCTATTGCCGAGATGCACCAAAGAATGGTCGCCGGTAAGCCATTGTACGTTGCTCTTGCTCAAAGAAAGGAGACCAGAAGATCCCAACTATCACAACAGATCCAAGCCAGAAACCAGATGAGAATGCAACAGGCTGCCGTCCAGGGTGGTATGGGTCAATTCGTCGCTCCAGTCTTCTACGGCCAAAATCCAAACTTCCTACCACCAGGTGCTAGACCACCATTCCCAGGTGCTCCAACCCCACAAATGATGATGCAACAAGGTATGCCAAGGCCTCAACAAGGTGTTCCAGTTCAACCTCAATTCAGAGTTGCTCCAAACGGTCAACCAATGCCAATGTACGTGCAACCAGTCTTTGGTGATTTCCCACAACAGCAAAACGGTAGATTGCCACAGCAGAGATACTACCAAGGTAACAGATTGAACCAACAGCAGCAACAACAGCCACAACAACCACAGCAACCACAGCAACAGCAAAAGAGAAAGGAGAACGGTTCTTCGTTGGCCCAAATCCTACCTCAGTTCCCACCTGAACAACAGAAGAGAATGTTGGGTGAGGAACTATACCCAAAGATTGTGGCCACCGGTAAGGCTCAAGGTCCAGAAGCCGCTGGAAAGATCACCGGTATGATGTTGGACATGGACAACCAACAAATCTTGGCCTTGTTGGAAGATGAGGAGTTGTTCAAGACCCAATTCGATGAGGCTTTGACCGCTTACGAAGAGTACAAGAACAAGGAGACCGAAGCCTCCGCTTAGATAGACTTTGATTAGTTTTGTTTGAGATGTCTGTGCTTTTTGCCTCCATTGTGTTTTTTGGCTTTTTTTAACTGAATATTGATTGTGTTAGTTGCTTTATGGGATATAATTTACAGATTGATGATTAGTTTTGGTTTGGGAAATGGAAGGGATATATTACTTGCGTGTTCTTCTTAACAACGTGTTTGTGCTTGCTTCTATGTTGATGCTTTTTTGATATACTCAGAATTTATTGAAGTGAGCTATCCTTCTGTCTTTTTCAAACCTTTCCACTAGCTTTATTGTTTATCTTGCTCCCTCCCTCTTTTTTTTTACGTCCCTTCCCCTTCTCCCCCTTCCTCCTCGTCTTTTCGAGATTTTTTTTGAACTTTTTTTATGAAGGAAAAAAAGTTAATATATCGAATCTTTTGTTTAATCTTCAATTAATCGATCATGCTTTGTGCTCTTTAAGTTTTTGATGACTTGTAATCAAGCCAGATGCAGATTCAAGCACATACATCCCAGTGCCTTACAGTCCAGCAAAAATTATCTAGAGGAAGTGTTGAAAGGGTATAAAAGAGTTCACTTAAAAAACAAACAGAATACAGCATTGTCTAAAAGTACATACAAATAAAAGGAATCTAAAAAGACACCGGCACACAAGTCTTCAAACCTAACAGGGCAGGGAAATTTCATTCTTCATTCGTGGTTGTGCCTCCACCTATGGTGGTAACACCATTGACACTACCACCGGCCAACCACGCAGCCTGATCTGTGATGTCCTTCCATAGTTCCAGATCGTAGTTCTCAGTATCCAAACTTTCGAAATTTGGCAATTCTTCAAGATGGGTCGTTGTAAGTGATGGGAGCAACGATGGTGAAAATATCTGTGATTGCATGTTGGAGTTGGATGGGCCATGTGTGCTGTGACTGTTCAAAATGTGGGAGGCAATGGCTGATGCTTGAGAATGTGATGCTGGATTTAGGAAGGGAGACAGCTTGAAAGGTTGCAGGTTGGAATTTTCGTGGTTCATCATTCCCGAACCTTGAAGTGGTCCTGATGATGGGTTTGACTGTGGCAGGTTACTATCGCGGATCGATGAAGTCGTCTGCGTTGGTGTTGGGGAAAGACTTTCTCCCAGTGGGTCCATATATGGGCTTAGTTGGTTTGAGAAGAGATGGGTTGAAGGCTGATGAAAGTGATTTTGCAGTTTTGAGTGTTGCAAAGGCTCCGAACGTTGATTAAAAGGAGACAAGTTCTGATACTGCGGGTCCAAAGGTTGTATCAAACCATGTTGACTGTTATGGTTAAAATGATGGGGTTGAGAATGGAACTGGCGTTGCTGTTGGTGGTGTTCTTTTTGCTCAAAACTACGATTTTGACCTTGGAATTTAAAACCTGAAGCATCATTTTGACTATTCAAGTCAGATACAGGTGGTTTGAGATTGTCATTATGCTTTTCAATCAAATCTTTCATAGAACCGTTGAAATCTAACAAGCTTAACAACTTCAGTATTTGCTCTCTTCTCAATGTAGCGGGATGGTTTCCCAAATTCCTCATCTTGGTAAATATAATCAATGCTTGATCTAAATATTCCAATGTTGCTGCATGGACACCAAAAGTTGAGTTGAAAAGTACCAAGGTTGCAGTCGAAGTGAATAGATACTCTCTATCCATGTAACCAAAGAGAGCAACCATGTTCTCCGGCATCAAAGCCCATAGGGATCTGATAGTATTAATTGACGCTTGGAATGATGCATTCAATAATGTCAGTATGACTGGAGAGTATTTTGACAAGTCTAAGTATGTTCCATTCTTTGGATTCGAAGACTTCAAGTTTAACAATACAAAGTGGAAGAGCAGCGGTCTGACAGCAAGATTAATTCCTTGCAAGTATTCAGTCATCATGTTGACCACTAATCTGCTAACCTGAATCTCAGGCTGCTGGTAATCGCAATTGATATAGTCAGGTAGTGATTTTTTCCATTTGAGTAAGCTAACAACCATTTCATGGACAATAGGTAGAATGTTGGAAGATGGTTGTCTCGTGTATAAGCTTCTCAATATGTTGGCATTAATCTGTGTGATCTTGACACAATTTCTGATGAACTCAGCCTCAGGGAAAATGTAATTTTCACATCCCTTTGGAGGATTGGACATATCAAAGTCATCTGGTAATTCGCTTGAGATATCGTCGTCCGTCAAGGACAACGGCAAGCCTGCTTTGGAAGCCAACATTCGTTCATACATGTAAACGGTCCACCACAATCTTCTTCTGTGTTCCAGCTCGAATCTGTTCAAAGAATCTTTACCTACATCGACATGGAAACCCAAAACCAAGGATCCTCTTAATGCAATACCAAAGTAGAAGTATGAGGCAACGGTACAATCTGCAACTTGAAGGTAAAAGGCATATAGCAGCATAACTTCTATACCACCATCTCTCGCGCAATTGTCAATAGCACCACTTGCAAAGAGGCCAGTAAATAATTCACTTGCCTGGTTGAAAAATCCTGAACCTGGGAGCTTTGCAGTACCTGCATTTGCAGTAGCCGAAAAAGGTGATCCATCGCTCTTTGTTCCATAGCTGCCGCTACCATCATCAGCGCCAAATGCCGCTGCACCACTCCCTGTCTTTTGCTTCTTTCTCTTTTGCTTGCTGCCATGATCATTGATCTTGTACCCATTTAAGTTGTTTGCCGTTCCTAGATACATCTCACCAATCGCAAAAATCAATAACACTTTGCAGAACCATATGGTTTCCAAAATGGTGTCTGTTTCATCTCCGGATGCTTTCTCCTTGGAAGAAGTAGAAGAATGGCCATCACCACTAGAGGAAGTCGTCGTTTCGTCTCTTCCAAAGTCAGGCTTGAACTCCAGATCGTTGTATATCCGCCTCAAGTTCTCCTTGACTAGGCCTTCATTAAAAAAGTAAAAGCAGCCATCATTATACGAAATGAACGAGTCAACTAGGAGCATTGCGTAGGAGTATGAAGGGAGTGTGAAATTGACACTTATTCCTGGACGAGACTGTGTTTTCCCAAGCATGATACGATACGCGTTACCCTCTCTTTCCAAGATTGTCTCCGTTTCTAAAGGGTTGTTAGCTGACGTTGATGATGATAACAATCCTGCTGCTGTGGCTGCCGATTCTTCGCCAGTAGTTGAAGACGCCGATGTTGTTGATCCTGGTGATTCAATCTTTGCAGATGACGCCAATGGATTGCCGCTCAATGTCGAATCCAAATGTTTGTTCAGCATCATTGGAGCAACTAGTCTGTTAATCTCGAGACCAAATAGCGTCATTGATGACGAGCCAATGTATATTTGTTCACCTGTTCTTGAGTGTATTATACGGCCGTACCTGTCGAGGAAAGGAGGGATGATTTCACCGCCACTGTTGTTGTTGCTGCTGCTGCCACTGCTTGTTCCAATATTAGTTGACTTCTTATCCACCTGGTTTGCATCCTTTATAGTATCAGTTGGTGCATTAGCCCCTCTTTGGTGAATCGGGCTCGTCATTGTAGAGGTACCCAAAGGCTTCTCTGAACCGTTGCTACTCCGTCCATTGTTCGGCACTGGGCCAAAGTTCGAACCTCTCTCGTCACCGTTAACTGCCGATGATGCCGTGGATGTGTCAATTGAAATCGTCGGCGTTTTTTCTTCTCCAATATTGATCCCGGCATCACTGTCCCCAATATTTCCACCAGATATGCTCTTCATTGCACTCCTCAAGCTTGCATTTTCAATCTTCAACTTCGATATTTCGTCATGCAACTTGCTCAAGTACCTCATCGATATAACCACTTTCTTCTCGCCTTCAACGTACTCGCAAGTTGAGCTTGACTGTTCACATTTGGAGCAAGGTGGCCCTACACCATCGCATTTGATGTGCCTCTTACGGCAACGAATGCACGCTATATTGGATCTTTTCTTGGACGAAGAAGAGGAGTAAGAGGAGTCTACCGCCATGAGGGTTGCCAATGAATATTCAGCATTTAAGTTGGAAATTGAGCCTGTCTGATGTTGCAGGTGCCTGTCAGTGGAACCTTTAGTCTTTGCGGGTTGCATCGAAGGGCCTCGCTGATCTTCCATCGCAATAGATGTTGTCCACCAGTAAGTGTTGGAATCTCGTGTATGAGGTAGTCGAGTTCAATGCTGGTGACTGACTGTTCAGATAAGCGAAGTAGTTGATTGGCTGATTTTAAGCTGGTTACAACCAACAAAACGTTAAACGTTAATACACCCTTAACATAGCACAAACACTGTTGTTGCTCATCATTTACTTACTATTAACAACGTCTTCCCCTTTAGTACATTCTATGCGGGTGATCCACGCGGGCGCGCGCGCGCACTTTTGCCCGGCTCTGTCCCCGGTTATGGCGGGACGAAGAAAATAGATAACAGGGGGGGGGGGGGCAGGAGAATATGTAATCCCGTCATGGCACAGTGAGCATCATCTACAAGTAGCATCTGTCTATAGTCAACGGCTTCTTTAAACTGGGTAACAGGAAGTCGACGTATAGAATATAATAAAAACAGCATATAAAAATGGGAAAAGGTTCGTTATTAAGCAGACTAGAGCTAATCTAAGGTTGCTGCCTCTATCTTATCGGCAACTTCTTTAACAGCTGGAGCAGCAGAGGAATTACCAGGGAATTTGCTTCCTCTATCTTTGACCTTCTTAACCTTCTTCTTCTCTTCAACCACTGGGTAACCCTTGGCCTGAGCCTCCTGGAACTCTTTGTTTTCCGCAAACTCCTTGATAACCGGAGCCAAAAGCTCGTTGATGGTATCGGCAACACCAGCCTTCAAATCAACAGGACTCAACTGCTCCGTCCTGAAGGCCTCTTTGAGCGATTCAAAAGAGTCAAAAGTGATGTTACCACCGTACTTCTCAGGCCTCTGAACGCTGAACTTGAAAACTCCCTCACCAAACTTCAAGCTGTAGTAAGGAGCGACCACAAACTCGACAAAAGACAATAAACCATTCTCTTCGACGTTACCAGGGGCACAGAAGGCAGTGTTGATCTTCTTCTTGACAACCTTTGGTTCTTCTAGTATATCTATCTTTGAGTTTGGGTCTGAGGCGGACATCTTACCACCTTGTGCCAAGCCTGGCACCATAGGGTTCATCAAGTGTGCTCTTTTTTTGTAGCCTAGGGCTGCTAGGTTCTCCTCAGCCAACACAAAGATCTTTCTTTGATCAACACCTCCGAATTGGGCATCAACTCCCAAGTGCTCTTCGTCTAAGGCTTGCATCAATGGGTAGATCAAGCCGGACAACAATGGGTTGGCAACTTGCTTAACAACGTCGGCACCCGCCCTCTTGGCATCATTCTGGGAGACCTTGTTGGAAAGCTTGAAAACATCCATGATATATGGAGCACTCAGTTGGTATTCAGAACCGGTAACAAAAGTCAACTTTTCAACAGGGACATTGACGGACGTCAAGATGGCTTTGACGATGCACTCGTAGTATTTGGCTCTGTGTTGGACCACTTCCAATGGGGCCTTCATATTGTCCAAAAATGCGTGTAGATCGGCCAGTAACACCTTGATCTCACATCCAGCTTTAAGGAAATCGGCAAGCTTGAGCAAAGGAACAAAGTAACCACAGTGAGGTTTACCCGTTGGTGCAGTACCCCAGTAAATTTTGAGAGGTCTCTTTTCAACTTCAAGGACATTTTTGATGATTTGTGGGTTCAACACCTCTTGGAGATTTCTGGTGATGAGCTTGAACTGCTCTTCTGGAGTCAACGAGGTTTCAGACATTTTGTTGTTGAGATTTCTATTGACAATTATCACTCGAAGGATGACTCTATATGCTTACTGTATATTGTTTGAAGTGTGAGATAGTGATCGCCCGTTTTGAGAAGATATGTTCTCGTTGATTGGTGACTCTTTTTCATGGCTTTTTCCAGGTGCGTGCAGTCAAGGTTTCTGAGCTTCGCTGCTGTGCTGTGCTGTACTGTGCAGGGTAAGTGAAAAATCATAAACTTTTCTGGCAATCCCCAATTTGGACCAGAAAGGTCAACAACCTTTCTTTCTCTTTGACCAGCACAAGGCTTATCAAGGCTCAACAACATCAATTACACAATATTAGACCTCAGTGACTAGTCTCAGACAGCCATCACTCAACTCGCACACCACTCAACGCCAGACCACACAATCAATGTCCGAAGAGCAACTTCGGGCACAGCCTGAATCCTCCGATCTGGTACCAGCACCAGCAACTCAGCCTGCTAGGAAAATCATAAAGCTCGACCCAAATAACATCACAAGTACACTCTATATTCGTATGTATCAAGGCACCCAAAAGATGAGGCAAATTGGACACGAATTCTTGGAGTTTGATATCCGTTTCGACCCTTCAAAGAAACCAGAACATGGCATGCTTCGATATGCCAACCAGAGCAATTACAGACACGAGACGTTGATCAAGAAGGAGGTTGGCGTGTCCAAACTTGTTATCCAGCAGATTGCGAGATTGATAAGCGATAGCGAAGTTTTGTTTGAGACGGATGAGAAGTGGCCTAGGCCTACAAAAGAGTCGAGTCAAGAGGTTGAGATACGGTACGGTAAGGAAGTGTTAAGATTAAAGTGTCCAAGATTGGGCAGTATCAACGAGTGTAAGGATTCGGCAGATCCCGAGGGAATGAAAGTGTTCTATTATTTTGTTCAGAATTTAAGAGCATTGGTATTCTCATTGATCTCCTTACATTACAAAGTGAAGCCACTTTAGTCACTGCCACAAAAATCAAAGATATTAACTGAAAAGCAAAAAAATGACAATGCAAGTATTCAGGCGATTAGACAGATCTAGCTTTGAGAATAAACTCATCGAGATACCACTTGTGGAATCGATAGTCACCGCGAATCAACTCAGGATGGAACGACGTTCCTAATATGTGACCTTGTCTGACGGCTACAATATCACCTCTTTTGACGGTGGATAGAATTTCAACTGGTGCATTATTGTGTCTCACCTTTGGGGCGTAGACTATGTCGAATCCCTTCGTGAACGGAGCCACCTCATCATTTTTAAGAACGTTCTTTATGACAGGAGCTCTGATAAACACACCGTCAAACTTAAGCTCCCCGTTCTGATCCGCATCAATCCCGTCAAATCCAGAGAGTGACTCTGTGAATGACTCAGTCTGTCTTCCAAATGAGTTTCGTTCAACTTCAACGTTCAGTCCACCGAGTAACTTGTAATTTGGACCATCTTTTCCAAATTGAATCTTGGTGTTTGTCACTCTTTGAGAGATCAGAATGAGACCAGCACAGGTTCCCCAGACTGGTATATCCCCCGATTGGATCAGGTTAGATAATGGAAGATGCAACGAGGTACGCTGTAGCAGGATCGACATTGTGGTTGACTCACCCCCGACTAGAATGAGTCCGCTGATTGGACATGGCTGGTTTAGATCTTTTTCGGTTTTAATTCGTCTTGAGGAGAAGCTGTACTGCCGATAGGATGGATCCTTCGAGAGTTGATCGAATAGACCATCAAGGTGCCCTATGTGCTCTCTGAATGATCCTTGCAAGGAGAGAACTCCAATGACTATATCTGGTGCACTCTTTGTCATTCTTTTTTTTTTGTTAGCTTGTTGAGGCAATATATCTTGGGAATGGAATGGCGATGCGGTACTGCTACCCTGCGAGTGAGAAAATAAGATGCTTTTAATATAGAACTCTGTTAGTCACCATCCTTTTCCTTATTTCTTTTTGAAAGTATTGAACATCTGATCAGCTGTCAAATGTGTAATCTGGGATTGACTTCTAAAAGCCTTTGCCTGTCCAATAAAGCATACTTCTCTCTGCTGGAAAACACCTTCGCAACTTCTTCCCCAACTACTAAGATGCTCCCGCGTTGTGCTTTCCAAAAGTGAATTTTTCAGTCTTTCAAATCGAAACATAATACACACAGCCGTCTTTTCACTTTCAAAGTAAAACTTGGGCTTCGGGTTTGACAGCAGATTCTTCACTTTGACTTTTCTCCACAACTTCCATCAACTGTGAAAAAGTATTACCGTCTTTTTCTTTTTGCATTGTCGGTAAAGACTTAAACAGGTTGGAGAGCAAGAGTCAATAAGTAATTATTTACATTTGAAAGTGAAGCTTGTTCTGTCTCCAATTTGGACTATTTGGGAAGAGCAACAACTTATCATTTGAGGCTTATAAATAGCTCACCATATCTGCTCTAGCATAAAATGTCTTGATAATGAATGAATGATGAAGCTGCTCCAAAATCTTCACTAACCATTTTCCTGTACAACTATGTCACCATCTACATTCCAACATAAGGCAGGTCTTGCCCAGATGCTCAAATCCGGTGTCATAATGGACGTTACAACGGTCGAGGAAGCACTCATTGCTGAAAGATCGGGTGCCGTTGCAGTCATGGCTTTGGAAAGGGTCCCTTCAGACATCAGAAAAGAAGGTGGAGTTGCCCGTATGTCTGATCCATCGATGATCAAGGCTATCATGGAAGCAGTCAGCATTCCAGTGATGGCAAAATGTCGTATTGGACACATCGTTGAGGCTGAGTTGTTGGAAGCATTGCGTGTCGATTTCATTGATGAGTCTGAAGTTTTAACCGTTGCCGACAGAGAATACCACATTCCAAAGCAGGACTTTGATGTGCCTTTTGTCTGTGGTGCTAAGGATTTAGGTGAGGCATTGAGGAGGATTAAGGAAGGTGCTGCAATGATCAGAACTAAAGGTGAGGCCGGGACAGGAGATATCAGTGAGGCTGTCTATCACATCAGAAAGATCAAAGAGCAGATTTCGTATGCCCTTGAAAGATTTGGAGGTAGCGAGACAACTTCTGAAGAGTTGAACGAGTATGCAAAGACTTTGAGAGTTGATCCTGTTGATCTGCTTTCCTTGGTGCAGAATGGTGGGAAATTACCGGTTGTCAACTTTGCTGCTGGCGGTGTTGCCACTCCTGCCGATGCTGCTTTATGCATGAAGCTTGGTTGCGATGGTGTGTTTGTCGGTTCCGGTATCTTCAAAAGTGAAGATCCAGAAAAGTTGGCTAAGGCAATTGTTGATGCTGTCAATGGATTTGATGAACCAGATCTGGTTTTAAAAGCAAGTTTTAACTTGGGTAGGCTGATGTTTGGCGTTCAAGTTTCAGACTTGAGAAAGGAGGAGCGTCTCTCTTCTAGAGGTTGGTAGCATCTAACTGACTGATATTATTATTTGATAAATTTGATATACTTTTATGAATTAAGTAAATTGAAAAGTAAAATTGGCGAAGAAAAGAAGAATCGAACATAGCATGCAAAATAAAACATGAAAAGAAAAAAAGCGGAGCTGAAAGCTGGTAACATTAAAAAGTCAAATTACATACACCCAAAAACTCAGAAATAACTACCGTCAAAGCGGTCATACAGGTACTTCCTGGTTTCATCACCCTTCACATTCTTCTCGGACACTTCGTCGTGGGTTCCACCATAAAAATATTCACGGTCGTCATCTTCGAGCACATCATCATCCAAATGGTAATTCGAAGAAGCAAGTGCTCCCAAGGGATCAGCAGCACTGGTGTCAAAAGTCGACTGACTTTGTGAGAATGGATCTTTTGTACGATCAAGAGCCTCTGTAATTGGGTTGTTGTTGAACTTGCTACTTTGCAAAGATAGCGGAGCTGTGTTCGATCTCTCGTAGATGCCACCATAGATGTTCGAGTTTGCAAATGGATCCGCTTGTGTGATGGATGAGTGTACACGGTCAATCGTATGATCGCGAGGGATAGCAGGGGTTGTATTTGCCGATTGTAGGGATAGAATTGATTGGGATTTGTATATGGGATGATGGCTCACTGAATTTGGCTGCTCAAATGGGTCTTCTGTCACCCTTCTAACAGTGGAGTTCAGAGATGTATGCGATGAGTTTTGATGAGTGATAAATGACCTTGGATCGGTTTCCATTCTAGCCACAGCTGGTGGAACCTGTTGCCCCAAACTTCTCATGGATGTAGCCTCATCAAATGGATTGGCGTCAATTGCTGATCTTGCTGTCGAAGGAGGAATGTGGGTCAATGAATCAACGGTACGTATAGCGGTTGGAGAAGCATACGTTGATTTTTCTGAGAATTTGGCTTTGCTCATAGGTCCAAGGTTTTCCAATGAATCCAAAGAGGAGAATGATTCATCACTATCAAATCCAGTGCCCTTTCTCTTCACCAACTCCATCTGTTCCTTCTTCTCTTGTTCTTCGTACATCATAAGAACACCATGAGCGACCAACTCTTCACAGTGAGCCGTGAATGAACCACCTTGCTTCTTCCTGGTTGATGAACAGATGCATGCTGATGTCAGTAGAATCAGCACATACTTCAAGGTGAATACAAGCCAGATGACAAAGGAGAAAAACATGAATGATAGCAAGATGGCCTCTTGTCTATTAGTCGACGCAATCTCACTCACTATACTAGATATGTTTGACGAGGTGAATGAGTTGGAGATGGTGAATGCAATTGTAGCACCATTAAGAACCTGTCTGGGGGTATCTGCAAACATCCATAGGTAAATGCTGAAATGCCATGCTTTGTAAATGGTAACGACGAACCAGTCATGTGTCGATTGTGTGCTAACGCTTTCAAAGATGCAGAATTTTTCAAACGAATTTAAGGAGTGCAAATTTCTTGCAACGTCATCAAGGTATGAAGAAACGATTCTGCCTGATCTGTAAACGTGGATTCCATAGCCCCATGTAACTATTAACCAGAGCATCGAAATGCCTATGCAGCAAGTGAAGATGATCTTATATGCCATCAATGGAACGTACGAGATGGAGTGATAATCACTCCAGTTGTTCAAGGCATATATCTGAATCAACGTGTAGATATCAGAGGCAAGAAAGGCGAATTGCATGATCATTGTTGCTATCGATGTAGCATAGTTGAAAACGGTAAAGAAGGTGACTCTCTTGTAGTTATGGTGCCTCGTTATATCGTCAAATGTGAGCCTTTCGGGATCAACATTTTTCAGTTTGTTTAACAAGATGGTCATGGTATACGGTTTATCTTTTCAGTGAATTGAGGTATATTCTTCTGTGGGATGGTGTAATGAAACTCAAGTAGCTATTCCATTCTTTCCTTTCTGGAGAATTCTCTTGCCCGTATTTCAGTCAAAGATGTGGCTCTTTGTTGCAATGATCGGTCAAACGAGTCTTTTGAAAGTAAATCGACTGTTGAAGAACTTGAGGCGCGTTGGTTGAAGCAGGAAAAATGCAAAAGAAGGAACTAGACAGATGATTCAGGAAAATAGTTCATTATGTACCAAAGATTTTGATAAACAGAGGGGGGACCGTACAGTTTGAAGCTTGAATCAAATGTGTAACAGGTTTTTGGTTTTGAATATTTGGGGAATGTTTCAAGATAACTTGTATACAGAGCAAAAAAAGGCATCGCGATCTCGAACGTTGTTGAATCTGAAGGGATGACGTGCATGTGCATGTGCATGTGCATACTGGAAGGTAAACATTGAGAAGTTTATACGATTAAAAACAATAAGTGCCATTGTTTACTTATCGGCTGTGCACTTCCTGAACCTAAAAGCTTAATCTATTGCTGCTATTTTTAAAATAGCGACACTCGCGCGAGGATCTTCCTTCAGTGTGGGTGAGGCAGAAAAACAGGCAAAAGAGGTCTACTCAAAGTCAGAACAGCACATTCAGATGGATAGATACAAAGGCGTGTTTTACCGAACCACCGCCCGCCTATCTGACAACAATTCCCTACGTTACTCATGGAGCCTAATAAAACAAACTTCTTTGGGTTACAAAAGTGGAAGGATAACACACTTTGCAAGTGGTTGAATGATTACACAGGACACCCATTAATAACATCATCATAACACCTGACTCCCCTCACGTCTTCCAACTCAACACACTTCATCAACACCCTTTGCAACTTCTTTTCGTCTCCAATACACTCGTAAATGTCGGAGAGACAGCTGTACACCTCGCTCAACTGGTAACCCTTGACGCTACAGCATAACAGCTCCAAGTAATTTTTACAACGCGCAATGGCTGCATGCTTGTCATGTTCGCTGATGAATAACTTTTCCAACAGACTGTCATGAACAGTGTGTCTTGATTCGCCCATTGGATTTTTATCATGATCAACCTCCTGTAAGACTAGACATGTCAATCCAAGTATCGCATCAATGTTGTTGTCCTCTTTCAAATCCAAAGAGATTTCCAACTGTTGCAAAGAGTAACGAGGGTTGGCCCTGATGTAGAGCGAACCGAGCCTAGCGTGTGTCCTTGAGGTTGGCTTGAAGATAAGTTCGGACTCTTTGATGCAATCTTCTGCATCTTTAATCATTCCACATTTTTCAAAGATCAACGATGCCCATAGCCAAACCTCCTGCAGCATTTTTCTCTCTCTGTTGACCAATGTGCCTCCTATAGTCGTCACCTTCAAATTGCCATTTTCCTGTTGTGGCTTCTTGGAGATGATTTTGGTAATGATGTTCTTTTCATTCCTCACTGACGCTATCCCATTGCCGATCACATTTCCATTTCCAGTTGTACTTGTTGATAGCTTTGGATTCTTCAACGATGGACGGTGCGACCACTCTTTCTCAGAAGTGACTGATGTGGCGTCCTCGGTTATTCTTTTTGAAGAGCCATTCTTGATATTGTTGAAAGGCGTGGTGATGTTGAATAAGCCATGGACGATCTCAAAGAAAGAAGGAAGACATTCCATGGCGTCCACCGGGCCGCGTTCTGATTCAACAAGGGCCACATAAGTCATGAAAATTTGAATCATGTTCCAGCGTTGCTCGACCGGTAACTCATGTGAGTTTTCTGTTGTCGACAGTTGCTCGTTGATACTAGTGAGTAGTTCGGACGCAATGAGTAGCGGTCTATCAAGGTTCTCTTCTGTTGCTGAATAGAGCAGAGTGATCAGATTCAAGTATTTCAACTCATTTGGATTCAACTTCACTGCAGTTTTCAAATTCTTGGTTGCTTCTTTGATCCTATTGAGTCTGATCAATGAGATGGCATATTCGTAGTATCTGGAAGAAAGAATCAGAGCGCTGGTGGTGGAATCTTTAGGGATGAGTGCAACAGATCCAGCAAACATCCTGTTCGTCAATTCCAACCTCTGTTGTAGTATTGCCTGGGTAATTGTGAAACGCTGGCTTAGCGCTTTTGATATCATACCCATTGAACAGTATATCCAACTCAATTTTTCTGCTAGCACAGTTCCTAACTTGGTGCCTTCGAGTAGTTGCAATAACTCATCTTTAACCAGATGGTACAAGTCTTGGAACTGCTCACTTATCTTATCAAAGGTGATTCTGTTCAAGCTTTGACCAACAAGGAACTGTAACATTGTGCAGTAGGTGTCAATAACACTAATTATGTCTGTATGCTTACCGCTGTTTAACACCTTCTCCTCGTGAATGTATTCCAAATAGACTCTGAACGTGGCTTGAGCCTTTTCAAAGTCTAGTTTAGCAACTGACAATACACACCAAAGTTTCATTGCGGGAATACTCTGGTATGACTTTCTCAGTACGTTATCAATGAAAAAATCAAACTTGGTGCTGGTGAAGTAGTCTTTTTCGACAAGGTATAGTACAGTCTCAACAAGGATTTTGACATCTTTGTTCGTATCGGAGGCCTTTGGGAACTTCAACTTCGAAACCAAGTCGTGCGTATACGTCTCAAATTTTAGAGATAGTTCCTTGTATGTGGTGTTGTCCTCTCTAGCTTTAAAGACTTTGAACGCAAATATATAGCTCAGTAAGGTTCCTGGCACAGATAGTTCTGTCAAGTCGGACAATTTGAGGAACTGAGTATGAAAGTCGTTGAGTGTTGTGACCTCGTTACCAAAGTAGTGAGATATAATTCCACTGATTGATATTTCAAGGTGATGCCAGCCCAGCAAGTTTGTACTAGTTGGTAGTGTCGTATCCAACAGCAGCCAGGACTTGAAAAATGAGGTGAAGTGGGGTGAACTTATGGACAAGTTCAGCGACTTGAGAAACAATACCAATTCAAATTCATCAGTTAATGGTCTTGTTGGTACCAGCGTTGGAAGATTTGAGGCTGGGCCTATAGTAGCCTTCAAGAGGTTGGCATAGTATTTGTCACCATTGCTGGCGTCAGAGACTTCCAGCCTTTTGAGCTCTGTATTCAATTGGTCAGTCAGTTCTGATGCTTCTAGTTGAGCAAGCTCTGTAAGCAAGGTCTGGGTTTCACCACCATTGTTGTATGCTGAAGCACCACCTATGGGTATCGCACCCGCGATCAGTTGGGTTCGTATGGTTAAGTCCGTGTCTTCAATCCGTGGTGACATAGCAGGAGTGATTCAATGAGGGTTTCTGTACTTGGGGAGCGATCACTCTGGAAGGTTATCGATTACGTCGTTGATAGTGTAATTGAGCCACTCTTGGATGGATTTTGATAATGGATTGTTCATAAATAAATAAATAAATAAACTTGAGTATCGTTTATCATCGTGTAGTTTAGTTCACTGTTGAGCCATAACAACAATTGTTCACTCTCTGTCTATCTCTCTTAAATTCAGTCGGGTGCTCAACCAACCAACCAACCACCAGCCACATATAAATTGACTACACGGCGCCACATTTGCTTTGTTGACTTTTTTTTTGCATCAGTCTCTTAACTGCTATATTTGTGGCTAATGTACGTATCTTAATATTCTTCCTTCTTTCTTGCTTTCTTTCTTTCCACTTCTTCTTCAACACTACCGGATACCACACAAACATATTGCAGCAACAGATCCTAAATATCGACTGAGTATGAACAATCTCCAACTGAGCAGAGTTGTCAATAATGTCCCAAGTTCACCGGACCACTCACGGGCTGGTACTCAGAGAGACTTGGAGCTCGAAAGTGAAATGAGCTTGGTTCCTATGGTGGAACAACCTAGCCAGATCATTCGTAAGAATGGACAACAACATGAACAACGTGAACAATTAGAAGCTGAAGTCGCTGTAAGAAGGAGAAATGGCAACGCAGTGAATGAGGTCATGCCACCATGGGCAGAAGCATGGCTTTCCGAGATGAAGGAGTTGTCTGATCGTGAAGGAGAAATGTTGGCTAACATCAACGAGAAATTGGTCAGCTGCGTTGAGTCAGAGGCTAACATCGACAAGGCATTGACTGGTTGCGAGGAGGGATTGGCTGCTTGCAAGAAGGGATTTGCTAACATCGACAAGGCATTGGCTGCTTGCGAGAAGGGATTTGCTAACATCGACAAGAGATTGACTAGTTGCGAGAAGAGAATGGTTGCTTATATAGAGGCATCCACTCGTTTCAACCAGGATCTTTTGACACTGGTTAATACGAAACTAAGCCCAATGACGTCTGCTCTTGAAAATCTTGTCCCGACTTTGAAGGGAATAAATGAGATGGACAATGCAAAAGGGGCCTTGGACCGTACAATGTCACATATCACACCTCCTTCAATCTCGAGTGTCAAGGATATTGATCGGTTATCTTTGCATCAGTGCAGAAATTATCTTGATGAGTACGGCGTGTTCTATACGCGCCATGATCGAAAGGTGCTCAAAGAAAAGCTTAGAGATGCTATTGGTTTTAATTGTCGGGGTGACAGATCGTACAGATTCCACGGGTTTTCAAAGAGAAGGTCTTTTTGAAGTCTGTTGAACGTAGCTTGCTTCCCACCACCGCTTTATAGCCGCTCGCTTCTACGTTTCTTCCTTCTTTTGGATCCTGTTCATTGAGTGAGAAACTGGATAAATCGCCCCAAGTGAAACAGTCGAGGGTTTACTGTATTGTCGCAACTTAATATTGGCGTGGATGCAAAGTTCATTGAACTTTGTGGTGGTAATTGTGCTGCTCTTGAGTTGAGTGCACGTGAACCCGGTAACCAAAGAACGAAGCTTATAGATGTGTGATACCATCACATCGGACACTTGATAATGAATAAACAGGATAAGCTACATTACGTTTACACAAAGGCCAATATTGCTGATAAGCTGATGAATCCCTGGGACACAACCACCTTCCAAGAGTTGCTGAAGCTGATGATAGGCTAATAGCTTATGAGAAAGAGTATGGAAGTATTTGCGTGAAGATGAACGTCTTCTGTGCAAATAACCCATTGTGTTAAAAGAGCTCTGTTCTTGTGGTGAAAATGGGCGCTTAGTATTAGTGATAGAAATGGTCATTTGGTAGCACCAATCAGATTTTAAGCAGCTCCACTGTGTAATTAGCTGAGAGTAGATTGGTCTCCGTGAATTGTATCATTCCGTTGGTTTTGTTCAGGTTGTCAAGAGGTGAATGTTTTCAGGCTGTGTGTGTGTGGCAGATGCGCAATCCACACTGTACAAAATGGACTGAGACTGAGCTTAAAAGCACAACGATACTTAGTACTTTTTTCCCCTTCTTTCTTTCTTGCTTTCCATTTCTTCTTCAATACTACCAGATATCACACAAACATATCGCACCCACATATCCTAAACATCGACTGAGTATGAACAATCTCCAACTGGGCAGAGTTGTCAACCATGCCCCAGGTTCACCAGATCATTCACTGGCTGGTGCCCAGAGAGACTCGGAGCTCGAAAGTGAAATGGGCTTGGTCCCTATGGCGGAACAACCTAGCCAGATCACTCGTAAGGATGGACAGCAA
>JAJLWO010000042.1:0-107325 GCA_030570775.1 Ogataea pignaliae | reverse complement strand
GTTCAGTGGTTGTGCTGAAAATCTTTTTGAAGTGCTGTACGCAGGAACTGATAGTTGAGTTTTCGTAAGTGGTTTCTTCTATCTTTTCTTGGAAGCGCTGTTTCAATTGAGCGTGTGACTTTGCCAAAAGGTTCTGGTTATTCGCCGACAGGTATTCCGCGTTGGTGAAAAACTCTTTGGAATCCGATTTTTGTAGGAGAGGGGTTAGTTTGGAGATAGTTCTGTTCTTGCATTGGATGAGTTTTATGTAGTCTTATGGCTAGGCTGGGTGGGGTCGGTGGATAATACTGTGGAATCGTCGAACACGTAGTCTAGGATGGTATCATGTTCCAGTATTAAGTGGTG
The DNA here is from genome assembly GCA_030570775.1 of Ogataea pignaliae. Taxonomy (NCBI): domain Eukaryota; kingdom Fungi; phylum Ascomycota; class Pichiomycetes; order Pichiales; family Pichiaceae; genus Ogataea; species Ogataea pignaliae. The sequence continues at coordinate 106,980 of JAJLWO010000042.1, read as the reverse complement.
GAACATGGGCTGTCTTCCCGCTGTCAGGTTGATTTCTTTTGTATCTGCGCTGGGTGGTGTTTTGTTTCTTGTCAGGCTCAGGTATATTGGAAAATGTGTGGACCCATGGAGTTGTGGTAGGTGCCTCTGAAGGTTCCGATAGTGAGAGAAGGTTTGTAGAATCGGTGAAGTCGTCGGTGCTTTTTTCCTTTGCTTGACTGGTAGAGCAATACCCAAAACCCAAATCGCACTTAAACGAGAGGTAAGACAAGGCCTCCCGCTCTCACCGGTTATCTTTAGCCTGTGCATTGACCCAATAGCCGGGTGGCTCAATCGATATCTGAAAGGATACAGCTACCAAGCTTTAGGAACCCAAATACCCTGTAAGCTCAAACTCTATGCCGATGACCTCAATAGGCTACATGTGGGAACGGAAGTATTTGGCAAATACTCAGGACTACATCTGAACACCCAAAAGACGCAAGCATATGGAACCAAAGATGGCACAGAATTGGGATACATGAATGTCAATTGTCATTTGCTGTCCCAAGATCCTCAATGCCTGTAGTAGTGGAAGGTCCGAGAACAACCTTTTAGCGTCTGCATGGATTTCGAGAACATCATTTCCCAGTTAACTGACCCTAGAGGCTACTCCAAGGTATTTAACAGCAAAAAATTATGGATAAATGATCAATAAGTATATCTGAATGCAGGAATGATAGGTGGGACATCAAAGAGCGACAGGACTAGCAAACGAAACAGGAAATGTAATGCTAAACTTGGATGACAATTCGCTTCGTCACCACCCAGAACATCAATCTTCGCATCTAGCGCTCATTTTTTTTTGAAACAAAACCCTGAACTACAGATACCGAAACCAGACACGCACTTATAATGGAAAAAAAAAATTATGTTGGCCCCTATGCAAAAAGTAGTTCTGGGGATGCCTGTATGCCGCCAAAGAGGCTTTCTTTGATGATTTGCAATTCTCTTTGAGGGTTGATTGTGAAGGTTTGTAACTGAACTACGGCGATACCAAATATAGGATATGAAGGCCTGCATCAACTGTGGGGGAAACCGTGAGCCACGTAAATGTAGGGCCGACTACCTAGTCCGTCAAGATTACAAAAACAACAAAAGGCGGTCAAGACTAAAACTACAGTCAAGGAAATCAGGGAGAAAACTCAGACCACCACGGGGGCCGGTGACCAGCAACGAATTTGTCGTGGTCGAAGAGGAGAACGTCCGTCTCACCATCAACACCAAAAAGTAAGAATACAGACTACTTCTTTCCAACTACTGGTGACTGCTCCTTAGGATGAGGAGGCAGAAACAGTCACTAATGGAAAAGGAACCCAATCCCTCATTCAACTTCAAGATGAGGAGCTGTTATTCTCTTTAGATAGCCAAGTGGAAACACCACAAAGCTGCCAAGAGAACGAAAAGTTGATCAACTGCATCTCGCCTTCAGACTTCTCCATCAACACAGCTTCTAGAAATAGAAGCAATTATCAAAGGTGAGTCGCTGACCATGACAAATTCGTTGCTGGTCACTGGTCCTTGTGGTGGTCCCTTTGGTGAGGTACGCAGGAGAACCTGAGTCTTCTCCCGGATTTCCTTGACCGTCGTTTTGGTCTTTCACCGCCTTTTGCTGTTTCTTGTAAGGACTAAGGAGTTGGCCCTACATTTACGTGGGTCATGGTTTCCCCCACAGTTGATGCATGGAGGTGCTTGGCCACACTGGTTGCGCTTATGCATGGTGGGGTGGCAATATGTGCAGTGGTTATGTGACAAAACATTGGTCTCCATCTCCTGGAGCTTGGATCTACCAGGGAATGCAAAAGCTGACGGGTTTCAGGATCTCACAGATCAAGGTGATGACTAAGAATTACTCGAAGCTGCTGCTCCTGAGAGGACTTCCACAAGTAGTTTCCTCGTGATCGATTGATTTCCATAGAAAGCATTTGATGCTCGAGTCGAATTCTCTACGTCCAGTAGCGCTTCGTCACATGGAGGTATGAGGTGAGGTCTCATTATGGATTGCCATGCACTATCAAGCATGGCATCGTATTTCACCATATAAACGTGAAGGTTTAGGTAGCGTGCTGGATCTGCTCGTTCCACAGTGAAGCCTTCGAATGAAGTCTGGGATATCTTTGCCAGTGTATCTTGGTGCAGGTTTTTCTCAATAACCACTAGTGAGAACACTACGAAAGCTGAGGAGAAATGTCTATTGGAGACCGTTTTAGTGGTCTCGGACACTTGGATTTCAAATGAACTTTTCGCCACTGAGACAGGCTTACTGTAGTGTTCTTCCTCCTCCTCCGAGATGAAGTTGGAAAGTTGCTCTTAAAGATTGGAGGGCTTTTGCTGTGAGAAGTATAGTCTCAAAGAGAACTGCTCACATCCCTCTGGAAGTGGGGTAAACTCCCTAATTTTCTGGTGAATCTGTATATCTGCTACGCCTTGAGGTTGGGTAGCACGCAGAATAACCTGGACACCTGGAAGCTGATGTCTTCACCAGCGAGCTTCTTCCGTGACCTCCATAGAGGCCGTAGTTGAAGGAGAAGTTTGAAGGCTAGACGCCGTTGATCAATCCTTTTTTTTTCTTGAGCTTTGTGGTGTTTCCACGTGGCTGACGAGAGAGAAGAGCATCACTTTATCTTGGGGAGCAAGAAAAACAAGCAGATTAGGATAATACAATAGTACAGGAGTTTATAATATACATTAATATATAGAACACCCAGAATCAAGCCACTAGTTCAAATATCCCTTACATCCAGGAGCACCACACAAGCATGGAATCCTCTCATCATCGTTTGTCTCCCTTTCAAACTTGTAATCGTAGGTCAACTCTTCATTGGCCCCAATATCCCTCAATGCATAAATGACAATCCTCTTCTTTCCTTCAACCTTGATGATCTTGGCAGTACACGAAGGAACACAACAGTGATTGATGAACCTTGCAATACCTCCTTTCTTCGAAGCATCAATTACGGTATTCTCATCGATTCTGAACAAGTATGAAGAACCAATGCCTGACCTGAGATACTTCTTCTCACGAACCTCGGCAACTTGCTGTCTGATTCTATCACCAACATATTCGATGATCATCTCTTTGGCTGCAATTGGTTCCAATGCATATAAACCCCAGTTGTGAATAGCAGATCTGGCAAATTGAACAGGCTTCTTTCTCTTCGTTAGTTGGTTCAAATCCAAGATGTCTGTTTCTGAACCAAGAATCTGTTTCTGTGCTGATATGTCAGCGACAAACCTTCTATTGTTAGCACGGTTGACTCTCGAACTGTATATGTTGTTGGGCTGTGACGTTGCTGTTTCGTTATCATCCTCATGCTGAATCGTATTAAGTAGTTTGTTTGCAGCTTTTCTACGATGGAGTAAGTATTCAGACTTTAGCTTGTCAGGAATCTTACAATAACCCTGTGTCTTGAACGATCCTGACGAGTTTTGCAAATCCTCATTGCCAATGATCACCTCTTCAAAGTCCAAAATCTCATTCTCCCACTCTCGGTTCTCCTGTTCCAAGAGTAACTGCTCGGTGGTTGCCTTCGTATCCTTTTGCTTCCAAGCCCAATATGTAATATCCTTTATATGGGTAGAGGAGACTGGCATTGATGCAAATGCCTTCTTGGCAAGTTCAAAGTCTTCTTCATCTTTGATGATGTCTTGTAAACAGGCAAGATCATACTCCATTGACCCAAAGTCATCTTGGTAAACAGGAACAGGTATGCCAGTTGATGGTTGATATTTTGGATCGAGCTCCTTCACTGTGGTGGTCGTGGTAGTCACCTCTTGGCCTTCGAGCGCTGTCGTTGCTACGTGCTTCATTTCTCCGTCTTCTGGTTTGTCAACACCTGTTCCTTTGGCGGCTTGTGCTACAGTCTCAGGGGAAGTAGGCTGTGAGATAGAATTTTCAATAGCGACAAGATCCAACTCTTTAGATTCATTGTCATCACTAGATGCTGTCCCAGAACTTTCAACTGCTGCCAACTTTTGTCTCTTTGAGCTTGCCACTTCTTTTGTTGTTGCTTGCTTCCTCTTTGCCGGTTTGATATCTTCCACTTCTGGAGTAGCCTCTGATTCTCCTTCTGATTCGCTCTCTTCCTCTTCTCCTTCTGAACTGTGATCGGAGTAGTTCAAAGCATGTGCCATTGGAACGGTGTTGAGCTTGCTCTTATAACCGGGCTTTGTTTTGGTGGTCTTCAGACTAACATTGGCATTGGCAGTGGTACTTTGCTTTCTCCTGAATGATGATAAAGATGTGATTGCAATCGACTGATGCTTCACCTCTCCATCCAACCGTGCTAAAGGGGGTAATGATTGTTTTGGTTTGTTTTGCCTCTGCAGTTCCTCCTGCAATTCTCTTTCCTTTCTCTTCAACTCCTCTTGTTCTTCCAAATGCTTGCTCAATATAGCCTTGTACTTGTCGTTTCCCAATATGTTGAATAGTTTAGGACCAATGATTCTTTCACGGAGATCCTTGAGAAGATAATTGTGGAATTCGCTAATGAGCATTGTCTTGGCCTGACCGACAACACCAATCTTTTCACCTATTCTCGTTTGACCCAACATTCTATCAGGAACAATAAACTCCATGAACATTCTATAGGATAAGAACCTTCTCCCATCTTCCAAATCAAAACATTTTTCACCATCTTTGAGATCGTTGAAAACAACATAAAAGCCAGCCTTATGTGTTAGGACTCTGTCACAGTTGTACTTGCTCAACACTTTTCTGATATCTGCAGAACTGACATCTCTAGTACTGACGTATCTATCAGGGATCATAATGAAAGGCCTGTTGTTTATATGTCTGTCAAAATTGGGTGGTAAAGAGAACGAAGAGAGGGCCTTTATATGACGATCATGACTTGATAATTTTAGCAGTTCTGCTGTTTGTGGATCATTGACAGAGGCTCCTGATAATATACCTGGAAGAGCCGATAGGACATTGCTACCTGCTGCTGAAAATGACGAAGAAGGTGGAGGTGGCGGAAGTGGAACAGTACCAGCAGCAGTGGTAGGGATGGAAGAAGGTGTTGATGCCGATGCCGATGATGACGATGATGGTACTCCTGCTGCTGATTGTTCGTCTGAATGTTGTAATGCTTTGATGTCATCCTTTGGTAGCTTGGGACCTGGACCCGTTGAAAGACTGTTAGCCGCCTGCAGTCTCATCTTTCTCTCTCTTTCTCTTTCTTTACTGCGAATGAGTTCTCTCTCTTGCAATATCCTGCCGTAAACCTTGTTGTACAATCGGTTCTCTTCGTTGATCCCACATTGTATCGTTGCCCCATTTATCACGAGTCTTTTATGAGATTTCTCGATTGATCTTGAAGCTGCATTGTGTGCACTTTCATAGTCTCCTTCAAACGATAAAACACACATTCCTAAGGGGACAGCAGTCATTGGATCATCAATCCCACGAAGTTCAAGTATGTTTCCAAATTGGGCAAAGTTGTTGCGAATGATCAATAAGGCAGTAGTTGAAGGGAAGTTCCATATCACTATTTCATTAGATGGTTTGGGCCCCACTGAGTACTTATCATACTTGAATTTTGGAATTGGAAGGGAGGTTAACGCTTTTTTCTTTGGTCTCCTTTGTAATTTGGCGTAATGTGGATGTGATGGTAATCTAGGATCCTGTATTAGCCTTGTTTTCAATGCGTTAGAATCCACAAGTTCATAGATTGGTTTGTTACCTTTTGAAGGATCTTTGTGAAGCTCGGGATCGTATACGACTTTACAACTTTTGTGTTCCTTGATGGAATCCAACGGTATCGTCTCCATTCTGCTCAACAGATGATTTTGTTGTGCAAACTTTGATGAATCATATTGCTTTCCCAGCTGTATAAGATTTTCATCATCATCATCTTCTTCTTTATCAAACTTTGCTGCTCCAGTGGATTCGTGAGTTGTTGATCGGCTCTCTTGTTCATAAGAGGGTGCAGTAGACACGGTAGAAGAACCATGGCCAAATCTTCGGCTGGTATTGGAGTAACCATTTCCCCAGTTCCTATTCCCATGATAGGATCCAAAATAAGATCCAGAATCTTGTATATGTGGTGAGTATTCGCCTTTTGTTCGTGGGGGAACGGGACTACCGTTTTTCCTTTGGGAATAGGGAACGTATCCAGCCCTGTTGAGATGCATCGTTCCCCTGTTGTAGCTGTCGCTGTCATTATAAAGCGGCCTTCCACCTCGGTAGGACATGCTGGTGTGACGATCTTGCTTTAGGTTCTTTGGTGTTTATGAATAGGGTGTGTGTGTGTGTCTGTGATGGACTATGGTTGGGAGACTGTTCAAAAATCTTTTTTCTTTGTGCAAGTTGTGGGCAGGAACTGTTATGGACGTTTTAGAATAACAATAGTCTTTGTCTACAAAACAAGACAACAACGAACAAAAGATCAGACTGTTTGAAGAAGATAGTACCGAGAAAGATGATGGTATCACAGACAGACAGAAGATAAGTTGGCCAAGACACAAACCAAAGTGGAAAGAAAGATACACCAAACAAACAGACAAGAGCATTTCTCCCTCTTGGGGTCGCCTGCGCGCGCGTTTTTCTTCGATCATACAGAAAAAGTATCTAATATATTATGTTTACTACACTATATCCGTATTTGTTGCCAGAAACAACACCGTTGATACATGTCCCACCTGTCAATGGATATATTCTAGAGTGATAAGGCTACACAAAGTTAGACAAAAAAGATGTCTTCCAAGTTTGTGGAGGCAGGCGAGATAAACGCCAATGACATCAAGATACAGGAAGAGAATGAGATGGAAGTCACCGGCGAGCTCACCGATAGTAAGACGAGAAAGAGCAGAAAATCGTTGGTTCAGCAGTTGAGGGATAACAGATTCAAAAAGTACAAAGAGTTTAGAGAAAAGATGGCTTCTACCAATTCCTCGTACAAGCTTAGGAACCGTGATCTTGCCTATTATACAAAGATAGAGTTTGACAGACAGGAGAATTTGAACAGGGCAAAAGAACAGGAGGCGAGACTGCTAGATGAATTTAAGAGGCTAAGGCCCAAACAGCCCGTTAAGGACTCATCCCTAAGCCCAAATGAGACAGAGGGGGAACGTATAGCTATAGATAGCCTCATCAATACGGATGACATGCAGTTGACTGGAAATAAGAGACACAGCGAATCCACACTCCGGGGAATAGTCAAAAGGAATAAGAAGAAGTTTATCAAACAAGAGACTAAGGAGCTAGCGAAGGTCAAGCTGGAAGAGGATACTACATTGGTAGAAAAGAGTTCTGACGATGAGGACAAACCAGAACACGTTGATAAAGAATCTAAAGCACCAGAAACAAGTATAGGGCTCAGTATCGGTTATGACTCGTCATCATCTGAAGACGAAGAGTGATGACGATTCACTGGTGTAGAAATAGGGTACTCGAGGGAGTACTCCGTTCAAAAACGGGGGCAGGGGTGAATACGTGTTGACTTGCCAACTCGGTGATCTTTCCAATTCCACCACCTCACTTGGGCTTTGCTATAACAGCAATTAACACAAATATCCTCTCTCTGTTTAATGTTTAAATGATATATACCACCACAAAAGGAATAAAATAATGAACAAACCATCCAGCCTTCAGCAGTTTTCAACAAAGTTCACCGCCTCTATCAAAAATTTTCAGTGCAATCAATCGGTGCGTGGAGTGCACCGCCAAACACTGGACGACCAATAAGCAAAAGACTTTACACTAATCGTTACTAACTCTCTTGTAAGGCGTGATTGAAGGTTTGAATTGTTGATTAACCTTTAAAGTAGCTCATAAGAATCAACCATTGCCATCAAGAGACCAATTCTTTAACAGAGGCTCGCATAACTATATACACGTACCATACCATCCTCCTGCTCCATCATGCTCTCATCCATATTCAGACCTCTGCTGCAATCAGCAAGATCATCCGTCACCTCTACTTCATACACATCCACGATAACATCATTCATGACTTTTCAATCCAGAAATCTCACAAAGACTAATAAATCCGTGTACAAGAGGTGGAGAAAGATGGCTGGTGGGTACAAGAGAGGCAAACAGGGAAGATCACATGGAAATGCCGGTTTTTCAACGAGTAGAATATTGAACAATCGTACCGGTACAGCCTTTGCCAACAACACGCAGAAGAAGACGTTGAAGAAGTTGATGCCTTACCTATAAGACATGTATTAAATGACTGATTAAAGCGTGTTAACGCTGATGGTGCTTGCTGGTGCTTGCTGATCAGATGCAAACCTGTATATATTATATACCGCTATTTAATGGTTGAATAATAATAATAACACCACTACAAAAAACTGAAAAGTCAAGTAAATATTGATATTATTAGTAGTACACACGTCGCAATCTCTCCGCAACAACAAGAAACCGACAAAAGACCAGTTTCTCATGCGTTCATATTTTTTCTTCATCTGCCAATCAATCTATTTGATAGCCTCAATCTCAATCTCTTTCCATTCCTTAGTAGTTGCATCTTTGATCAGTTCAGCAGTTGGGAAGTAATGGTAGTTTACCTTCAAAGTTTGCGCGAATGGAACGTTATCGAATGATACAATTCTAATTTTGCAGTAGGACAGGTCCTTGATCTCTTTGACAACCTTCAAAAACTCGTTTAGATTAGGTGTTGGCTTTTCGTTGACGTGTGTGATGAAGTTTGTCACTCCAATTGTGTAGAACCTCGAAGGGGAGCCATGAGTCATCGATGTACAATAGACGCTGGAAGGCAGGTTCTTGATTACTTGTCTAACACCATGGTGTGGCTCCTGAAGTATAGCACCACACCAGTAAACCAACTGGTTGGTCATAAAGTTGTTGGTATAGGTAAGCTTAACGCTTACATCAACAACTTTCTTATGTCTGACAATCTTGAAATCAACAGTTTCAACCTCTGGAGCAATACCTTTAATGACCAAGTCGATGTCTCTGAATCTTGTTATTAGGTGTCCGTTAACGCTGAGGACAATGTCACCGTGCCTCAAGTTACACGAAGGTTCGTTATTCAATGTAATACTCAACTTCGGCACAGACATGAACTGCAGCTTGTCTGTACAATTTTCTTCAACTCTGTTAATCCATTCTTCAGGAACACCGTTAGTTCTAGCGCTCAAGATTGAGATAGGGCTGAACTCAACATCCACAATCTTCAAGCTTGGAGAGTTACCATTCTTCAAAAATTCCAACTCCCACATCACATCGGTGGTGTCGATACCCATCGAATAAACTTTTTCTTCGTCTCCATCGAATGCCAACCAAAACGATCTGATCTCACCTTCCTTGTTACACAAGACACCAGAACCACACTGTTGTCCCAAATTAGAATCGATCAGTATGGCTTCCAAATTGGTAGCCTTGAACTTTGGAGATGTCGCATTGCTTGGCAGGTTGATAACAGCAATATCACTCACTTTGGTCTCATCAACAACAACCCTTAGATTCTTATTGTAACCTATGAACAAAACCTTCTCACCTCTTTCCAATGGTTTGTCGCTAAACTTTGGGGTTTGAACAGGAGCCAAAACCAACGATGGATCATACTTGGCAATTGCATAACCTTTCGTTGGATGTAAAAAAACAACTTTGGCCGGAACGGCAACAGATTCAGCAACCGTGACGATGATGTCAAGCAAATCATGAGGAATGCAGTGTCTTGAAGTAAAGATGTAACCATTGTCAGCATCGATGACAACACCATAGACTCTTCTGGAAGTACCGGCAAACGAATCCAAAGGGATAGGAATGGTGGAATGGCACAGGGCAAAGGATCTGTCCAACTGCTTACAGTTCTCAAACTCAATTGGCAAATCGATAAACCTCGCATTCTTTGGAGTCAATGGAACACGGTCCAATGGTTTCTCTTGTAGGTCGGTGAAATCCCAAAGTCCACTCTCGTCGTTTCTTGTAGCTAGTCTGAACGTTGAATTCCAATGTCTATCTATACGGATACTGCTGAACAGTGGAACGTGCAGATCCGTCAAGTGGCGGTACTTCAACGTCACAAGTTCATCATCGGGTATTTGTTTCATCACTTCAATGAATGTGTCCAGGTCTGGGGTGTCCTTATCGTCTATGGAATCAATAATCCATCCATTTGGAACGTTGTTACCGAGGGTAAAAGAACCAGCAGAGTTGTTGACGTATAATCCTTTGACAGGAATAGCATAGATTCTGGCCAATTGGTAACTCAAATCGTTAAAAGTTGCACCACAAACAGACAAGTATCTGCTTGGAGTTATATCATGCAAATCACCAACAATACATTTGACAGTGAGATCTTTACCCCCTCTTTGAATAACAATTTCAATCTCGTTGTTGATGCTTGAATCCAAAATCTCATCAACTTTGATAAATGTCGAAATCAGTTGACCATTGATTGAGATTAGACAATCACCCTCTTTGATAGAGCCCTCAGCTGGACCCTTTGGCAACGTGATGGCAGAAACTAGCAGGCCGTTCAATGTTGGGAATTTCTCCCTCATCATCTTCTCAGTGTCTGCTCTCAATCCAAGCCTTCTACACTTATCAAATGGTTCTAGGGTCCACTGGACCTGAATGGTACCCCTGGTTATTGGCTTGTTGGCTTGCACACAGGTCAAGGCTCTTAGCACTCTATAAACAGGAAGGAAGAAATCCGTTGAGGATTCAGTGCTACCACCTGCCTGCAAGGCAACCGCATAACCATCAATGTTGACAACTGGGGAACCAGAAGAACCACCCGATGCAGAAGCGGCAGCTTGTATATATTCAGTATTGAAGTCGTTGTATGAGTTAGGTCCATAATCAGGAGCGTTTCTGTCCAATCTTGAGATGAAACCCGCCAAAATGGACAACTTTTCACCCGAATCATTACCAATCACTCTGATCTCGCATCCAACTTTGGCCAAGTCAGGCCTCAACTTCAACTCTCTAACCTCCATATATTTGATATCCTTTGGATTAAATTTCAAGAACCCAAAGTCATGAACAGGGTCTCTATAGATAGGTTTCACCTCGCATTCTTCATGGTTGTCAAAGACTGCATATCCAACGAACGGTCCAGGTCCAACAACGTGTCTGTTCGTCAGTATGATACCAAGCTGAGCATCAACAATAAAACCAGTGGCTTCACTGCAAAGTGCACTTTCTGTATCAAAATTGGCAACCTGTGAAAAATGGATGGAAACAACAGACTTAACGACGGATTCGACCGTTCCCTGCCACTGAGGATCGTTGCTTTGCCTCTTGGTTGCTTCATATATGAGTTCACCTTCTTCCAAATCTTCACCATCGGAGGAACCATCCGAGCCGGAGGATTCCTGCGAGTTCATACTGATGTCTTGATCTTGGCCATTCAATTTCCTCTTGTTGGCTTTGCTGTGTTGGAAACCATTCACTGGAGGTGCTGGGAAGTCTTCCTCTGCGCTTCTCTTCTGAGGCACTAATGAGTCCATGATATGTGCTTGTCTATGACTGTATGTATATGTGTTACGTCTCGCTCTATTCTTGGTACTCACAGAGTGAGAAATGATTGAATATGAGTATGTTTCTTCAATGGGATCAATCAAACAAATGATGAATCCGCAGATCTGAATATAAACAGATCGTTCGTTCCCCTTACCTAAAACCCTTCAAAGGCTAAAACCGATCTGGAAAATTTTTTGTCATAATATTTCAAGGCTGTGTATGCTACGGCATTTTCACGGGGTCGATCGACGCAAAATGGAAAAAGAAAGAACCATTTTTGGTTTCATTTATACAATATATACTTTACAAAAGAACTGGTTAAAACACCTCTTTCTCAATCTTCTTCAACCATAAATTATACTCCTCTCCCATTCTGTTAGAAAAGTAGCAAGTTTCAGGTCCCAAAAATGAGTTTAAAGCAGGCAAACCAAATGGCAACTGATCTTCAGCTTTCAGTTGATAAAGATCATCGAGATCCCTTATCCATTTTTCATCACCACATAAATTCTCAACAAGTTTTATCCAGTTTGTCAACTCTTCAAATTTTAAACCACCATCCTGTAACAACTGTACATTCTTGTAAAACTTGGATTTGAATAAAAGTTGTGAATGGACGTGTTCATGATTTAGCTTCAAGTATGCAATGGATACCAACCCACACAACAAACCCCAACTGTTTCTGATTCTGTAATGGTAATCCTTATATGTCTTCAAAATGTTTTGAGTGATTTCCTTCGGTAGGTAAAATCTATTGCAAAACGATATCAAGCGCGCAGTTGTAATCTCAGAATCTAAACTTTTCTTCTTTGATGGAGTCATGAGTTGACCTGTTGACCTCTTCTCTTTTCTCTTCTGTGGTGTAGATGGTGGTGTTTTAAGTGATTCTCTATCCAATAAGTCATTCTTCTCCTTTGCAGCCTGAAGAATCTTATCTTTAATTGATGTTGCTTTCAGGAAGGGGGAGGAGACATTTTTTGTAGCTCCCCGGGGTTTTAATGGTGTGGATTCAGGAGTCAGGAATGGATTAGAGATCTGGGCCTTCTTTATACCTCTCTTAGATTTTGGAACATATTCATCCTCATCATCATTTTCAAAATCGCTGTCAAGTTGATCGTCAGTGTGGTGTACCACTCTTGGCTTTTTGGGCGACGATGATGATCTTGAACTTGGTGTAGCCAATTGAGCATTGACGGTTCTTCTTTTCCTCTTGGTTGGCGTAGATGGTGTACGAGTAGGGGAAGGTGAAGTTTCCTTTTTTCCAGTGGATAGACTCTTTTTGAAATCCACAACGGTAGATCTGAGTTTTCTATGAGGGATTGGGATCTTGTTGATATTTGGTTCTGGAAGATCAAACTCTTTGGCAAACTTCTCCACGGTCAGATAACAGCAGAGATGGTACCTCGCGACTTCATTCTGTTGATGCAGCTTAGACTTTGATTTTGAGGTTAGATAGAGTAAGCTGGCATATGACACCATTTCCTTCGGATAAGGTTCTGGTTCTGTTGGTAACAGATCCCTCAATGCATTGAGGATGAATTGGTTTGACATGGTGATGAAGTCGTCGCACACACGTATGGAGTATTTTCAGATGCTGCTGGAGCTTCAGTTGTTAGTATGTGAAAACTTAAATTGACGTTTTCAATATCATTTTTGATCATGAAGCTAAATCAGACAAGAGGATTGATCTAAAGTTTGATACAAGGCAGGAGAATGGAAGCTGGGAAGGTGGAAACTATCCAAAAGCCAGCCTCCAACACCAACACAGGTAGCAACAGGACAAATTACCAATTTCGGATAATTAATTACGTGCATAACATTTGAAAATAACGTAATAAATAACGTAATACAATTAAATTGGTATTTCGTTTCTGTCATTGAAAAACAAAGTGTCAATAATACACAAGCACAGCCCATGAATCTCTTTATCCAAAAATGAGGGGTTGAACCAACTCCACTCTCCAAAGACACAACTGTTTAACTACTTCATGGGTTCTCTTACAATTCAATGGATTCTTCCTGTTCTTTTTTTTTGCAGAATCCTATTCAAACAATATTGAACCAATAATGTCATTCAAGTTGATTAAATCCAAAGTTGGAATTCTCCCATTGTTGAAGAGAACGATCCATAACTCAACCCCAAAACTGAACAAACCAGTTGCTCCCCCAGCAACATCAACTCCAAAGACATCACCAAAACATGCCACATCAGAACTACAAAAAGTGCTGGTGGAATCAACCAGACAGAACGAAATCGTTTCAGGAGCACCACTAGAAATGTCCACTCCGAACACAAGACTAGTGCGTATTTACAAAGAGGCCAAATCGGCAACTCAATCATCCGCTCAAAATTCCAAATACTGGAAATTAGACTGGGACATTCTACTAAAGCAAAACAGATGGGAGAACGATTTGATGGGTTATCAGTCCAGTTCTGACTATATGCAAGGTACAACGTTGCAATTTTACGATAAGGATGCAGCAATTGCATTTGCAAAAGGTCAAGGTTGGGACTATTACATTCAAGAGCCTAAAGGTAGGAAGTTTAAGAAGAAGGATTATTCGGCTAACTTTTACCATATCAAGGGTCAAATGAAACACATCAGGACAAAATAGCTTAATGAATGATCATGTGTGGCTTGGTTGTCTTGAATTATTAATCATAAGCGGTTCAGTTCACCTTTTTGGAAAGATACAATTTATTTATTTGTTTTACTATAGAGTAATACAACTTGTCAAAATTGGCAATGATGCAATTTTCAGTGTGAATGATGCAAGTAAAACCTTTTAGAAAAACACACAAAGCCAAAAACATGGTATCATATATACAGAGTTACAACAACATAAAAGTGGAGAAAACATAAAAATAGAGGAGGGGTGCAAGAATGAAAGAATAAAAAAAGCAGAGGAAGTTTTAACAGCAGTTACGCCACCAAATTCAAATGGCAGATGCTCTGGCAACAGCAGCAGCCTCGACAATCTCGTTAACCTTCTTAGTCAACTCTGGATCCTGTCTGATCTTCAATTGCATCTTACTGGCTTCCAGTAACGAGATAGCCTGTGTTCTATCCTCGGAAGCCCTAGCGCAACGACAAGCTTCTTCAAACAATTGAATTGCATCCTCAACTTTTTGAGCCTGTAGGTACATCTGTCCAAGGTTCAACCTTGCAACTTCACTCTTTTGATCCAACTGGCATGCTTTTTCCAACACCGAGATACATTGCTCAGCATCTCCCAATCTTTGATAAATTGCAGACTTGTTGATCAATGGTAATGCACCAATGTTGAACGAAGGTAACGCCTCCTGTAGTCTAGCTGCAGTATCAAACTGTTTCATCGCACCTGATAGGTCCTGTCTATCAAACAAGATCTCACCGTAGTAGTTTGGCACTTCTGGACTGGTTGGGAATTGATGTTTTGCCTCTTTGAACAATTCATCACATTTGGCAACGTCACCTTGTCTGTACGCAATGCATGCGAGTTGGATGTATGCGTAAAGGTTCTTATCATTCAATTCTTTGGCCTTTTTAAAGTTTAATTCAGCCTTTGGCAGGTCTCCTAATAGATAGAACACTTGACCGTAATGGTAGTAAATGTCCTTGTCCTGAGGATCTAGCGTTGTTGCCTTTGTGAATTCGTTAATAGCACCTGTGTAATCACCCTTGTCAGCATTAATTAAACCTAGTAGGACATAGGCTCTTGGTCTGGCGTTTAGGTCAATCGAAGTGTTTAGGGATGAAACGGCAGATTCTAGGTCTGTCTTTAGGAAATCAAATGCACCCTTGTATTCAAAAGCCAGAGCTGCTAATTTCTTGTATGCTGCATCTGATTCGGAGGAGTTAAATTGGGAAACCGCCTGGTTGAACAAGACATCTGCTTCGGCATATGATTCGGAGGTATCAGTCTTGATCTTTTTCAAAGCTTCAAACAAAAACTTGTTCAAAGATCCATCTTCCAAGGAATCGGTTTCATCCAAGGGCAAGTCCTCCTCTGAAAATGCACCAAAGAAGGAGCTCATGGAAGAAGTTGAAGGTAGTTCGTTTGGTAAGTTTGAATACTTCTCCTCATTGATCTTACTGGAATGCTTCTTCAGGACTCTTTCCAAGATGGTTTCACTTGTTCTATCGTTCAGACCGCCATGGATCGTTAGGCATGTCAAATCATACATGGCTTCTTCGTACTTTTCCAAGTTTTCATAGGCATTGGCTCTTCTCAAGAGACATTTGGCATATGAGGAATTAATCTTCAGTGCTTCCGTACAGTCATCAATGGCTTTTTCGTCCTCCTTTAGCGCCATATGACATGCTGCTCTGTTTGCGTAGAACACTGGATCAACCTTACACGTCAGAGCAGCGGTATAGAAAGCAATGGCTTTTTCAAAACTCTTGGACTTGAAGAAGTCATTACCGGCCTCTTTCAAAGCTAGGGACCATGCTTCTTTGTCTTCGTCATTTAAGGTTGCAACCAATTCATCGGTGACGTCAGGTAGACCTGTGGAACTGTTGACTGGATAGATTGCGTCTTGAGCAGGTGAAGAGGAAGGCGAAGAAGTGCCATCAGCGGACTTCTTTTTACCCTTTGACTTCTTTGATTTCTTCTTCTTGGAAGCTTGGGCATCTGTGCCTGATGAATCTGAAGAGGAGAAATCAAATTGTTTCCGCTGCTGGCTGGTATAGTATAAAAGACCGGCAATTGATCCGATACCCACGACTGCTGTGATGGCGACAGCAGCTTTATGCTCAGAGATGAATCTGGATGTACTAGACGACATGATTATTATCGAGGATGGATAAATGAGTATGATAGTTCAATCTTAGTTGTGGACACTTTTTTGTGGAAGAGAACAATAATGTCTTGGACAACAGATAGTTTGGCTGGTTGGCTGGCCGGTTGTATCGTGATAATTGTGAAGCGGATAAGGCACACACAGATCAAGTGAGAAAGATACTAGCAAATCAGACCTGTCTTTACTGATGAATGATCTATTTGATTGGTGAAAAGGGGGGGGGGGAACAAGATAGAGAGAAAGGGAGTGTGAGTGTGAGCGTGAGGGTAAGTGAGCAAAGGGATATAGCAATGATGGAGAAGGATGGAGACTTGTGAAAAACTTGAGCAGTGAGAGTGTTTGTTTGATTGCCAAAAGAGATCGAGCAATGTGAAGAGAAGTGGAAGTAACTGCTGACACATAAAATGAAATGACAGAAATTACCTTCAAAATGTCGATGAGGCAATACATTACGTAATCATTTCAAACACGGTCGATCGACTCCTTTAAAGTGCACAGCCGTAAAAGATGTAAGAAAAGCCGTCGCCACCGCCGCTCGACTGTGAAAATAAACGAAGAACCAACAAAAAACAGCCTCGAGTACTATACCAACGAGGAGACATCAACAAACAAACAAAAAAAGCCCCAACACATTACGTTTCTCCCTTGTTTCGTTCTTGAACTTCATTTTGACCACCCTGTTTATTCCAGTTCTAGACTTTATTTTATCGAGTGCCAGAGCCCGTCTCTAAAATAACAGACAGCTCAGCAATAATCTACATCGTGCCATTCGTTTGCTCTCTGCCTGGATTCTTCGGATATAAAGCATCCACTGATTCCACTGATTCCACCAATAACGGAAAACACACTAAATGCTTTAACATCACCTTTCAACGGTGAACAAAACACAACAGTCATTTATCTTCTTCCCGTTCATCATGATTAGCGTAGTGTACAATCTTGCCAGACGACCAACCCTGTCTCTTCCCCAGTCGATCGCCACTTTTAACAGAATAGCATCGGTAACGACATACTCACCAGCAGGAGCAGGGACTGGTCCAGATCCAGGCACATCACCAACAAACCCAAACTCTCAACATAGACCCCCAACGCCACCATCTGGGTTACCACTCCATAAGGTTCTGTCCAACACCTTCCCGTTGCCACTCTCAACATCGCTGAAACATTGGGTGAACAGGCATAACCTAGACCAAATTCAGGATGAACTACTGTCAACGTTAGAGTTTTATCCAGAACCATCCCAAACGCATAGTTCCCGAATAGTCAAGACAATTGTGAACGATTCAACCGGAGACTACATGAACGAGTTTGAAATTTCACCGTTGAATCCTTCTCCAAACGCTAAACATCTGGTTGTGATACATGGCTATGGTGCAGGGCTTGGGTTCTTCATTAAGAACCTAGAGGCATGGGCAAAGAGCAAACCGGACTGGCACATTCATGCCATAGATCTTCTAGGCTATGGTTGCTCATCAAGACCAAAATTCCCCTTTCATGAACCAACGACAAACTACAAGATCATCGAATCATGGTTCACAGAATCGTTAAACACTTGGTTTAACAAGAAGGGATTCCCCCAGGACAGCACGATGGTCCTTGCTCATTCTATGGGAGCGTACATCTCATGCCTTACGAACTTCAAGTACCCAGACTTGTTTAAAAAGTTACTTCTAGTGTCACCGGCAGGCGTATTCTCCTCCAACAAACCATCCATCCCAACATGGTTTGGCAAACTCTGGAACAAGAACGTATCTCCTTTTATCCTGGTGCGTAATACAGGTCCCTTTGGATCATACTTCACATCAGGATGGACAAGTAGGAGGTTCTCCATTGACGATCGTATTTTGAACATGAAAGAACAGGAGTTGATGCATATTTATACCTATGCCATATTCAACGCTAAAGGATCAGGAGAGTACATGTTGAACTACATGCTGGCTCCTGGAGCTGTTCCTCGTAATCCACTATTATACAGGATCAACGGGCTCAACTGTGATAGTGTGTGGTACTATGGTGATCACGATTGGATGGATGAGAAAGGTGGAATTGATAGTTGTAGGAGGTTGAACCAACCGGGATTGAATGCAGAGTTGCACGTTGTGAAGAACAGTGGGCATCATATCTACTTGGACAATTTTGATGGCTTCAACGGGATGGTGGTTGATGAGATGGATAAGTTTGAAAAAAATGTTAGAATGCAAAGTTGATAGAAAAAAACTTATAATGTACATGAATGTCATGTTTCCCTCGTTTTTGTATTACTTTTCTTTCCTTTCTCACAAAATTATGAATGAGAATTGAATCAATTTGATCTGGTATCTCTATTAACGATATTAATCCCTACTATTTTTTTTCGAACTTGCCTCATACCACAGTAGATGTTGTAAAAATTCATTTGTCCATATATATACCGATTTGCCATTCCTACAAGTAGCAGACAGGTGATTGTGATTTCCAGTCCCACACCACTCCAATAGTAGAAATGCCGTTTACCGCCTGCCATCTAAATTAAATGTTCGTCCATGCCCGTGCCCCTCTTTCAACGGAGAATGCGGAGAGACGGAGAAGCGGTGAAAAGTTATTTAAGGTTTAAAGCTTTTTCCGACAGTGGGCAAAAAGGCTCTCGACCGCATCTACAGATTTCCACCGCCGCGCGGTTGGATTGATTGGCACGTGATGTACATGCGATTCTTAACATCTCAATTGGTCTTTCTTATCAGTTTATTTAGGTGATCTAGAAGACAAAGATGATAGTATATCACTCGTACTCAATACCTTTGGCAAGATAAATCGGATGATTTTAGATGGAGAAATACCAGACTACTGAGTATAAATTGAGCCATCATTAGAAAAGCAAAACAAGAAAAAACACATCTATATATATATAGAGCTCTATAGTTCAGTCCTTTCAAATTCTACTCTTCAATCGTTTGCTCCACCAAAAAGCCATCCGATAATCTAAACCATCACCTGCTACACACAGCAACTCTCACAACTTAACATGTCAAGCTACACTATTATTGGAGCAGGTATAGTGGGTCTCTATACCGCCGAAAACATCCTTCAACAGGCCCCATCTTCCAAGATCACCGTTCTTGCAGAGTACCTACCAGGAGATCAATCGATCAACTATACTTCCCCATGGGCAGGTGGTAACTTTTCGTGTATCTCTCCAAGTGATCCTCAAAGTATCAAGTTTGACAAGTACTCTTACACCCATCTTTTTGAACTACGCGAGCGTATCAGAAGTGCGTTGGGTATTGATGATATTGGGTTGGAGTATAGACCAACTACCGAATATTGGGATTTTGCTCCAGATGATAATAAGATTGAATCTTTGATCACATACATCAAAGATTTTAGAATCATGTCCGCTGATGAATTGCCTGAAAAGTGTAAATTTGGTATCAAATATACATCATGGAATTTTAATTGTCCTTTCTTCCTTGAGAATTTCCAAAAGTATCTGATCACAAGAAAGGTTGTGTTCAAGAGACAAAAGCTCGAACATGTCGACGAGGCTTTCAAATATGCCTCTTCTTCTTCTCCCTTCTTTGGTAAACAGATCGTTTTCAACTGTACTGGCCTAGGTGCTAGAACGTTGAAAGGTGTTGAAGATGAGAACGTTTATCCTGCCAGAGGACAGGTTGTTGTGATCAAAAATCCAAACATCAAGGAGAACAGGATGAGATGGAGTGAAAAGGAGGTTGCTTATATCATCCCACGTCCAAACTCTCACGATAATGTTGTTCTTGGCGGTTACCTCCAGGCTAACAATTGGTGTGCCGATACCTGGGGTTACGAGACAGATGATATCTTGAGAAAGACTATTGCTCTTTATCCTGAAATTGGAGAGAATTTGGAGATTGTTAGAGTTGCCTGTGGTTTAAGACCAGCTAGACATGGCGGTGTCAGAATTGAAAAACAGGAGTATAAGAAGAACAAGTTTGTCGTTCACGTTGGTGGATTGGCAGGTTATGGTTACCAATCTGGATTTGGGGCCAGTAGACAAGCTGTTGAATTGGCATTCAAGAAGGAATCCAAGCTGTAGATTATTAAGGTTGGTAAGACTGCAGTGTTTCAAGATCTTTCTTATTATTATTATTATTATTATTATTACAATTGGACGGTTGGGATATCTCATTAAATTTATGTGCCATATCTCATTTGAAAATCAATTTATACATGCCATAAAGGCCACATCAAAGATTCGAGAGATTCATCATATCCATCGGTATATCACCACCATTATAAACATCCGAAGGGGAAATACCATCAATAATGAAGTTGGGAACGTTAAACAAGTTTTGGAACAAGAACCCACCTTCGTTGAAATAAGAATCATCTTCAGGAGTAACAATCAAATCACCCACATTAGTATTGGAACCTGAAGAACGTAGCTGAACTTGACTGGAAACCCTTGAACCGCCCCTTTCATCACTAGTTGGTATCATTGAGCCCTGCGGAGACAATTGATCGGAAGCAGTAAAGGCCTGTAACGGAGGAAGTTTGTATTCTTGGCGTATGCTACCAGTATCACCATTCCCATTCCCGTTCCCATTCTCAGAAAAGCTGCCACGGTTCGACATTCCTCCATTCAAGTTCAAGGGGTGTATTGGAATAGGTGGGGCGTTACCCAAGTGTGATGGCTTGGGTGTTGGCAAACTGATTGCCGAGTTTGGAGTAGTTCCGCTGAGGTGGTGGTGGTGGTGGTGATGGTGGTGGTGATTATGCAGACGTAGATTTGAATGTGGATGCTGGTGTTGGTGTTCGTGCTGGCTGTGGTGAATACCTTTTGCTAGTTGAGCACTTTGGGCTTCCTTTATCTCGGCGGCCCTACCTGAAAATGGACTCAACTGGGAATGAGTCTGTAATGAGATGTTCCCATTCAACACCCCATTTTTACCTGACAAAAAGCCTCCTGCAATACTGGCATCAAGATTGGCATTTTCAGGGTTCAAGATCACATCGAAAAAGTCACCAGAGTCAAACTTAAAGTTTGGATTGTTGTCTGAAACTGCAATGATACAGAGATGCATCAAGCTTCTAGAGATGCAATCGGTCACACACCACCTTTCAGAGGACGACACATAGCTGTCCGTCAATACTGAAAAGAACTGCTTGCATACTTCGAACATCAACTCCAAATCGTCAAAGACTTGTTTGTTAGTTGGATACATCAACGTATAACCAGTCAACGTGATGAAGGAACTAAAAGGATAGAACGAGCAAAAACTGGAGTAATGCGAGGATCTAACGTTGATCTTCTTGGTCAACTTCAAAATGGCACGTGCACCATCAACACCAACCATCTCAGCCTGTTTGTTGACAGCCTTGATCTCTTCGGTCAGCCCCTCGTTGTCGCACATCAAATTGGCAGCCATGACTGCCCTAAAGATGATCATCTTGAGATAGTAATACTTCAAGTGAAACAACATGAAAGAAGAGGAAGCAATGAGATCAGACACTACTTCATCTCCCGCATTGAGAAAACTCGTCGTTTCACTCTCGAGGTTATGCTTTGGCCTTAAAGATTCAGGTAGACACTGTTCCCAGTGCTCAATCTCACGGATTAGATTTAATGCGGTCTGCACAGTTTCTGAGCTAGACTTGTTTGCCAATGCAGTGGCAGTGAAGAGCAACTCATAAACCTTTGAGGTGAACATAGCCATTTTAATGGTAATATACGAGCCAAGTTCTCTCAAAGAAGTCGTATAAGCCATCTTTGTGGACAGTTCGCTAGCAATGGCAGCGCATTCCTCTTGTGATTTGACAAAATCGACACCGTTGGGTCTTAGTTCGTCCGTAATCCAAAACTTTTCGTATCCAACGATCGGGGGAGCAGAAACGTCAGCATCGTTAATGATTGGTGGTTTCCCAGATCTTAGACATACTTCCTTGTCTATGACGTAACAGACCCACCAAATCTTGATGCTAAACTCGCGTTCATCCGGTGGCAGGTGTCGGTATAGCTCAGCCCTGTGCAAACCTAACTCCTGTGCCTGTCTGATTGCAGCTGTTGCCAGTAGTACAACGGCTGGACAGATCGAGGTGATATCGATATAACATATCAATAGTAGGATAGCCTGAATGCAAACGAGACCGTCAAAGACGAGCATGACCCTATGGAAATAGAACAATGCATTGTTTAACAATCCTCTCTCCAATTTTTGCAAATCGTGCATGTCGATCACCTGTTCTCCCAACTTCCTCAAGTTAGGATCATCATGAACAACAACACAACTGATCAAAAGCACGGCGTTCATCAATAGTAGTTCCGAATGTTTGAATCTTGGTTTGCGGATCTTACCTTCTCTATAATCGCAATGAAGGTTAAAGTTCCTACGTAGTAAAGCCATTGTCTTGTCTGAGTATAATGATTCAATGTTTTTGAATGCTAACAGTAAAAGATCTATTACTTCGCGCGAAGGGAAATCCGAAATATCAGCTTTGCCAATAGGTTCAATCCAAAGTGACAAGGATTCTTTCTCCAGCCTTATCGTCTTGGTAACAAACTGTTTTAAATGTTGAATGTTCTCTGGGTTCTTCAACCTGTTTGCAGCCCATTGTAAGCCTTCATTCGAAAATAATGATATGGAAGTCTGAAGGCCAATAAATGTTTGACTTTCTGTTTTCCCTTCATCGGTATGTTTCTTCTGCGAGGCAGCATGTTTTTGGGTTGCTGGATGAGCCGGTGGAGGGGCAATCTCGGACTTTGCCAATCTTTGTTTCTTGTTGTGCGGTGGTTGCTGCTGCTGTTGTATTGGAGCTGCTGTCTCCGGCTTGACTGTCTGCTTGCGAGAAAAATCAAAATCGTCAGATTGTTGATTAGATTGTTGTTGCCCTTTTTGAAGAGGCCCATTGTCGTTTTGGTACTCTGGCACTAGCCTATTCGCTATCAGATTCATCGTTGATTCCAATCTTGCTAGCCTTTCCTCAACCCCTAGTATATCAGTAGCTGGTGGTGGTGGTGCCATGATCCCATTGGATGACTGACCAGAAGTTGCTGACAACGTGCCGTTCTCCGCTGATGTAAGATTGCTGCTGCTGTAGTTGCTGTTCATTAAAGGGGGTACATATGATGATGTAGTATCTCGCACCCCATCTGATAATGCGCAAGAGGCTGATCTCTTTCCTGCTCCTGCCCCTGTTTCTGTCTTTACCGATCCTCTGGTTGACTTTGAAGGAGCAGATCGTTTCTTTGGGACATAGTTATATGTGCACGCGACTGTATGTTTGGAGCAGTGAGCACAAGGGTTTTGGCCATCGCATTTGATCTTCTTTTGACGACAGTAATCACAGGCCTTAATGATCCTCTTTCTCTTCTGTCCATTTTCGGTCGCTGGCTGAGATGTTGGGCTGGCTGAGGGAGACGGCGAAATAGAACTAACAGCCTTCATACTTTGAGGTTTTGATGTTCTTGCACGACGGTGGGATAAGGTTTAAGGTTGAGAATTCAGGGTCCTGCGATGCGATGAAGGTAGATGACAAAGATGACGTTTTGTTTCTAAGTGAGTGAATGTGTTGATCTAATGGATCAGAGTGTAGAAGAATAAGAAAGAGAAGAAGTGTCCCGTTTCAACTTAAACAATCCGAGGAATAGGAGTGAAGAGTAATGGTGATCTTTAGAGACAGGCAATAGGGAAGAACGAGTAAAACTTCTTCGAAGGTGCCCTCGGCCTTGACCTTCCTTTATAGAGTAAGTAGAGCGGTGTTGATTGTGATTCTGGTGTAAAAGGAAGAAATCGACCCCAATATATTAAGAATTACGTCGATAGACGCAAGGGTAAGCAGATTCGGAAGTAATCCGGAAGTAGACCGGAACATTCCGGATCGGAACTGAAACTACAAGCAGATGATCAGAAGTCACATGACTGGTTTCCTTTTAGAGAAGAAAGACACGCCAGAACTCGAAAGGTTGACGGTGGAATGAACACATTTTGAATAGACAATAAATACCCCTTCTTTTCCTTGGCTTTTATCATTTTTGTCTTGGTCCGGTCTCTTGATAAAGCAACTGCATCTGCTTCAATGTCATCTTTTTCTTTGCTAGCCTATTTGAAGGCGCCACCTTTCTTGATACTACTATTATCAATACTCATACATGTCTACTCTAGATATGACCCCACTCCAATCAACACAAGGGGACTCGACTTGCAAGACTTGTACGAACAGTCACTATCAATTGCAAGCCAAAGGACAAACGAAACGTTGGCAATTATACAAAGGGCAAAGTTGAAACCAGCAACTAATTCATACACAGAACCTCTTTTCCCCAAGGATCAGCAGGGATTCCATCCAACTTTGGAAAATGCAACAATCTTGGTCCTCTGTAGAAACAGAGAGTTAGACGGGATTCTACACTCAATGAGATCCCTAGAGGACAGATTCAACAGCAAATATCATTACAACTGGACTTTCTTAAATGATGAAGAGTTCACGGATAAGTTCAAAGAGGAAACATCAGCAATGGCCAGTGGCATGACCGAGTATGGCCTCATCCCAGCGGAAGATTGGAACACCCCATCACACATCAATCAGAGCAGATATGACGAATGTGTCAAGGATTTCATCAGTAGGGAGATCATCTATGGAGATTCGAAGTCTTATAGGAATATGTGCCATTTCAACTCTGGGTTTTTCTACAGGCAAGAGTTAGTGATGAAGTATGACTACTACTTCAGAGTCGAGCCTGACGTCGAATACTTCTGTGATTTCCAAATGGATCCATTTAGACTAATGAGAGAACAGAAGAAGAAGTATGGGTTTGTCATCAGTTTGATTGAATATCCAGATACTATTGAGACTCTCTGGTCAACGGTGGAAGAGTTCCTCAACGAATACCCACAATATCATCACGCCAACTCCTCGATCGAATTCATAACGAATAAGGATCTAATCAAACCAATGACACTGATGATCGATCATGATTCGCCATATAATCTCTGCCATTTCTGGTCCAATTTCGAAATTGGAGATTTGAGCTTTTTCAGATCGGAGGAATATCAGGCATACTTTGACTATCTTAGTGCCACAGGTGGGTTTTACTACGAACGTTGGGGTGATGCACCTGTTCATTCCATCGCTGCTGCTCTGTTGCTAGACAAGAATGAAATCCATCATTTCGATGACATTGGGTATACACATAGTCCCTTCCATACCTGTCCTATGGCAAATATGCTAAGATTGGGGAAGAGATGCCTTTGTCCCGCTCCAAAGGAAGGTGAAGAACTTGAGGAGATTAATATTGATATTGCCCCACATAGTTGTTTGAGTAGATGGTGGAAGTTTGGTGGTGGTAAAAGGTTTTTGAGAGAGTACTTCCACGAGGAGGATTATCTATAGATAGAGTTGACGGGTGGAGTGAACCTTTAATTTATAGATGCTTTTCTTACACATACCTATTGACAGTAGTAATGCCCAACGACTTTCATGATTATGATGATGTTGATGACCTGTGTAATGTTAAACACTGAATAAAACATTTCAAAAATTAAGTTTTCGCTATTTTCAGCCATCTTCCTGCAAATTTAAAAACATATGTTCAATATTATACAACAAACTACCTTAAAGCCATCCCATCTTTAGGAGTAGTTAGCCTCCAACCTATTCAACTCATCCAATATTCTCTGCAAATCCAAATCGTCCTTCTTATCGTTCAAACTAGGTATCAAAGTGATAGCCTCATCGATATCCTCGCAAGCCAAAGATCCCAATTGTGCAATCTCAAACGGATGCAACATATCACCAGTACCAGCACCAGTATTGACGGACCTAAGTAGACTCTCAGCAGCAGTACACGTCTCCGCCTCTTTAAACCTCGAGAATGTAGACAAATAATCCAACGTTTTTCTTAAGACTTCGTTAGCACCAGGAGCAGTTGCCATCTTAGCCAACGCATCGTCATCCAACTCTTCATTGCTTAGGTCCAACTCTTGTCCGTTCAACTTTGATATCATCTCCATTCTTTCCTTTAGTGCTGCCCTGATCAATATTCTGGCCTCGGAAACGTTCAATGCCATGAGCTGCATCTCGTTACCATAGTTGTCTAGCTGTTCAAGTTGGAACTCTGGGCCTAGCTTTAACTCTGCTGCATTTTCCTCGTCTTCCTGTTGGTTCGACCTAGCTTTTCTTCTTCTTGTTGCCACCGTTGATGTTGAGATGTTCATTGTGTATATATGTAGTACGTGTATGTGTGATTGGTGGCTTGTTATAGGATGTGCTCATCATCAGAATGTATAATTATCATTGATAGTATGTTACTGCTATATATATAAGCCAGTTAGTTGTCGTTGTATTTCAGTATCTGTGTGTGGTGGGTGCAACAGCATATGTACATATTTACCACACCCGTGCACTGGAAAATGTCCGTTATGCTATACGATTACAACGGCTTTCTGGATCAACTTATATGAGAACCTACCAACCTCCAAAACTCCTATTCGTCTCCTTCAGGAATCTTTTATGAGTATTGAATTGTATTTTGGAAATGATTGAGGGCATTATTACATGTAGATTATTCCCGAACAACAACTGCAGTGTGTGTGTGTTGCAACTTAATAATACAAGCATCCAATGCAGTTATACATATAACCATTCATTGGAAAGGCCATCGGAAGGTTATAAAGATGAAACATTCGTTCGGTTAAAGAGCTAGGCGCACAACATGTATATACAAGGGTCCTTGGGAGGGTGTTCACAGGTATCATTCCTTTGAGTGACCTGGTAGCAAAGAAATAGCAGCAGCATTGTGAGAGACAGTGATGGTGATGTTCGTGGCACTTGCGCCATTCTCGTTGTAATTATTCGCCTAACAGAGGAGAGTAGCACCAAAACCAGAACCGTGAGAGAAAACCCTTAGTGTAACATGAAAGGAAGTGCGATGATGGAGGAAATGGAAAATGGAAAATGGAAAATGGGAAATAGAAAACGGAAAAAAAGCACAACAGAAATAGTAAATTGTATTCAAGCACCAAGTGGAGCACCACCGCCGGCCTGTTCAGGGAGTGGCATGGCAACAGGCTTGTTGGCCCACGCCATATACCTCTGAAACATCATACCAACACCTTCGAACACACCAAGGACACATGCACAGGTCACAGCAGAGCTGAAGGTATGTCTAGGTCCACCCCTGATGGCTAACGAACCACCAACGCAAAATCCAGCAAGGATGGCATTCCACGCATCTTCTCTTTTTCTAATGGCCTTGATCGAACAATCGTAAAAGGAAAACAGTCCACCCCAAACACCAAAGTTACCACCAACGACAGGTGCTCTAGCCTTGATTGCGGAAAGAGCACCGATTCTTCTCTCACCGTATGGAGAGTTTCTGAAACCTTTGATACCGTGCCAGACACAACCACCAATGACACCCATGGAAAAGGCACCACCAAAATCGTTTAGAATGACAATGGGACATGGGTCTCTAGAATGGTCGGCTTCTATGTTGGACATTTTAAGTGATGTTGATGTATTCTGTAATGTGGATAAAGTTAGGCTGTTGGACTGTCGTTGTCGCCGTCGTGGTTTATGTTGTTATGTACAAGCTTGATTCCGGATGAAAGGTCAATACATTCACTGTTCTTGCCGTTGGATGGATTGATGGCGAGTGTATAGAATTTATCGATGTGTTCTTCGCTCATACACATGTACTACTACTAACCGTGCTCGTACGTACTCAAAAGTGACTGAAAAATTTCAACCAACGTTGGCCCTTTTAGTTAAAGAAGGACCCCCCACGCTCGTGATGGCCCCACGCTCGTGATGGGTCCTCCTCTTTTACCGGGGGCAGTAGTGGCAATTGCCGGCCGAAAATTTTTTCAGCTCCCCCGGTGGTTGTCGTCCCCTGGCCAGGGGGGTAACGTGGCGTGTGAGTACAAAGCCCGTATGTTGCTCAGCCACATCTTGTAAGTGTTATTTCCCCACCACCAAGGGATAATATATATATATCACCTAAAGAATAGGTGAGAATATGCTATTATAGCCACACAAAAACCAAAATCTGTGGGCAGGAGAAAAAAACCTGTAAATCATCAAAAACATTAAAAAGGGAGAAGGTTACATGAAACCAAAAAGGCTGTTGAGATCGTACCACCGGACAACAATCACTAGTTTTTCAATTCATCCCAGAAGTTCTTCTAAAGTCAGGAGTGCTACCACCATCATTTCCAAAGCTCTTGGATCTTTGCTTGAAAGTGTTGGAAGATTCGCCATTCAACCCATTGGAATTGGACCTTTCAGAGTTGGTGTTGATTGAGTTAGAAGGCACGTTCCATTGCCCCGTAAATGATTGATCGGTGACGAACGGATGCATTGCAGCCTCATGAGGAGTCCATCTTTCCAATGGATTCAAGTTGAGTATTCCCTGTAGGAAATGAACGAGGCATCTTCTCTGTTGTAACTCCTTATCGATCATACTCTGAGTCATGTTCTTCTTTGGCAATTGATAATTCATCACTATTTCATCCAAATGTTGATGATTGAAGTATGATTTTCCAGGATCATCTTCAACATTGAACTCTTTCGAATGCTGCTCAATAGATTTGAGTGAATATTCACGTTTTCCATTTGGCAACGTTGTCTGATTCATAAAATTGAGTGAGTTTTTACCCATTTCAATCATCCATGTTTGAGGCATGCCTAACATGTGTACGATACGAGTAATTTGGTTAAACTCTGAAGTTCCAGGAAACAACGGCAACCCTAAGAACAACTCTGCAATGATACAACCTAACGACCACATGTCAACAGAAGAAGTATATGAGAGACCAAGGATCACCTCTGGGGACCTGTAGAATCTGGATTGGATGTATGTGTAGATGATCTGTCGTTCATGACATGCAGAACCAAAATCAATCACTTTGAGGTTCGGTTTGTCCAAGGAGCAAAGTAATATGTTTTCCGGTTTTAGATCACAATGGATCAACTTGGCATCTTTCAAGACACACATTGCATCCAACAATTGTACGGTGAATTTCTTGATTAGCTTTATCGTTAGACCATGGAACTGGTTCTGCCTTATCAAATCGTACAAGTTGGAAGATAACAATTCAAACACCAAACACAAATGATTCTTATGGACAAACTTATCAAGCAATCTTAAGAAATGATGCTCATCATTAGGATCAACTTTAGTGTTCAAATGTTCCAATATGTTCACCTCTGTTAATGATTGGTTTAGATACGCAGGTTTCGATTTGACAACCTTAACTGCAACAATCTCTTGAGTCTTTAGGTTTTGACACTTGACAACTTGACCAAAAGTGCCCTGTCCTAACACATCAAGCACCATATACTTCTTATTCTCTTGAATCCCAAGAATATCGTTAACGTATAGGATGTAATCGCTATCCTCGTTATCGTTACCATTGTTCGATTTTGGTTGGCTAGGTTTAGTCAAGACTCTTCTTGGATTCTTGGATGATCGATAGTCAAATTCTAGCCTACACATTGAATAAGTCAATGATATGGAAGATGTGAGGGCATCCAAAGGAGACACATACTTCGATGTAGATGATGCTCTTCGGAATTTAGGCTGAGGGTTGATATGAGGGTGTAGATCTGACTTTGACCTTATCCTTTGGAACCTTGGGGCTGATACATAGTATGGCTGATACTGCTGTTGGAACTGCTGTTGTTGCTGTAGATGCTCCTGCTGCTGCTGTAACTGTAATTGTATACTTTGTTGTTGATTCTGCGGATGTAGGGGTAGCTGTTGTTGCATCTGATACTCTGGAATCTGATTGAATAAACTAGGGTTATAACTCGGGAGAGCTGTCTTTGGTGGTTGTTCATAGTACGTGCTGTAACCAACTGCAACGGACTGTCTTCTCTGAGGCTCACCACCTCCAAATTGAGAGTTTGCATTACCCATGTACGCCTGTGGTGGTGGTCCGTTTGTTCTTGACGGTGGTACTATTTGTTGTTGTTGTTGTTGTTGTTGTTGCTGTTGCTGTTGCTGTTGCTGCTCTTGTTCAGCCATACCATCGTACTCGTATGTTGTTGGCAAGGACGAGCTGAATGTTGCCTTTGAAGGAGTATGAGCTAATAGTGGAGAGAACTGCTCTGATGCAGACAACTGGGTATTAAGGGATGGTATTCTTTGATTCGATGGCGAAGGAGGTAGGGACGAAGATGATGAGGAAGAAGATCCCTGCATCAAAGTTAGTGGCGGTTGCATCGTATGTTGCTGTGGAGATTGATTGGCGAGCCATGGATTTTTGAATTGTCTGTTCCCACCCGTTTGTACGAGTGAGGATTGACTATAAATGGATTGGTTTATATTATCACTCTGATGCCTTTTCAAAGTTTGATGAAAATCCATCTCTGACAATCTATACTGTCTTGGTTGCTGCTGCTGCTGTTGTTGTTGTTGTTGCTGCTGCTGTAGTAAACCTAAATTCGTCGATGGATGCGCCAACATCGACAAAGAAGGCAACCTTTGATGAGTATGAGATGTGGAAAGTCGAGAAGCCAAACCGGACGAATCACCCGATATTGATGAAGACGCGGAAGCTGTTGGCGGAGGGACATTAGTGATTCCAACCGGATCAGAAGAATCAGGTGGAGGAAGAGACATCTGTTGTATTCCGTTTATGACTTGACGATGCTGATCCTGCTGTTGCAACTGGGAGTTCTTGTCGAGAATCTGGTAGTCCTGTTTGAACATTTGGTTGTGACTCATTGAAAAGCAGCTTTGATAGCGGTTTGAGCCTGAATAATTACCGTGATGGAAGTGCTCCTTATTAATCTTTGAGAAAGGGAGCTGATATTAAAACCCCTGTACAAGACGTGATTGTTATCAGAGAAGGCTGTCGATCCACTTGTTTGAAGTTGGCGTCAGCTGTTTTCTCGTGAGCTGCAAATCACTAGACCCTGGAATGTTGTTGAATCAAACAATCAATCTAGGATTTACCAATCTATGGTTGTTACAAGGACAAAAGCAGTGACTGGCAATGTCAAACCCTATTCAAAGAAGGATTGATTAGCCGTGTGTCCTTTTTTGGAGTTGATATGGACAGGCATAGACAGACCGCCAGACCCCTTCCCTGCCAGGGATGGAGGAGATACGAGAAGCTGTCAATATCAGCAAGCATATATATCTATATATGAATGTAGGTTAACTGTCATTGTTAGTGAATGTGTCATTTATTACTCGAAAAATTTATGCTTACGTTATGAATTACGTGATACTGAGTGAGAGTGAGACTGTACTCTCTGCCATAGATGAGGGAGAGTATAAATAAATAGGTTGATAGATTCAAAGCTTGCAAGAGATGTAATATATTTGAAAGAGTTTCCGCTAAGCTAATTGAAGTGGATGTGTGTGTGTGTGTGTGTGTTATCTTGATTCAAACAAAACTCCAATAAATCCATGGTTCACATCTCAATTGTGAAATGAGATCCATTCGTATCTCCAGATGGAACAGCACTGTGGTAGCAACATTACTTCCCCAATTAGAGTCACTAAGAAGAAGGTGACATCAATTCATGATAAGAGTCAAGCCTAGCTAGCATTTATTTATATAAGTGATCCCGTTAGCTTCCATCCCGTCTTTAACCATCAATAGACAGACAGACAGACAGATTATCTGCGGAAGCTCAAATGCATGAACCGCATACGGATAAAGGTAAGGAACGGGCACATCCTGTCTCATGAGCCAAGCCATTTGGCTTGCTTTGGCTTGGCTATGCTTTAGATTAAGTCAAAAAACAGTCTTGTGGCGCTAACTCTGAATAGATCAGTACACCGGACGGCGTCAGCAACAACAGCAACGGTAATGGATGACAATGAACCATTCTGTAAGTAGAACGCACAACCTCGTACAAACTGATGGCTAGAGTGAATGCAGCCTTTGCAGCTAGCTCGACACTAATAGAAGAGGCATTCAGATAGGAGGATCAGATAAAAATTACCTTAAAACGAACGTCCATTGGCAACGTAGCAATGACGAGTTAAAAGAAGGGTTACCAAACGTGCATTGAAAAGTCTGTTTGTGTGGGAGAATAAAAGATAGAGAGGACAACACTGCTGATTTCAACAATTATGCCGCTAATGGCACCAAAAGTGAGAAAAGATTAAAATACGTGGTATCGAGCAAGGAATATTTAGTGGGGAAGGGAAAAAGAAAGAGAGCCGCTGTCATTGCCTCAGCACCGTTTGTGTCAGGCCCGGATTCTCTTCTCCTGCTGCCTTATCTTAGAGAAGAACAAAACAGAATTCAAAGACCTATATATTTTTTCCAACTCAACTTGATTCTTTTCCATTGAACCTGTGTTATAAAGAAAAACAGAAGGGCAAAGCAATGAGCGAGACCATCCACGATTGTCATCTGGTTGATTGAAATCAAAACCAGTGGCAATGTGACAACATGCCTATGTGAGACACCATCGATGACACAGATAGGCAGAGCAGAGGAACCAGAAGGTTAATCCATCCAACAT
This sequence comes from Ogataea pignaliae, assembly GCA_030570775.1. NCBI lineage: Eukaryota > Fungi > Ascomycota > Pichiomycetes > Pichiales > Pichiaceae > Ogataea > Ogataea pignaliae. The sequence continues at coordinate 74,293 of JAJLWO010000042.1, read as the reverse complement.
TATCTATCTATCTATCTAACATCCATCACTTATCAGTAGACATGGGTTAAAACCGTCCCATTCTCCGCTCTCTAACTTGCTTGTTGTGCGGCTTAATGGCAATTGTTCTCCCAAATTTAAACTTTCTTTCTGCACCGTAGATTATTTTCACTCACTACATATATATTTATATATGTAATATACGTATGCACTTCATTCACATCACCAATGAGATTGTAAAGCTTTATAAATACTACTACTGTCCCCAATCAGCACGGATATATTTGTAATCTTAAACGGCTTCAACACTTTCTTTCTTTCTTTCTCTCTCTCTCTCTTATCACTGAGATCTATTAATCTGTTCTGAAGTATCAAAATATAATATCGATTGGATAACTGTTTCATAATGAGCGACAAGGAAGAAGGGACCCAACTTGCCTCACCGGTGACGTCAAAACCACTAGAGTTGAGCAACATTGTGAATGACCCAGCTGAAGCAGCTGTTCTATTCACCGCTGACAATCCATACCATCCATACAACTGGCCTGTGACGTACAAGTACTTCATCGTTGTCATCTACTGCTCCCTTCAGATCTTTGTCACTTTAACATCCACCACATATGTGGCTGTTGAATGGATCGTTGAGGAGAGATTTGGAGTTAATGCTCAAGTTGCTACTCTTTTCCAGAGTATGTTCATCTTGGGTACAGCCATTGGTCCTGCCGTGTTGGGTCCACTATCTGATATCGCAGGTAGAAAATGGGTCTATGTTTTCTCAATCTTCCTATATGCAATCTTCAACTTTGGTAAGTGTTTTTTTATGACTTCTCATGAGGGAGACATCGGAAAAATGTCAATCAGCCATGAAGCTTTCAAAGCAATCTTTTCAACATCGTCCACCTACCTTTGTTGTGCTGTATTATGTGTGCCATAACAACAACAACAACAAGGGCCAGCAATAATTCCATCTAGCCCCTAGCCAACATTTGCCATTTGATCCCGCGATGCCGGAGAATATCCGTCTGCTCTTGGCAATCTATTTCGTTTCTTTTTATTTTCTGTGCTAACGGTTTGCGGCCCGAGAGATGGAGCGGCAGTGAGGCTCAACTCTTTTTTTTGCTCTTACTCCGAAAAAGACAATTTGTTATACTAACATTACTTGATTTATCTAAAACTCCTTGCTAATAGGTTGTGCTTACCCATTGAACATGGCAATGTTGGCCATCTTTGGTTTCATCATTGGTCTCTGTGGGTCAACTGCATTGTCTAACGTTGCAGGTACAATTGGTGATTTGTTTGGTAACTCCGACGGTGCCTCTCAACCAATGGCATTGTTTGTCTTCTCTGCCAATGCTGGCCCTTCAATTGGAGGTGTTGTTGGTGAGGCCATTGGTGATAATACTAGTTTGGGTTTCAAGTGGATATTTTTGATTAATATTATCATTGGTGCTGCTTTCACCATTGGTCTATGCTTTGTTCCTGAAACTTTACCAAAGATTGTTATCCCTGAAAGAATGTACGTTGAAAGTCAAACCAAAAAGAAAGGTGTCGTTTTCAGAGAGTTCTCCTATTTTGGACAGATGATTCGTGGTAAGACGCCAGAGTATGCCAAGGTTGGGGTTGGTGAAGATTCTGACAATCCGAACTATACCGTCACCATTCAAACGACCAGTGTTTTCATGGAGATCAAATTTATTGCATTGATGGCTTTAAAGATGATGGTTACTGAACCAATCATTATCTTTTTGGGCTTATATAACGGGTTTGCATATGGCTTGTTGTTCCTATACTTGGACGGTATCTATGATGTCTTTGTGTTTAACAATAACTTGTCTTCAATGGGTGCTGAATTGACCTATTTGAACTTTGTTGTTGGTGTTTCTGTTGTGATTTGTCTCGTTCCAATCCAAACATGGTTGTTCAGAAGGGATAGGTTGAAGAATGGAGGTGTTCCAAGACCAGAGGCAAGATTCCTCCTCTCCTTGGTTACAGTTTGGGGATACCCAATTTCATTGTTTTGGTTTGCATTCACTTCTGATGGAAGTGTCAACTATTGGTCTCCAATAGTTGCCGGTTTTGTTTTAGGTATTTCTGATCCATTGTTGTGGTTGGCCATGTTAAACTATATCATTGATGCTTACTCTGAAGCTGGTCTTTCCAACTCTGCCATTGCAGCTTTCACAATTCCATCATTTGCCATTGCCGCTGCTTTGGCTCACGCTGGTGTTGCCATGTTTGAAGATATGTCAACCACATGGGCATTTGCTACCCTAGGCTTCATCTCCATTGGTGTTGTTGTTCTAGTGTACGGCTTCTACTTCTTTGGTGTTAGATTGAGAAACGCTTCAAGGTTGGCCATCGTTCCTACTTTGGAGAAAAATCACTAATTGAGTTGATCCGACCTTTTCCAATGTTTAATCCTGTTATTTATAAAACAAATTTACTCTCCTTGTTCTTTTATCCCCCTTTCCTCATGACTTTGCGTTCTGTTGAAGTCCTTCAAGTTTTGCTTGCACGCTTTGAAGCGCATGTTGGCGTCTGAAAAATCCCCGCCTGTCAACATGCATCATAAACGGGCTTCCTATATGCCCACAATTACAACCTTTTTCCCTCTTTTCGATTACATTTAGAACAACAAACAGCGTTTGCGGTAAAAGAAGCACAAGTACTAGTAACAAACAGACAAAGGATATCACTTGAAGAGATGAAAGAAACAGGAAGTTTCAATAGGGAGTTGGATTTAGCACTAGTAGGTTGATAATTCATAGGAATAATCATCTCCAACACAATAATTCCCCTCTAAACCTTGCAATTCAAAAGTCTTACTTACTAACACCAACTAAACTTATCTATTTGAGGTACATTTTGACATCTTTAGGCTATTCGTCTAGTTACGACTTATAAAAAACGGTACAAGTCAGAATCAACCTTTTCTGGTGAGTCCCCTTTGCATCTATCTCACTTTGATGAAGATTAAAAAGCATCAAGCAAATTTACTGACAGTATTATTGATTTTTGTCACATGTAGGATTCCTACTCGGATGCTCAAAATCTCTGGAGAATACCAAGCGCAAATTGGATACGAAAGAGATAATTAAGCTAGAAAGCTATGGCACAAGCTTGGTCGATCCCCTACAGACAACGGACGGCCCTGAAAAAGCTATTTCGAAGATGTTACTACCACGTTCCAAAATTACCTTCACTGGCTCCAAGATGTCAATCGGGTCTCCACTAGTTGATTTTGCAAAAGTTGAACAAGTGAAAGTGTTGTCCAAGCTAGGCATTAGTTCAAAAGGGGAAATCAAAGCCAACTTTTTGGTGGTAGGTCTACAGTTTACCAACGACGAGCTTACCACGCTTTTAATCGCTATCCACCATCTGGTCTCTCTCAATTGTACTAGCGCATGCAATTTACTGAAAAAGATAGTCACCAGGTTACAAAAGTGTACAATTGAAATCTATAACAAACAGGGCAGAATCCGGATGTTACCATCTAGATTCAAAGAACTAATGATCTGCAGCCTTTCGGCAGATGAAGAGTTGGCACAGAAATATCTGGCCATTCTTGTCAATTTTTATCACATACTGATGAGACCTGAGAATAGCAATCAAGAATTCATCATGAACAGAATCATTGAGATTCTTGAATTTAGCCAAGATTTGATTCTTGAAGGGCAAAAACTACCACGAGGAGACAGACTGCAGCGTGGATGTGAACCGCACTACTTGCAGCTGATTAGACGTTACCGTGTAAAATCCAACATTCGAAACTTTCCAAAGGAAGACGAAAAAATGCAGCTGTTACTCTACTATTTGCTAAATCTATTGAGAATTCTACTGACAGTTTCAAACGATATCACACAAAAGTCATTACAATCACGGTTGCACCTAAGGTTTCTAAGGTTCCACGCTTTTCTGATCATGAATGGTAACGTTGAACTCATCAAGGTGTTCAAAAGTATGAAGACTTAATGATAGGGTATACCGTTTCCTATCAGAACAATTGAAAAAATAATCTAGTTTGATAATCATTGAGATGAAGAAAAATAGCCGACAACTCATAAAATCATACATTGCCATATATAATCCAATATCAACATGACATGTTGTCCTCCTTCGGATTTGACAGTTTATCCCTCACCACCTTGAAATAAGGATGCATCATGCATTCTTTTGCAGTCAACCTCTCACTATGGTCATACCTCAAAATCTTGTCCATAAAATCCAACAAGTTATCATTGACCAAGTGTTCATTGTTGACATTGCTAAACCTCATCCAAGGCCTTTTGACGTAATGTCCCAAATCCTCGTATTCAGAGCCTAATGTCAATCCATACTTGTCCAAGTACTTGTACAAATCGTCCGTTCCCAACACCCTTGCAATCTGAACCAACTGGTCAGTGTTGGATTTCCCATGGAAGAAAGGTTCGCGCTTGAACACGATCGATGCCAGCGTGGCACCGAAAGACCAAATGTCCAACGAATAATCGTAGAGCCTATAATCGACTAACAATTCCGGACCTTTGAAGTATCTTGAGGCAACTCTAACGTTATACTCCGTTCCTGGATGGTAGAACTCTGCTAATCCCCAATCAATCAACCGTAGTTTCTTCAGCGTATGATCAATCATGATGTTATGTGGTTTCACATCCCTGTGCATTATACCCATCGAATGTGCGTAGTCTAAAGCTTCGAGTAGCATGTACATGTAGTGTCGTATGTCCAAGTCGGATAGTTGAGGGTACAATATTCTAAATTCAACGTTGTTAACATGCTCAAAGATTAGAGCTGGTGTCTTAGAGATTCCATCTCTAACAACGTCTAACAACTCCACAATTTGAGGACCAGATGCGAGGTTTTGTAAGATTTTGATCTCTCTTTTGATCTTTTTTCTCTTTATTGGTTTTAACACTTTGATTATGACATGTTCTCCAATGGGAAGTTGATATCCTTCAAACACTTCAGAGTATTTTCCTCGCCCCACCTTTTTTGTAATTTCGTAGTTTGTTTGCGAGCCCCATGATATCGAGACGTTTTCGTAATCCCAGTATGATACTGGTTTGTTGGCGTTCACAGTAGCGTACACTTTTGAGACCTTCGACATGGCGTGTGACGTTTTGAAAAAAAAAAAAGGTTCTGTCTGACTGATCTTTCTTTCGTCTTCTTCCTCTTCTTCTTCTTGCAAGTGTACAGCTATGCTTTAATGAAAAACGTTTACTCGATGCGTAAATTATGCTGAAACAAAAAACAAATGAAAGTGGGTTTAGTGTGTGAGCTTGGAGATACACCTGTGTTTTTTTGAACAACAGTGGAGGGCAACTGCTATCTGATGGAGATGTTTTAGTTGGTATTCTAATCGATTTTTCACTCGAGTTGAGAAGTCTCGCTGCGTTGATTTTTGGTTCCTTCCTTTCTCCCACCTGTATAAAGGCCCACCACTAGTCAGCTTCAAATCTTATGTGTATATAAGTAGTGTGTTTTGATCATCCTTGACGGTGTGGCGGTTGCCGAAATACAAGTAGACAACATGAGCACACACCAACCCTGCCTCTGTTGACCGTTGTTGATCAAGGTGGGAAGTTGAAGCAGGCTGGTGGTGGTGCAGAGGTGTACACAAGCATCTCAGCATCTCATATTCCATTCATCTATCCTTTATTCACATACCAACCAAACTTCATACTCAATTAGATTCGAAAGGGCAAATATGACTATAGTATAATCAACGTTACAAAAAACCTAGAGGTCGAATCAAGGCTAACTGGAATCTTCCCCTACAAGGACTGGAAGTTGTCAACCAACTCCTGGTGTCTCGACTTCTCCTCGTTTCTAGCATCCAGCTTCTCGATGGATCTAATATCACCAAGAATATCCTTGGTCTTTCCAAAATACACCTCCTGTAACATGTTTCTCAATTTACTCTCGATATCTTCAACGAGGGAACCAACGTTGGAAATATGAGACGAGGAATCGGTCCATTGTAACACCTTTTCCGTCTGCCTCGTCAAATTTCCACTTAGGTAAATGTCCAAATCACTACTGTTTGTCAAATCCAAGATGACCGTTGATGTTATCTTGTAAGTTGCAGAATTACCAGTCTTGGAAGGTAACACTTCAAACACATGAATGGAATCCCAAGATCCACCCTCTTTGGAATTTGCACCCACTGATTTCTTGAACAATGCAACACCTGCAAAACCAACGGTTCCAGTCTTATCAACCACTATATCATCTTCATCTGCATCGTCCCATAGATAAACGCTAGATATGCCTCCTTCGTAGTAGAGGTCTCTGTAGATGTCGAAGGAATCATTGGCGAAGAGTTCGAGGTCTCTCAGATGTGGAGAAGGATGAGGAGCTTCTTGTTCGTCATCATCCGGTAGTTCAGGATAGTAAACGTTTGACCAAGGGGATCGATACGAGTCACCATCTCTGTTGTAGTCACAGCACAAATAGTTCTTCCCGCTCTTTGAGCATCTGGAGACGTTCAATGGGGTGTCGACTGAAGAGAGGAGGTCTTCGGCAAGGTCCGGTTGAAGCCTACAGATGGAATCTAGATTGGACTTGATGTTTTTTGGGTCTAGCCTTCTGAGAAGGTCTAAGGATGCGTCAAATACTTCGTCGGACTGTTGTTAAATATAGAAAATGGTTGTTAGTACGCTGGATCAAACATAGTGATGGTGAATATGCCGTAATACTTACCATTGTCAATATTTAGTTGAAAAACACGGATAAATGATTAATCTACCTAGAGCAAATTGAAGCCAATTGGCAATTTGAAGAAGAGAAATTGGGACAGGAAACGGAGAGAGACAATGGTTGTTTCTAAGTCATTAGTAGAGGAGAACAGCGGAGCGTGTATAGATACTTCGTATAATATGTACGTACCACTACACTGCACTACTCATTCCCATCCGCAAATGGCCATACTCTCCTTTCAGACAGACTCTTTCTTCGATACCATTTAAAAATGGAACGATCCCCCATCTTACTTACCCCTCATACCCCAACCTTCAATTGGCCCCCAATTGACAAATTCAAATTAAAACCAACCATCAGATCACCCAAGATATGTCCTCTGTTCTTGAATTGGTCACCCAACACCTCCCAACAGCACCAGGAATCCTTCCTAAATGGCTCTTCTTCGTAAGTCTATGACATCACCACCCATCCACACCCCCCATACTACAAATGGCTAACATCTCCCAATTTCAGATCTCAATCGTTTCCGTGTTTAACTCGGTGCAAACATACATCAACATCGACCTAACTAAAAGAGTCTATGAGAACAATCCAGCTCAAGTGACACCACTATCAGCAAGAACCTTTGGAACTTGGACTCTGATGGCTTCTATCGTTAGATGCTTTGCAGCATACAACATATCCAATCCTCAAGTGTATGGGATCTGTCTATGCTCTTACCTTTTGGCATTGGTCCATTTTGGTTCTGAATGGCTGGTTTATCGTACGTGCAGGTTCGGAAAGGGTCTTCTTGGTCCTTTGATCGTTAGTACTGTTTCCATCACATGGATGGTTTCTCAGATGGAGCATTATACTGGCACTTCGTTGTTTTGAAGTGGGTGTCAGTGGAGGATGATACCCGTTTTCGTGGAATTTCTTTTTTTTGTGTTTGTTTAAATGGGACATTTCAGATATTGAAAAGTGTTATAATGTAGGTTGAGGAGTAGGGTAGAGTAAGAGTAAGAGGGGTAAGAGTAAAGGTGAATAAAAAAAACACACAAAAAAAACACAGTAGACAGACAAAAAAGAAAGAACAAAATAAAACACCCCACAAATCATTCACATAAGAGTGGGGAGTAAAGGAACTGGTCATTGATAAAAGTCAGACATGAAGAAGCAATTCGAGAAGATAACGACATTAAACCAAAAAAAAACATCAAGAAAAAAGGCAAATGAAATCAAACGGTGGAAGCAAAGGTTGAAGCAAGGTTCATTCTTTTAGCTTTTTGTTGGATCTTGCAATTTCAAAACTTCAACAGCAGGGCCAAGCAGCCTTTGGAATCCACTCTTACCCAACGTGACAACCTTCAATGGACTAGTAGCTTTAACGGTTGCCTGTCTTGGGGAATCGTACAACAATGCCAATTCACCAAAGTAATCTCCCTTGTTCAACCTCTTGACAACACCTTCACCTTCCTTTATGACATCTGCCGATCCAGATTCGATAAAGTAGAAGTTCTCACCATCTTCGCCTTCACTAACAACATTTTCACCAATCTTATAAGTCTCAGTATTTAAAGCATCTGCCAATTTTGATCTTTCATATGAGGAGAGGGATTTCAAGACTGGAACATCCATTAGGAAATTTTCATACATGGATCTCTTTTTGGAGGTACCTTCCAACAAGATCCTCCTAAAAGTCATCCTATCCAATGCCCACAGTATACAGTCAGTTTGAGCAGTTGCAGTGGCAGCCCTTGGAGAATTATACATCAACGCCAATTCACCAAACGAAGAACCAGGACCTGAAGTGTTAACCTTTTGACCATTAACGTAAAAATCAACAATACCATCTTCAACGACGTAAAAGAAATCACCTTCGTCACCTTGAATGATGATATCGTTACCTTTGGAAACTCTTTTTTCTTCAAGGGCAAAGATGATTGTCTTTAATGATTCTTCATCCAATTGAGAAAATAAAAAGTTTTTAACAACGCTTGCATTTAATCTTTGCAATTGTTCGTTTGTGAAATGATGAACTGGTGGTTTCCAATTATCATCGCCAAAAGTGTCTGGATTCATGGCCTCTGCTGAAACACTAGTTCTTCTGTTGGCGTTGAAGTTTAGAGGTGAACTCTTGGCGATCCCTGCGATGAAACCTGAACCTGGAACGTAACCTTTGGTTTTTGCTGAAGATGAGGATGAAGATGAAGATGATGCTGATGGGTTTATCTGGGTTGACGTTGATGTGGAATGAGGATATGAGGATGGTGATGATGGATCGTTTGGATCTAGGTTAGCCCTTGGGAGATTGCTGGTGGTGAATGGAGATGATGTGTTGGTACCAAAGCCACTTTTGAACAGTCCTGCTCCTCCTTGTTGTTCAATTGATTTGGATGCCCCAGTAGTGCCAGCACCAGTAGCGCCAGCACCAGTAGCAGCAGCAGATGACGATGAAGGAGGCTCGTCATGAGATTGATGTATTGTATGTGGATCGTTATCGCTGAATGGAGTCTTAAACAGTGGCACAGAACTTCTTGTATCCTTTTGGGCTATATCCTGCAAAGTTGCAAACAGTTTGATACCGGCATTATCTGCCTTGTCCTTTTGGGACCATAGGTATTCTCTTTGTTGTTGTAGACGCTTGCTAAAATGGTTGAAGCAGAATTGAACAACGTCTGAAGGATTATGAATTTTAAACTGTTTGTTCAACTCGTTGAGTTCCTCTGTGTACTGTTGAAAGTTTGACATTGTAGGTGGTGGTGATGCTTCAAAGGTAGGGAGGTAGGTATGTAAGGAGGGAGAGGGGAGAGGAGGGCAATGGAAAGATTGAACCTTTGAAAGTGGAAGAAGAGACGGGGGATGTGTGTTAAACAGTGAACTATTATGTAGATGAATGAATGAACAATGTAGAAGGGATCAATCCAATGATAGTTTGTTGTTGTTCAAGGGTGTACTGTGAAGATAGACAAAAAAAAGAAAGAGGATATGGTATCTGGTCTTAGTAAATACTAGTTAGTTAGTTAGTTGCACACTAACTAACACTTTAATCACTAATCATTAATTAATCATTAATCACTAATAATAATCACTGTTAATCATCAGCCAAATTAATCAATCAATCAATCAACTGAATAAATGTTACGTAATGCATTACATGTACAGTATTTACATACACGTGTCTGTATATTGGCAGTGCTTATCTAATTTGATACGGGGTACACTACCTGATCTGTCTTATTGTATGAACACTATCACTATAACTATAACTATAGCTATAATGCCATGTCGCCAGCTGCCTATTTGGGAAGAGGGTCTATCTGTTATCAGTTGTAGCAGATACATACAACAGGATTGAACTTGAAGAAGGGGGATAAGTAAATATAAATAAATAAACAGTCGAATAAGCAATTTAATCAACTTTTTCACCCGTTAAAGGTAACCGAGAGACTCAAAATTGCCGTTAGCTGATATATATATATATATATTGCACAGCCGTGGTATACAGTTCCCCTTTGATACCCTTTGATAGCCGCTGTTCCATTTCCATTTCCAATTTGGCGTTTTTGTTTTCTCCTCTCCTTTTCTCCTTTACACTGTACGATCTTATTTGTATAAATTATACCCTCTTCCTCTTTTCCCTTGATAGTAGCCATCATATCTTGATATTTCCTCATTTCTCCCTGCTTCTCCAATCAATACCCCACACGCGTCAATTCAATTCAACATCAAAAAAATGACCATTGACTGGACCCAATACTTCAGCGAAGAGGCAAAGCTTAGACAACCTTCAGTCATGAAGATGATGGGCAAATATACAACAACCATCTCTCTAGGTGCAGGTCTACCACATCCTTCTTGCTTCCCAATAAAGGCAATCACCTACGATTGTCTTTCCGCACAGTCAAACTTTACAAAGATGGGTAAGATCACCGTCCATCAGGACGACGAACATGATAGATTGAACGATTCATTACAATACACCAACGGTACAGGTACATCCTATATGGATGAATGGATTCATACCCACGTTGAAAAATACCATAAACCTTCCTACAAAGATTGGAACTGTATCATGACGGCAGGTGCAACCCAATCTTTAGAGGCAGTCCTTAGAATGTTGACAGATCCAAACGTTGATTCCATCCTTGCTGAAGAACTAACCTATCCTGCCTTCTTGGAAACATGTAGACCATTAAGAGTTGACGTTGTACCAGTCAAGACCGATCATTTGGGTTACCTACCATCCTCAATCGATCAAATCATGACTGAGTGGTCTTCGTCAGGTGACAACAACAAAAAGAAAAAACCAAAGTTGGTGTACGCCATGCCCGTTGGACAGAATCCATTGGGTGTCACCATGGATTTACAAAGACGTGCCGATTTTTACAAGGTTTGTCAAAAGCATGACCTTATAATCATTGAGGATGATCCATACTACCATTTACAACTGGATACTTTGGACGGTTATCCACTCTTGCCAAGTCTATTAACTTTGGATACAGACGGTAGAGTGATTAGACTTGATTCTTTCTCCAAGATCTTGATGCCTGGCTCGAGATGCTCATTCGTGACGACTAATTGTGAATTCATCACGAAACTGTTAAGGCACAACGAAGTCTCCATTCATTCATCCTCTGCTCCTTCTCAATTGATGCTATTTGAATTGATCAAGAGTTGGGAAGATTACGAGACTGAGAATGGTTCGGATGGATTGAAGGCTTGGTTCAATAAGTTGAACATGCACTATCTTCACAGAAGAACAATCATGCTCGATGTGTTTGATAAGCATCTACCCAAACAACTTTGCTCTTGGAATCTCCCAAATTCAGGAATGTTCTTATGGATAGAGGTTAAATTGGATCAATTCCCAAAGTTGGAATCAAAGATGCATCTAACCGATATCGAATGGATCAACGAGGTTGAAACTCTTATCTTTGATGCATGTGTTGAAGCTGGTGTCTTGTTGGCTAAAGGCCGTTGGTTCATGGTTGATCAATCTTTGGAGAGGATTGGGTTTAGAGCTACTTATTCATTTGCCGAAGAGGATCTATTGGCCGTTGCTGGTGAGAGGTTTGGTAATGCCATGAGCAAGATCCATGCTGATATTTACTCTTGAAGAAGAGGGAGGAAAAAATTCCATCTTTGCTCTGTCTTTTTTATTTTATATATTGCTATTGCTATTGTTACTGTTATTAGTATTAGTATTGCAACTGTGCTGTTTTATTCGGGATAGAGTGTGTATAGTAAGTAAGAGTAACGAGTGTGCATTATAACCGAGGAGCTAGTGGAGCGCACCTTCTAGAATCTCTGGTCCTCCAACATCAACCTCAACCTCAACCTCCTCCCCTTCTAAGCGAACACGTACCATATGCGCACACGTTTTCCCTTCCTCCCCCATCCTTTTTTTTGGACCCGAATGAACAACACCGACAAAATCTTTATTTTTCCTCCCCTTGCGGTTTATTGCCACTATATTCCTTCAACTTAACTACATCTAGCACAATCACAATTGTTAAGTACCAATTGATCGATCTCTCAAAATCAATCACATATCTCAACAGACATGAAGCTCACCCCAAAGACATTGGCAACAATAGCTCTAGCTTTGGCCTCATCCTCATCCCCACTGTTCGTTTCTGCAAAGGCTGAAGACCCCCTAACGGGAGAAGAAACTGTCTTTCACCCTCAATTCACACCATACTCGGGAAAACTACACACCGACTCGTTCTTTGAACAGTTTGCAGATGACAGCTGGATAGAAAGATGGAAGGTTTCAAAGGCCTTCAAGGATGACGGTTCAGGAGAACCAAAATACGTTGGTCAATGGGAAGTCGAAGAGGCGTTCGTTCACCCAGGTTTGGCCAACGATAGAGGTCTAGTCGTCAAATCCGAGGCTGCACATCATGCCATCTCTGCTAAATTGCCTGCTCCGTTCGACAACACAAACGATACCCTCGTCCTACAGTACGAAGTGAAGCTTCAAAAAGGAATGGCTTGTGGAGGTGCCTATATCAAACTGCTCGACGCTAACGTTGATACCAATGCCGAATTTAGCAATGAGACACCATATCAGGTCATGTTTGGACCTGACATGTGTGGAACTACAAACAAGGTGCATTTCATCATTAGGAGGAAGAACCCACATACTGGAACCTACGAGGAGAAACATCTAAGGGTTCCATCGATGGGTAGAAAGGTGAAGACTACAACGTTATACACGTTGATCATCAAGCCTGATCAAGATTTCGAAGTTAGAATCAATGGAGACATAGTCAAATCTGGATCAATGTTGGACCCGCATTACTTTGAATTGAATCCACCTAGTGAAATTGACGATTTGGAAGACGTCAAGCCTGAAGATTGGGTTGAGGATGCAATGATCATTGATCCATCCGCTGTTAAACCCGAAGATTGGGATGAGGATGCTCCATTTATGATCAACGATTCAGATGCAACAAAACCAGAAGCTTGGGACGAAGAAGCTTCTGAATTCATTGCTGATCCAGATGCAACGAAACCAGACTACTGGGATGACGATGAGGATGGAGAATGGGTTGCCCCTCAGATTCCAAATCCAGTGTGCGAAGAGAGTGGATGTGGTCCATGGACACCACCAAGGATAAGAAATCCAAACTTTAAGGGTAAATGGACACCACCAATGGTGGAGAATCCAGAGTACAAGGGGGAATGGTCTCCAAGAAGAATTCCAAACCCAACATACTATGAAGACTTGACACCTTCCAACCTTGAACCTATTGGTGCTCTAGGATTTGAACTATGGACCATGACTGATTCGATCCTGCTGGACAACATCTACCTCGGACATTCTATCGAAGAGGCCGAATCCATTGGAAATGCCACGTTTGTTGCCAAAGTTGCTATTGAAGAAGAAGTTGCAGCTGCTCTAAACAAGCAAAAGGCCAAATTCGAAGCCGAAGTTCCAGAAACAGAACCAACAGAGGAACGTTCAATCGTTTCGGAATTGTTCGATACCGCTGCTGATAAGTTGTCCACTTTTGTCAAGATGACTACTGAGTTCATCGGTGCTCTATTTGACGATCCTGTTCAGACATTGTTGAACAGACCTGGAGAGGCGTTCTTTTATGCCACTGTCTTTGTCTGCTGTTTCAGCTTGACGTTTGGTTTGAGTGCTGTCTTTGCCAGTCTTGTGTTTGGCTTCTCTGCTCCTCCTGCTCCTCCTGCTCCTGCGCCTTCACCTGTTCCTGCAACTACGGAAGAGAAGGCTGAAGCTTTGCCTGAAGAAGTTGAGAAGATCAAGGAGGTTACTGATAGTTCCCAGTCTGAATTAAACGAGACTTCTGCTGTCAAGCGTTGAGAATGCCATGCATTATGCTATTGTTGTTTTTTGCTCATTTTCCTCGCTTTTTGTTTGCTCAGCCAAGATCACTACTTGCCACTTGCTAATCTTTTTTTTTTTTTTTTTTTTTTGCGTTTAAGCTTATATTCTTTCTTTGTGATTGTCTAAGTACTTGTTTAAATTATTGTCATTAAAAGTCATTTCATTCTTCTTTCATCTGCATGCTTTGAGGCTACCATCTTTCATTCGTGAATCGTGAACGCTGTAGGTGTTTCTCACTATGTTCAACCACCAGTTTACCCTGTTGCACTTGGCACATCTACCCTTAACAGGAACAACAGGTGCGACACTCTTCATGATTGGGGTACCTCCTTCTCCTTCTCCACTATCAAGCGCTTCATCCTTCTGCTTCCTCTCCGATTCCATCTGATCCACTATTTCACTTGACCAGCACTCAAAATGATAGATGGCATCACAGTTCTTATGAATACAAAAACTGAGTTTTTTCAAAGGAGCATTCGACTCTTCCAGTGCCCCGTGGCAGACACAACAGCTCTTCTCTATCGTTTCATTCTGTAGCATTTCCAAAGACCTCTTGGTATATTCCGTATCTAACTTTAACGCTTCATCGTATAGCATCTTCACCTGTTCATAGTTCCCACCTTGAACGATCTGATGTGTCACCGACTCATCCGCGTCGATCCTCAAATTCAGCATGATACTCTCAGGAACACCACGTATCCCAAATCGATTCTTAACCCAAGCATCATAAACAGTCTTATCAAAAACGCCAATTTTCAAAGGAACCCTAGCAAAGCTTCCACTCTTTAATAACAGCTTTAAATTCCCCAGTTTATGTGCAAGGCTTCTTCCTCCCGTCTTACTCGTCGTCACACGCTCATTCTTAGGAATGTGTCTAGTTTGGTAGCTGTGCTGCCAAGCATGCTCAAACTGTAAAGCGTGGATCTTGGATGGGAACCCGTAAATCAGTAGTACCATCTTCCATGGTCTGTAACCCTTCTTCTTTGTCCTGTAGGCTCCACCTACAGATAATTCTCCGTTATGCTGGCGTAACCGACGTTGGGGATCGGGAGTTGAGCCGATGTAGTAGGAGGATGGTTTAGGAATCGAGTTGAGGAGGTAGACGGAGTAGAAAGGTGGGATTCTGTCTGGTTGATGGTAGAGCGGTTGTTGCTTTTGACCCAGGCCTCGAGATTGCGACGATACCACTCTTGTGAGGTTTTTTGATGGAGATGCTAATGAGGATTGAGACATTGTCGATTGGGTGGCAAAGAAAACAGATTGTTTTTATAAGACTGACTGCCTGACTCCCGGTCCATCATCAACATCATCATCTGATTTCCGAAGACATAATATAACGAATAGACCATAATGGAAAAGAAAATAGGTCATACGTGCACAGCCTTGAAGTCTTTGAATTGGATGCGCGGAGGAAAAACAAACACAAAAAACAAAACAAAGCACAACCACTACAAGACACCATCCAACTTTCTTCTTTTTCTTTGAAGTGGAAAACTAATACCATCACATAGGGAGCATCAACAACCAACAATAGTAATATTGTATCTGGAAAGGAACACATCCCTAAGAAAAACCACACATCATGGCGCGTCCAAGTGCAATATACAGGACATCCCAAACAACGTCCATAACGCGTGGCAAGTATCAATTCCCAGTCTTGGATATCGGTGACATAGTACAGCTATGTTCCAGGCTGGGCTTTGATTTCACAGAAGAGATGATCCAAAAACCAACAAAACCATTCATGCAAAGCTTGATTGAACAGGTGATGGACAAGTTCTTATTTGTGTCGCCTCACTCCTTACGTCAAAGTATCGAGAGAATCGAATCAACAGAGGAAAACGAGATTAACGGTGTCAAAAACACAATGAGCATTGTTGCATCACAACGTATTATGTACAAGTTTCTATTAGACTGTGGATTTGATGATTTCAGTCTTAGAGATGTCATAAAACCAGAATCATCAAGGGTGAGACTGATACTGAGTGCACTGATCAACTATGCAAGATTCAGAGAGGAAAGGCTGGATGACTGCAGCGATTTGTTTGCCTCCAACGAAACACGTATTTATGATTACAAGGAGGCTGCTAAACTGAACGAAACTTTCAAGATAAAAATCCAGGATATCGAAGTTAGAATCGCAAGTGTTGGTTTCAATGGAGAACAACTCAAAAAGAAAATTGGAGAGCTACAGACTGAACTTGCAAATTTGACCGAGACTCAACAGAAGATCGTGGTGGAACACTCTGAATACAAGTTAGAGAAAGCGACACTTATTAAAGAGTTGGAAAATCAAAACTCGCTACGTTTGGAAGCCTCAAAGGAACTGGACAGAGTCAAACCGTTCATTGAAGAGTCTCCAGAAACCGTTCGTGAAGTGATTAACAATCTTCAGGGAAACTTGAAAGAAGAGGAGGCAAAAATGACGAACTTGGAGGCAAAGTCGAAAAACATTTCGATTTCTATAGATTCGTTTCAGTACATTACACATACGTTACGTGACATCCATATCTTGTTAGATGAAGTTCAAACGGAATTCCAAAAGCTAGAAGAGACAAAAGATTTGATACACACTGTGGAGACAAACATTGAAAAGAAACGTGCGGAAAAGGAGAGCTATGATCGCTCCATCACGCAACTGGAGAAGAACCTGTCGGCAAACGAGGAGAGGCTAACAAAGGCCAAAGAGACCTATGCTTCTAAGCTTGCCTCGATAGACAAAAAAATTGAGCAGACCAACGAGCAAATGGCCAAATTCACAGAGGTTGTTAACAAGGAGACAAAAGAGCTAGATTCCAAGAGACAGCAGATTGCAGAGTGGAGAAAGCTGCTCAGTGATGGAGAAGGGACCTTGGAGCAGCGTTACCAGAGTAGCACTAGGGAGCTCGATAGATTGCGAGCACAACTTGTCTCTTTTGTGGATGAGATGTCGAAAAAGCTTTCTGAAAGCGCTTTATGATGAATGCTCCTTCCCCGCAACTCCAGATGCCTCTCTTTGCTGGTTTGATAAAAACAGGTCATTACTGCTGGCTTAGTATTTACTCTTTGAATTTAACTTCACTTCTATTGTAATGATTTCTTTCAATCATTTCCTACCTTATTCGCTTTTCAATTCTTTTTTTTTCTTTATTTTTGTATTTTTGAAATTTTTATACCCAATATTTCAGCGCATGCCTTCTGATAATCCGAGAAAAGCTTCATCGATTCACGTAGAACAGTTGAATAAAGTACTCTTTAGTATCGCTGTCCCAAAAGTCCCAAATCTTACCAGTAGTCATGTCTATTGGATCACTGGAAATCTTAAAGCTGACATTCTCATATGGCTCTCCACTAACTACAAGGTACTGGAACTGACTATCAACTTCCTCCACCTTCTGCTCAAACGAAGACATGAGTCTATACCTGGGCCTAATATCCGGTTTGATATCCTTGTACTGCAACTCAAACATCAAACCTTTCTGCAAGCTAACCGGGTCTCTAACCTTGGTGACTTTATAACCGGGTCTACCAATCTTGACAAACTGTCTCTTTGCAACGCTCGATATCCCGCCGTCCAAAGAGATGGAATTGGCACCACTTAATGCTTCTTTTCTAGCAGCTTTCCTCTTCTCCAACTCTGCCCTTCTCATGAGTGACATCTGATGCTTCTTACCATGCGTATGCGTTAGGTACGAACCTTCAGAGACGTGAGTTGTAAGGCATAATCTACACTCGAGCAATCCAAGGTGGTTCTTGAAAACGTATGGGTCGGCATCAATGTCAACTTTGGAAAGCATGAGTTGACGGAGTCGTTCTCGTCTGTGCTGGTTGGTCTCCTCTTGGCCTGCCACGCCACCGGAACCTTTCTTTGATCCAACTCTATTTTGGTAATCCATCTTATTCTTAATCTGTGTGTGTTTGTGTGTGTGTGTGTAAGTGGCTGGCTCTGTTATTTGGACAATTGATGTCTTGATTGCGTTTATGATTGATGTACGTTTGTTATACGGAATTGCACGGCCTAATGTTTGTAAAGAGAGTTGTGAAAGAGGTCTAACATGAGTTTGACAGAGTGTGAGTGTGGGTGTCTTTCGGGAGGCATTCATCTATAAGCACGTCAAAACTTTTCAGTTGGGAGTCTTCGCAACAGTTTTTTAAACACCCATGAATAGCACCCGCTTTCCACTGAATGGTTACATATTAGGACAACATTGATGATACTAATACTGTTTTCTACAAATCTACAGATCTCTACTTTAATGACGGGGTGCTTTTCTCTAACCTGGATGACAATCTCTCCATCAGATGAAGAGAAGTATCAAGCCAGTAAAATATATATTCATATTCTAAAGCTAAAAGAAAAAAAATGGAATAATCAAGTATACAAGTATACAAGTGGTCGACTCTAAACCAACATAGTGTTCCAATCCCTACAAGTTCACCCGGACAAACACTTTGAAATGTTTGAAAGGTAACTTGTCAGACAGCCATTTGTACCCACCCACCAGTATCCCTCCCGAAAGAGTACATACATGGGGGTCAAGATCATCGCTCCTTTCTAAAGAAACAACCAAAGCAAGAAACCCAAAGGAAACAAGCATAAGGAAACTTTCAAAAGACGAAAGGAAAAACAAATTAATAGATGACCAGACCGCTAAGGATCGTGGACAAGCTAAATAGGTTCTCACTCTAGGGCACAAAGGTATCTACCTCATCAACCAAGTTGGATTCAGTGGCTCTTGTGAAGAGTCAAAGAGAGACGTAAACTATAGAAATGATCCTATGAAGTACGTCGACAAAGAAAGAAGAGGAATAAAATAATGATCATTTGAGGTTGACCTAGAGGTGGAATAGGAGCTCCTTTTATACCTCTCAAAAAGGATGAAAAATTTTTGCGAAAAAAAAATAACGATACTTGGTCGTGCACGCTGTTCAAAAACTATAACTGCCTGTGCGGCTCACAGCTATTTGATGGCAACGGCACAGGGCTCGTGCCAAGTGGAGGGTTTGAAAGTTTGGTTGATGATGATGGAGAGAGAACTAGAAGTAATATGTCGTGTTGTCGTTTGTTATATAGAAAGTCATGAATACTATTATAAAGCAAAAGAAAGGGCATTTTATGTTGTAAGTGTAATAAGGTAGGAGACACGTGTGAGTGTAACCTGCCACATTGAAAAAGCTTCATCTTGCCCAAGGAGCTTTAGTAACAACCTGTGGCTTTCCAGTTGCTTTCCTTCCACCATCACCAGTAACACCGGCGGCTGTATTAGGTGAAACAGTCCTGGCAACAGAACAACCATCCCATGGCTCCCTCACAGAACCTCGAGTTGAATGTAGTAGTGGAACAGCCGATGGATCCCTGGATAAGCAGCTTCCAACTCTAGGGGAAGATTCTGTAGGTATTAATCTTCTCAGAGGGCCTGTATCACCACCACCACCACCTCTAGAAACGCCTGTTAGAGCAGGTGTTCTTCTTTGTGTGTCAACTAGCCTAGCCAATTCTTCTTCACGCTTCTGATACATCTGTTGCATTGCGATTTCTGCCTCACTACGGTGGTATACGGATGACGATTGCATGCCCTCCATAGTGTCGTTGCTATGCTCTTGCTGCAGGTTCTGATGATGCTGCTGGTGCTGCTGGTGCTGCTGGTGTTGGTTGGTTGACGAATCATCCTGGGAGGTTGTTCCATCAGGTGTAGATTCAGGCAATGGTTTAAGAGTATCCTTATCGATCCAAGGAAAGAGAACATTACCAAAGTAGAAATGTTGAACCACAGGGAACTTGGAGAGAACCTCACCGTAGTACATCTTGATCATTCCCTTTGAGATCTTTTCCCATGTCTTAGAAGTGGTAATATCGTACAACAATGGAGAATGTTCGTTGAAAGGTCCTGTTTTCACCTTACGTATGAACGCAATCCCATTGAAGAACAAGTTTTTTGTCCTTTGCTGCTTTAGCGTTGATGGATTCATCGTTGAGGATGGAGTTATACCAACTCTAAAATTCATGGCTTCAGGCGTTGTAGCCTCTTCATTCTGAACAGCTTTGAAATCAACCAGTTGTGCTGCACCTAAAATGTAAACCAAATGGAAATGATCATCCAAACCCCACACTCCATGCGAACCTGCTGGTTCTAGCGTGTACGTCAATATGAGAGTCTTTACAACATCATAGTAATTGCCAAATATCGTTAAATAGTCTTCACCAGACAACTCATCATCGATCAACACTTCACACATAAGAAGACTTGAAATGAATGCCAAGAATGATAGTTCGTGCCCGGTACCATAGTCTAACCTTTCTCTTGATCCAAACGCGTTTATAAAATAGTATTTTGATTCCTTTACGAAACCTTCAAACTGACGATTAACAGAGGAGTGGAATAAATGTTGAAAACAAAGGTGAAATTGATGGTCCATTTGAGAATTAACCTTGTCGTGCCATTCACGGCATGCCATGTTACCGTACCTTCTAGGTCCAGAATATGGAGTAGTCTCGTTTATCAATCGCTTCATGAATCCAAGTAGATCCAAGATGCTCTGCATTCCCCCATGATTATGTGTGTTGTTGTTTTGTAGGTTATCAGTTTTTGGTGGTGGTGGGGGGAGATCCAGCATGCTTGTGCCAGCCGATGATGTTGTTGTTTGTTTTCCAGATCTAGCTGGTGATGCTACTCCTTGATGATCCTTTGACGTTGATGCAACTAGAGTATCATCAAGGACTCCTCCAGGGACATTCTTTAGACTCACCTTGTTGCATATGAGAAATAGAGTCAACTTGATACGATCGATAGCGATTGACTGATGAAACGGTTTAACATCGGATGCGCCGTAGATCTTCTTTGAAGGTTGTGACCAGTTGTAATTCGTGTTTGCAACGTCCAAGCGGGGCAGCTGGCTGGTGGCAGGTTGAGTCATTATGTGTGTCGTTTGTTTCTATTTATTGCCAACTATGACAATCTTTACTTGAAGGGATGTAAAATAATCATATATTAGACAATTACTAGAGCCTGTTAAACGGTAACTGGCCCATCACCATCCTTCCTTGACAGGTGATTGCGGTTTGGTAGAGACAGGCAAAAGGCACGAGACCGAGACCTTTCCAATCCTGCAATAGAGCGCGCGGCGGATTTTTCAGGCGGAGAAAGGCGGAGAAAGGCGCGGACGGACTGTTTGTCGGGGAGGGACAGAGGGGGGCACAGATGAGCCACGCATATTTGTTTAGGGTGGGGATGGATACGAAGCATACAAAAAGAAGAATGTGCAAGTGTATTTGTATTTGGTGGAAGTTAAAAAACGAAATCAAACAGGTGGGGGGATGGTATTATGTATAAAGTGGATCATGCAGTATTCCCTTAAGCAGAGGTACCGGTACCGAAAGCTTTGTTAAACTCAGTAAAGACAAATCTGTATCTGACATCACCTTCACCCGCTCTCGTCAAAGCATCGTTACAACCAGCCTCAGATATTGGAATCTCTTCAACCCATGTTCTGATGTTGTGTTTAACAGCAAGGTCAAACAAACCAATTGCCTCCTGTCTAGAACCCAAAGCAGAAGAACATAGAGAGGCACCATTGGCAAAGAATGTGAATGGAGAGACATCGTACTTCTCTTCGATGGATGGTAGACCAACCGAGACAAATCTTCCTTGAACCTTCAAGATGGACAAGAAAGCATCAATATTGAGGCCGGATAGACCAATGGCACAGTTCAAGATCATGTCGAACTGATCGAAAAATGGCAATTCCCAGTCCTTTTCAGCAGTGGCGATGAAATGATCCGCACCCAATTCGAAAGCCTGTTCTTTCTTGGCATCAGTTCTAGAGAAAACATAAGTCTCAGCGCCTAGAGCTTTGGAGATTTGAATGGCCAAGTGGCCTAAACCACCTAGACCTAGGATGGCAACCTTAGGCTTGACACCTTCTGGCAAGTCCTTTGGAATGTATCTGACCAATGGAGAATAGACGGTTAAACCGGCACAGCACAACGAAGCAGCCTCGACAGATTTGATACCTTCTGGAATAGCAAAAATCAAATGCTCATCAGCTCTAACGTGGGAAGCATAACCACCTTGAGAAACGTAACCGTCAGGATAGACACCATCATAGGTGGTAACTCCATGCTTACAGTACTGTTCGTTGTGATTTTTGCATCTGTTACATTCAAGACAACAGGATGCCTGGGCACCTAGACCAACCCTATCGCCAAGCTTGTGCAGTGTAACGCCCGAACCAACGGCAACAACCTTGCCTATGATCTCATGACCGACAACTTGAGGACCTTTAAGACCACCCCATAGGCCCTGTGCTGTTAGAATGTCGGAACCACATAGACCACAACATTCGATTTCAATATCGACCGAGTTTGGAGTTAATTCCTTTGGCTTGTATGTGGTGTAGATTGGCTTGTTCCAGTCCTTTGTGTCATGGACCGCAAAACCTGCGAATTCGTTTGGGTAATCGACTGGGGCGTTGGTTGCTGACATGCTGAGTTGTTGTTGTTAGTAGCAGGGGATCTGTTAGTGCTCGGAGCAGTTGCTTCTGGAATTCGAAAAGAAGAAGAAGAAGAAGAAGAAGAGGAGGAATAGAGTAAAGAAATACAGAATTGGGAAAGGTAGCACACACAGAGAGAGAGGGAGAGATCAAATAGTGAAATCTTTCACTGTGATTAGAATGAAAAGACTGGTTCACTGAGGACCACGAGGAGAAGGATTGGGGGTGGGGAAAGAGCATCTATCATCAGAGTTACCCAAAAGTAAGAAGATTGATCAAGTAGATACATCTTTTCCGCCCGCTTCATACCTTGTCTCTCAAAGATTGCAACGGCAACAAGATTGTGAATGATGGGCCGAAATAAGTAAGTAATTGCCATTTGCACTTCTCTTGCCGGTTGGTTGGTTGTCTGTCCTGTACTATTCTGCATCTCTCGGCGGCGCACCCGGTGCACCCCCTTCACCACAGAGTTTGTCCGCAAGCCTCACCCCCAGTACTGGGTGGAAACTCAACAGGGGCTGGGCTATCATTGCCAGTGCCAATCAATGCCAATGCCCATGGACGGCTAGAGGGTTGATAGAGTCTACCACAACTCTTCTAAAAGCGGTAAGTACACCCACGAAGATGTTGGTGGTTGCTTGTGCGAGCGCTGTTATGCTTGTGATTGTGTATTACGAGTAGGAGTAAGAGGTCGTTGGATCGGGGCCGCTTATTGGGTTTTGATACCGTTGCAAGGCTCTTGTGTGTCCTTGAGAAGTGTTGCTTGCTTACACTTGTTTGACTTCTGTCTAATATGTCTCAATCCTCTTTCTAATACTGTTAATTCACACAGCATTTGCATTGATTTTATAAAGGATTCAGTGTGGGTATATATACCTTGTACGGTTCAAGTTTATCCGGGAGCTTCTATTAGTCAATCTTGCAGGGGTGCAAGATCTCGTCGGTGAAGTGCACCCGGTGTTTCAGCAAGCTTCCACCTTTTTGATGGGACCGAGAAGAATCTACGGGAAAGCACTTCTTAGGCTTATCAAATGATTTTGTTAGGTTAGCCAGGTGCTTAGTAGTATATACACTGTACGTCATTATAATTGGGGATATTCTGGGAAACATGAGACCTTGAACTAGCTTCAAACTCTCTGGACGCCAAGACCTTACATACGTAGAAGTGACAACACAACAGGTAAGGAAAGAAGAAGCAGGGACCACAAATTGAACTTTAACAAAAAAAGAGGGATGAGATTAGGATAGACTTTTTGCCAGGGTAATCCGCTAAGTAAGAATCGAGGCAATATTTGGAAGGTGAAATGAATGACTAGCAGCTAGAGCAGCGATTTGTATGAGTAAGCATGTGATACATACGAGGTTGTATAAGACGTAGTATGATGATGGATATATAGTATAAGGCCTGCCTCGCCCTACGAAAAGGTGGCAATCAATTACAACACAATTAGGTGCAGTAGCACAATTGTCCCTAGATGTTTATTAGAGTGGCAATCGGACTATTTCCACCTCCTGCCTCTGCAAAATGACGGCTCGATGGAGGTGCATCCCTCTTCTTGGCACCAGAACTGACTTGGCTAGTATTGTCTCTCGGTGTTTTACTGGTGTAACAGTAACGACCAACCCAAATAGCCAAAGCCAAAGCCAAAGTCGAGCGAGCCAGTCAAAGTGGAAAGTGGAAGATGGAAATTGAAAAATAAAACAGACTCAAGGCAGTGCATTTTATTTTTCCACCCCTAGAAGAGTCACGTGGTGCGTGAGGCTTTTCCGGCCGCCCTAAAAAAGAAACAGAGATTGAGATTGCGAGTGATTGATTAATCGATTACATAGAAAGAGAGAGAGGAAATTGGCGCTGGAAACAAAGGACAGACTACTTTACACCTTCATGGTTATTCAAAAATACAATACAAACCAATTTATCAACAACCATCTGTTGACACAAATCTACACTCTCTTAACACTTCCTCAAAGTTTAACAACGTTCCATTCCTTTGACAGCATTACCAATTTGCGTTTCACATAGAATATCAAAAGCTCTTAGCCCTATCGATTATCTTGGCAGCTTATCTCCCTAGTTCTTTGTTTTTTATCTTGTGACGAACGGATTGGATAAGATTTTTGAATACTACAATCTATCTTTAATTGTCTACTAGCTATAGACTCATCTGATCATTTACACGCATGATGATTGAAGATCTGATAACGGGGATCTCTGCGGATACAAGTGTGAAACTACCAGACCATCCACATGCAGAATCAGACTCGGTCAAACTATACATCATTCAGACAGAACCAAACCTCTTTTTGGAAGGATTCAACGAAGATGAGAAAAGATCAAGGCCCCCCTCCATACTAAGAGGATGCCTCTTCATTAGGATATTGAAACCTGTCAAGATCAAAACTATCAGCCTGAAGCTTTCGGTCTCTTCCAAAACTGACTGGCCAGAAGGAATCCCTCCTAAGAAGATCGATCACACCGAAATAGTCAGTCTCATGCACCACACGTGGCCATTCTTCAGTTATCAAAACTCTTATGAAGTTACAGAATCTTCAAGGAATAATGCAGATGTCTTTTTCTCAAAAAGTGATATGGATCTAGACTTGCCAAGTCTAAGCTTAGATAATACATTATCGCCCATCACATCACCTGTGGACTTGTTTGCATTGCATCCTACAAAATCACCATCTTCTTCTTCATTGGCAAACGTGTTCAAGAGTAGCAAGAAGTCATCCTCACGTCCAACCTTACTCGCACAAATCTCACACCATGACATAGAACCAATACACTCTGCCAGATCCAACAGCGGCAATTCATCTGCCAACAACTCGTTAGAAGATAACAAGCTATTTATACCTGGTGATTACATCTACTATTTCGAGCATCCAATACCGGCCTCGATGCCAGAATCCACAGAGGCAACGTTTGGTTCCGTTTATTACAACCTCGAGGCAAACTTGGAACGTAGTGGTGCGTTCAAGTCGAACCTATATGCAAAGAGGAAAATCAATGTTGTTCGAGCCTCTTCCCAAGACTCAATTGAAGAAAATGAACCAATTGTGATCTCAAGAGATTGGGAGGACCAATTGAAATATGAAATTGTTATAGCTTCCAAACAGATCGTCCTGAACACTTTTTTACCGATATCGTTCAGACTCACACCAATGGGTAAGGTGAAAGTTCAACGTTTAAGAGTCTTCATGACGGAACATTTGGAATACTTTTGCAGGGGTAAAAAGGTCCATAGGACAGAACCGGCAAAGAAGTACCTTCTAATGGAACACAAGCCAGCAGAAGGTGAGGATAACTTGTTATCGCTGGATGGAGATGAAATCTCAGCAAAGGAATTTGAATTTAGAGTCTATGTGCCTCAGAAGATTGGCAAAGTGTACAAACTGAACCCAGATACGTCCTACGAAACAATTCAGTCCCATCATTGGATCAAATTATGCATTAGACTATCAAGGGCTGCTCCAACGCCAGAAGATCCAAGCAAGCGCAAACATTTTGAGTTGTCCATTGACTCACCAGTTCATATCTTATCTCCACTTTGTGCGCACGCACTAACTCTATTACCAGCCTACGTGAACAATGCCCCATCAGATTCGATAGCTACCATCACCCTGTCTGATTCAACTCCCACAATAGATATGATGATGTCTCCAATGCTCTCTACAAATCTGGAATCGAATTTGTTTCAACCATCGGAAGACATGCCCGAGGAGATGAAGTCCCCACAGGCCCAACCTTTCTCCCCAGTGATGTCTCCGCAACTTTTAGCGTTGAGTCCACAGCTAAGGGCCGTCACTCTGGCGAGACCAATGAGTATGGAGCCAAGCATACAGCCTCCTCAGTATAATGATGCCGCTGCCACTCCTCCCCCTGCATTTGGAGAGACCATAAATGATATTCCTCCATCGTACGATCAAGTCATGGAGGAGGATGAAAGTGCAGATTCTTCCGAGCCTGAGACTTCAACTACCGCATCCACCGTTGCATCTTCTTCTTCAAAGAATGTATCCAATGATGAGAGATTGTCCAGAAGGGAAAGGCCAAGACAGGCACATGAGGAGGATACACTAAGTGTAGAGACTTCTCCGGATAGAGTGTACAAGATCGGTGGAACGGCATCACATTCAGAAGGTGGTGGGGGCAGCAGCTCAACGATGGTTAATTCAGATTCACAAAACCTTAACGTTACCGATGAAGGAGGCGACTTGGGAGGAAACTTTAGGTTCAAGATTACCCCAATTAGATCTGCATCCACTTCAAGAACAAACCTAAGGTCAACCTCCCCACTGTTGATCTCACAGTACAAGAATAAGTCAAGACTAATAAATGCATCCATATTACAAAGAAACAGCTCTTCCTCAAACGTACTCGATTCCACCATAGCACAGGCTTTTGAGGATGACGATGCTTTGAATATGGTTCCTTTGGAAGGCCACAGTGAAGGCGTTGATGCTTTGTCAGATAGGACATCGATCGATCAAACGCCAACTATAACACCAACGATCTCTCCAAGACCAGTAATGGGAATCTGTTCCTCACTAACGAGTGATCATCAGCTAGATGAAGACACCAATGACAACGACAACGTTGCAGACGAAGAAGAAGAAGATGATAATGGTCGAGCAGTCCTGTTATCAGATAGGAGATCCTCAACTTCCTCGATTAACTCAATTCCTGCCTCGCTTACTTCTGAAGATCCAATGGCTCAAAGGCCACTCTTGCAAACGGACTCATTCTCAATCTCAAGGGTCAACTCATCTGTCTCGCCTGGTGATCACGCACAGTACAATCCATTCTACCCTTCAATGGCATCACAGCAGAGGAATAACTCAATAGTTACGGCAACCAGTGGGAATGGTATTGGTGATTCGCTATTGTACCGTCAGGATTCCGTTGACATCACCTCGATGCTCACTGGTGGTATTGGTGGTGCTACTGGTGGAAGTTCTGTTGTTAGTGTTGGGGGTGTTGCTGGTGGTGGATCCATGCATCATGCAGCTGTTCAGAGGCAAGAGGAAGACATCTGGCATCCGTTCAACTTGAACAGTAACTATACCAAGTTGGTCCGTAGTCCGAGGTTGAACGCCAGTGGTATATCTCATCAACAACAAAGGGAAGCCACTGTAGCAGGTGGTTTGAAGACTAACTTTTCGATGGATGATGGATCCAACAACAAGGCCACGACATCAGCTTCCAACGATGCGAATCAGCTTCACGCCAAGCAGCAACCTGCGTTTGGTGTTGGTCCGGTTTGGGACGTGCTTGACCGTGATAGCTCCACCTCTAACACTCCCGATGAAAAAGTTGTAGTTGCCGTTGCCACGTCTGCCCATAACGGTGGTGAGAAGGTTATTTCGGGTTCTGGCGATTACTTTGATACCCATCAGGTTAAATAAGTGAGTTGTGGCTTTAAATTTCTTTTGACATATTTCTAATTCCCCGCTAGCATTGTTTTATTTTTTTTAAAAAAAAATTCAAGGATCATAATCATACACAGACACTATCTTAATTTTTCTGCCGGTTTTATCATCAGCTCAGGCTACTGATCTTTTTCTGAATCGCACTAACATCGTACTTGAAATGTTTCATGATACCTTTACTTCCAGAATCAGCCATCAAACTGGTGTAGAAGACCCTATATGCAGGAACAAACATCTTGTTGATGTCCTGCACCAACTGTTTCTTGAAAAATGGGGGTAATTTTTTTGCATTGATCTTTTTAAAGTTGTCTTCAAACTGCTTGTTGAATTCATCAATGAGTTTTCCCAATTCTTTTGAGCTAAGGTTGAAATTGGCCCCTTGTTTGGTGGATGCCTGCATTAACCTCGTTGTCATCTTTGTCCATTCTGAAGTGGCCTTTTCCATTGTCTTCTTCTTGAGCTTGTCCAGCCTTTGCATTCCTGGTTGGCCTAAGATTTCGGTCAGTTCTTTGCTATGGTCGAGCAAATTCTGGGCACCGTCAAGGTTGAACATTAACAGTATTCCCAATTGTTCCTCTGTCATTCTTGGTTTGAACTTATTTTCTAGGTAGTAGTAGTTGCATTCGAACAAGTCTCCGTAGTATACGCTTAGGAGATACTGTGGGTCCGAATAGGTACCTTTTACCTCTTGGAATCCAACTGGCCTTGTTGCTGGTAGCCAACTTCCATTTCGCAACCTGCCAATAGTTTCCAATTCATTGATGTAGAATGGAATGAGCTTTGTGATTCTCGTTATCATGCTGATGTAGACGTTATTGAGTGTTTCACTAACATGTTCTCCCAACACATACTCTGCGTACCTTTGCTCCATGAATTTGAAAAATTCGGAAAAGACAGTCTCACAAAGAGAATCGCTCGTTTTCGCAAGTTCAAGCAATCTACTTGGTGGCTCAATGTTGAATCTCTGTATCCTATCTATGAGCATCTTGATACCGCTATTAAGCTCAAAATGCATTGGCAAATAGCTGAACTTGTTGCTTTCGATAAAGCTGACAAACTTGGCGTATTGTGAAAGGTACTCTTCAACAGCCGGGGTAAACGTTTGAAGTAGCGCCATTGCCATATCGCTAAAGTCGTCAAATAACTGTGACAAAAATGCAGATTCTGTGGCCATCAAGTCGCATAGCATCTTTGAGTAGGTTGGGAACATGACAATGTTACCCTTTTCACCCTCGTAAAGATAGTTTTGATCCTTTGTTATCTGAGGTAACACCAAGCCTGTCTTTTTCAAAGATGAAAGGTTATAATCTGCCCTTTCCTTTATGATTACATCTATCAAGTTCTTACCTCTGTTGTTTTTCATGAATGAGTACATCACTTTGAGTTGTTTTAATGAGTCTGCATCTTCTTCCATCAACCCATTGTTCTTTGCCAATCTTTTATTCAACGCTTTCATTTTGTCAATAAATTCGTACTTGAGAGTGATGTCAGAATCTCGCAATGATCTATCCAACTCCTTGATCAAACCCTCAAAGTCGTTCAGTTGTTGGTTGTGAAGAGACTGTTTTAGTGATTGCAACTTCATCACAGTTTGAGAGTATGTTGTGATCTTTTGAATGGTGTTTAGATCGCCAATCAAATTCAAAACTTTGTCAAGGTCCTTAATCTCATGTGCATAATCTTTGATTTTTCCCACCATTTGATAGGTGGACTGGATGTTCCTCTGCTGTAGTTTCAACTTGTTGATCTTCATCATCAATGGGTTGATCGAATTGATCGTTTTGTGGTTCTTGTTGCTTATTTCGCCAAGCCGTTGGGCAATCTTGTTCGTGAGTTCTGAGGTCAACTTCATGTTCTCGTCAAGCACTGAGAGGTCTGCCTCGTCAATGTCTATCACCACTTTTGAGGCATCTGTTGTGGTGATGTCATTGCCATTGCCATTGCGATTGCCGTTTTCTGATGGATTGCCATTGCCATTGCCATTGCCATTCGTGTAGCCCGAAGGCATCATCATTCTTGTGTCATTCATCAATCAACTTGGAATCCGAATTGATTTATAGATACTATAAAGAGTCGATTTCAAGCGCTTTTGGGTAGTTATCCTATTCATATATGGGTGTCGGATCATGTTTAAACAGGTCTCTTTTGAGCTTTGAATAAACACACTCAAAAAACCCCGAAGTCTGCCATTTGTCAGTTGTGGGTGCACAATAGACCAACGGATCAACTTCAACTTTCTGAGTGAAAAAAAAATTTCCTTTTTACTTTTCCATCACTTTAATTTACTTCTTTCTCTTTGTTTCTTCTTCCTTTTTGAAAAAAATCAAGACACCCAGCAAAACCATCATTCCTCATTCATACCCGACAAACGCAGAGTTGGTCCTGTGCTAACCATCTTGTTTTAAGATACCTAGTTGGACCTCTTCCTCCTTTTTTTGGGGGGAGGGATTCTCGAAAGAGAATGATTCTGTTCCTTGGGACAGTCTGAAATGGATTTCCGATGTGCTTTTGTGCTCTATTGGGTGGTGTCTTTGAATTACTTGTGCCTTATTTCGCTAACACTAAATTCGTGTACCATAGTTTAGAGTTTGATAGTAGAAAGGCATACATATATATTCATTGTTTGTGCACCCGTCCCTTTCTCCACTTTCCACTTTCCAGTGATTGTGATTGTGATTGTGTTTCGAATGGTTTGTTGGTGTTTGAAAAGGTTTCATGTGGGCATTGATTGCGTAGAAAAGATTGTAGTTGTGTGGTATATAACAGGAAAGAAAAGAGAGAACGTGCCAATGGAAGGAAAAAAAAATAGAACAAAAAAAGACATGTGATTGATTCAAGGGTTTTCAATTTGTAGTAACCTTGATCACTTCAGAAAATAGTACAAGAGAAGTTAGTATTAAAGCCAATTGCTGAATTCCAATGAAAATGCCGAGAGTATGACTTACTGCTTTGTCTGCGGCTTTAGAAGTTTCACTCTTGAACTGTCTTTCGGATAGAGGTTGTGGGAAGAGGCCTAGCTCGATCAGCTTTGTCAAGTCCCATTCGATAGCATCTTCAGTCTTATAACACCAGAAGAAGAACCCTTCTGTTCTTAGGTAAAAATCCAACTGTGATTCAACAAAACGTCTTGTGTCAATCCTATCCTGCAATGTCAACTTGGAAATGTCATTGCTATACCTGCATTGACCAACGGGTGTTGTTGTGGCAAAGGAGGCATCGTACCTTGCCCCTCTTCCAACACCGTTTAGCCAGTTGGCACAGTCTGTCAATGCAGCACACCATTCGCCAATAACTTTGAAACTCTTCTCCTGTTGCATTGACATAGAGAAGGAATCCAGTTCGGCAATGTGCTGATCAAGAGTCAATCTCAATCTACCCTCGTCAAACACCTGATATCTGTGATGATCAATCAGAAAATTATAGAATGATCCCTGATAGGTGAATGCCATCAAGTTAGTATCATTGTTAATCAACGCTTGTGTATTGTTCTTGTAGGTTGTATAATTGAGGTGTTCACTTACTGTTCCCGTTGTATGCCCATCCCAGTATCCAGGTGGCATGAATGCATCCTGGATGACAACATAATTGTCACTTTTTAAGTATCTCAATTGGGTGTACCCTCTTTTGGTGAAATCAACAAGGTCGTTCAAGTTGAAAGATGGCCCTAGAGGTTCATTCAACAGTTCTATCCCTGAAATGACATCATAATAGGCAGAACCGCCATACTTGTCCATGATGTAGTATAACACTTCCAATGTGAGGTCGACATAAGCAGGAGTTCTCATCCATTCAAGATGATCCCTCCAACCGGAATTGTCAAATCCATTCTGCGATCCTGGAGCACCGTGTAAATCAATCCATAATCTTAATCCATGGTTTCTGGCCCACTGTATAGATTTGATCAGATATTCTTCCTGTCCGTAGCAGTATGGATCGTTGTCAAGATGGGCAAATGCCCAGTATCCAATAGATAGCCTAACGGAGTTGAACCCGTATGATTTAATCTTCTTAAAGTCATCCTCAACGATCCATGTATCCCAGTGAACTTTCAGTCTTCTTTGACATTCTTCCGTTCCTAATTGTTTGCAATAGTTGTATTCGTCCACTGGCACGTTTGCTTCTGTGCCGTCTGAAGAAGCAGCCCAGTAAATCGATGGAGATATGTATGGTTCTGTGAGTAACCACCCGCCAAGGTTAACCCCAAGGACTTTATCGCTGGCATAATTGTATATGGAGTCTTCTTCTGTGGTTCGTTTTGTGTGCTGTTTTTTGCTTTTGTTTGTGTTCTTGCTTAGACTGTCTTCGGTTTCTCCCTCTCTAGTCCTGTGATTTGTGTGAACGATATGAGCTTCTGAATTGTCTTGTTCAAGCTGATGACAGAAATCCAACTTTTGCTCTGATGGTTCAGCAGTATCATGATAACCTCTTGCATGTAAGTGCTTCCCAACATCAGGCGATAGCTCATAGCACAATTTATTTTCGGAATACACCCTGGTGGCCATGAGAAGTATACCTAAGAACAGTGTTGAAGCGGTTGAACTTGAATAGTGTCTCATTCTATGGAGAGGGGTTGTTTCTATGAACTGACCCCTTCTTTTTTCTTTGATCCTCCTTGCCTCGAGTTGGATATGTATGATAGACCCGAAAGTGATGCACTAATATCAGCCATGGTACTTGTGCAAAGGGATATAAAAAAAATGAGAAAGTAAAAGAGATAGGATGTTAAAAGAGAAACAAACGAAGCCCTCCCGAGATCTAACAGTAGCAGTCGAAAGGCTCACCCCCCTGCATACAATACAATACAATGCCTTATCGCGCGCCCAGAGACCCCTTGTAGATCTGATCTTATTATGCGGGGTTTGCATCTTGGATCTATTTATATTTATATTCTCTATATATATACAGTATATTATACAGTGACAACTGATGAATGGCTTACTCACTAACACCAAGACTGGAATAGTCAACGTTATAGTCAATACTCCATCCAAGCTCCTTCTTCATCACATCGCAAGAGTCATCGATCAAACCACACACCACATCACTTCTGAATGGTACACCACTTTTGGAACTGGCCACTTCAGAGATCAAATCGTCAAGTGCTGGCTCATATCCATTCACCTCCACTTGTTTTATTGAACCTTTATCAACGGTAAATTTGACAACCAATCCATTCCCTCCTCCCTCTTGACTCTCGAATGTAAATTCAAACTTTGGCGTTCTTCCAAAAGTCCAGTCCCACTTGTTAAACTCAGAAAATGTCTGCATCACTTCAAAAGGCAATTCCTTCAAATCGTCAACT
This sequence comes from Ogataea pignaliae, assembly GCA_030570775.1. Taxonomy (NCBI): domain Eukaryota; kingdom Fungi; phylum Ascomycota; class Pichiomycetes; order Pichiales; family Pichiaceae; genus Ogataea; species Ogataea pignaliae. The sequence continues at coordinate 41,072 of JAJLWO010000042.1, read as the reverse complement.
TTAAAAACCGCACATCTCGACCCCTCATTCTCATTCTCTAACAGGGACACATTATCGTACTTCTTGGTCACCATCTCCAACGACTCGTCAATTCCACTTCCATCATGCATGCTCATAAAAGCATCAGCAGCACAGTGCATGAACACTTCCATGTCAACATTCATATTCTCAACCGGTGAAGGAATGGAGCAGGTGGACTTATCAACGATGCTTAATTTTCTTGACTCGGGCAATTTCAAAAGCTTTGATAGTGTCTTCAAGTTAGACTCGAGCAGCATGGTTCCATGATGTAATGCTTTGCCTCTAGAGATCTGAAACGCGGACCCGCTTATCTTCTTTCCTGTCTCCTTGCTAATTATATCACCCTTGGCATTGGTGCCCAGTTGGAACGATGGAGACCTATAATTGTCAATGGTGGTATTTGTGAGTCTGTTCAATCTGTAATTTAACTTTGTTGAGTATGCTGTTCTGTTGAATTCTGCCTGACTAGTGATGTAGGAAAAGTTCAAGTTTCCCAAATCATGTACAACCGTTCCTCCTCCACTGTGCCTTCTGATTATGGGTGTCTGTAGGAGTGATGCGTATCTTATGTTGATTTCTTTAAATGGATTTTGGTTTTTGCCAATGACTATACATGGGCTGTTCTGGTAAAGGATCAACCTCTTTGCATTCTTGTGCTCTTTGGGATTCGGCATGTTGTCGTAGATGTATTTTTCAATGCTTAGATTTATCTTTGGATTGTTGAACTTGGATACCACAATAAGTGGTTTGGTTGATCTGACTATTTCGGACAGTTTGAGGTTGTTGAGAGATCTCTCCTGGTGGATGTCACCTTTTTCCAAAAAGGTCACGTAATTGTGGAAGCTGGCGCTGTCAAACGAAGATGGGGCCTTATTTTTAGTTTGATGATACTCTGTATCAATGGTCGGGGTACCTACTGCCATCGTAGAGTTTGCTGCGTCGTTGAAGGCTTCGTCTGATTGAAACCTTTGGATGAAATCTTGGGTACTCATAGTCACTGGTTCGGATGTTTCAATCTCTTCTAATGAGTGTATCCCTTGACTTATGGATGTTGGATCCTTCTGCTGCTGCTGCTGTTGTTGTTGCATTTGAAATCTTACTGGATCGAAATCATCCTCTTTCAGATAGGGTATGTCTGAAAGGTCAAAGCCATCCTTGGCGTAGTCTGGATCGTCATCATCTTTGGCCTGAATGTCCTTGGAGCGCTTGAGCTTTCTCAATGTAGCTTCATCAAAAAAATCCTCTAGATTAGGATCATTTTCCAACGTTTCTCTAAGTGAATCAGTTGTTGAAGTTTCATTGCGATTGTCAAAGGGAGTTCCTGAAAAGGAATAGTTTCGTAGTTGCACCTGTCTTCGTACAATGGTACTTCGGTAGGGAAGTATCCTGAAGAGCCTGCTGTAGGTGGGCCTGTATCTGTTGTACATGTTGAGTGCTAAACTTTTGGGTAAGCTTCAACCGTCAAAAGAGTTCACTAGTCAAATAACTATGTAGATTCAGCGGTGGCAATTGATATGCTCTGCCAATCAACCAGAGAAAACGCCCTACTCGGTTCTATTCAAGGTATAGACTTTAGATCATCACCAAAATCAATCAATCAATCAGTCTGGAAGTGCATGAAAAATTTAAGCAAACTACCCAAATATTTCCATCACCAATGAGTGCAATTTGACTCTTGAGGAATTCATTCAACCCAACGTTTGTCCCTTCAACGGCCACTATTTCTAACAACAGAGGGATATATCTTACTTCACGTTGATGAACTATTGCCAGATACAATGGACAGGAAAAATCCCATAGAACACTTGCTACTAGCAAGATGTTCCAAATTTCACAACGATGGAGAAATAATGAAGCTGCTCGAGAGTAGGTATTCTCTCTCTGGAAACCAGAAAAACTTTTTGGTCTTACAATCAACAGATGGGGGAATCAACCGAAATGATATCAAAAAGGCTAAAAGAATAAAGAGGAAACAGAAAACTTTGCTTGGTGCTGAGTTAAGTGGAGATATAACGAAGAATAAAAGAGACAACAAGTTCAACCCACTCAAGACCAAGAATGAATTCAAAGCATTCATTAAGGACAATCTCAAGTATCAGGATCTACTAGTGAAAAGACTCAAGCAGATGTTAAAGAAGGACAAATCGGTCTTTGACAATCTGAACGATGTCACTGAGTTGAGGGTATGCCGGAACTTACTCAAGTTTGAAGATTTCATAGAAATGAACCATTTATGGAACCAGTACATGAAAGAGTTGATAGGTACAAGTAACAACATCAACATGATAACGAGCAAGCTGTCAACAAGTGAATTCATTGGATCGTTCATTGAAGTTTGCCATAGCGAGTGCGTCAGCAACATAGGCCTCAGTGGGATTGTGATTTGGGAGTCACAGTTCAACTTTGCCATTGTCGTTCCTAGAGGTGACAATTGGAAAGGTAACATCAGTTTACTCAAACCTAATTTCAGTGTGAACGAGAAGATTGGAGGTTTAAGATTAATCAGCAAGCAGAACACACGGTTTAAGTTGAGAGTTGAACTCGAAGAAAAGAGTACGGTTTTAACTAATGTTTCTACAGAAGGACAACAAGAGAATGTATCATTAGAGGATGAGCATATGGAATGCGATTACGATTATCCTCAACACCTTGAGTTTGAGATAATTGGAAACCGACTGTTAGTCAGGAGCAGTGATAGAGCCAACAAGAAGTTCAAAAATCACTTTGTTAGAGACATCAAGTTGTGATTTAATGGACTTTCCGGATGAATGAATAAAGAATGAGTTTTATGATGTCATTGTTGATAAAACAGGAAGTAAATGAACCTTAAATGAAAGATGAAACATGAAGAAACATGTAAAATGGGGATATATTTGACTTTCTTGATTAATAGAGAGTATACACACCTCTGCACCAAATAAGAAATAACAGAAAGCCAAAGAGTTACCCGCCTTCAATGGTAAACATGAGAGACTACAAAACTCCGCGCGCCCTCTTCCCTCTTTTTAACTAATAAGACTGACTGCTAGTTGAAAAGGAAAGGGAAGTGTGGGCGATAAAGGTAAAAGAGACTGTCTAAAGAAGAATCATACATCATAATCATCTAGCATCTAGCATCTAGAACATTTTCTTTTCAATTGGTAATCAGTCATCACTTTATTCCAGCAACCACATATCTGTCAACCCCCACACACACACTCACATACACATACATAGAACTTAAGCATAACAACCGATGTTTTCTATATCCCGTTCAAGTCGCCTCATAAGCTCTCTTAGAACCACCTCTTCATCGTGTACCCGCCAGCGACTACCAATCCTTTCTAGCAGCAGCAAACAGTTCACGAGGAATCAGTCCAGCTCTTCAAATCCTACAGCGGCCCTTCAACCGAGTCCGAAGAAGAAGCTCAATCTCATAGAGCAGCAAAAGCAAAAACAACAGTTGCTACAGCAGCAACAACAGCAACAGCAACAACAGCAGAAACAACAGCAAAACAATCAGAAAAATGCAATTGGAGAATCAAACACACCTGATTCAACACAAGCTACGCCGATAATTAAGGCAAAGAAGGGATTTAACACCCTTTCTAAGGTGCCAAGCACCATAAAGTTGAAACCAAAAGACGTGATCTTGGACAAATTCTTCCAAGGTTACAAGCCTTTGACATTACCTCTACAGCCACCTACAAAGAAACCTTCTGCCGTTTTTTACTTGGAATTTGATGACAATTTGGAACTCATCAATGAAGATTTTTCTGATTTCTCACAACAAGCACAGCCAAAGAGCCCTAATGCCCTTTCCAAAGATAAGAACACTACAAGGTTTGAGTTCTCCAACTATAGCTTCAACAAGGAGATTGAAATTCATAGCGATTACGATAGGTATCCAAAGACAAAATCAAAGACAGGGATTAAGAGAGACGATAGATTCCAAAAGAGAAAGGCCCAGGCAGGTAGATCTAGAGTGCAATTCATCAAAAAGAAGAATTGATTGAACTGACATTTTACGACTATTGAGACCAATTCTCTTTTGGATTATAACCTCTAATGACCATCTCTTTTAATTTGTCAAATACTTTCCTTTTTCTTCCCCTTCGCCCTAGTTTATGGTTTCGGATTGACCAATTTTGAAGAGTGACCTATTGCCACTCCATCCAGTTGACCCTTCCTATCTTTCTTCGTCCATGTTGAAACAACTCGTTAACCTTCTCACACACCACCTTCCGATCTTGTATATAGGCTTTCTTAATATTTATTTTTTCCATTTATTCTTAGAATCATCGATACCCCCCATTGTGTAGTTAACGTAGATGTTGGTCTTTTCCTTTCAGGCTGAGATTCGCACGCGTTCAATATAGAACGGTTATGGTCACGTGCCTTCGTGTATATAGGTGTAAAATAGATAAACACGCCAAAGAGTCCTCTTCCTTTTTGAAAATATCTGGGGAAGACAACTTTTTGGTATACTTTGGATGGTTTCCCTCTTCTTTAGCTATTCTTAACAAAGACTGATTAATTGACTCAAGCGGCTAACTGATAAATCAGTATTCTGTTTATCGGTTTCAATGCCAATTTACACGTCACAATGCCTTCAATTAAGCGTTTGCCACAACACGATGCCAATTCTCTAACATCTACAAGTTCAATATTCTCCCCCATCAACGTTACGAAAGAGCTCATCGATAACTCTTTGGATGCCTTTAATCTACCTTCAGATATTACAGGTTTGCAACAGCATCCATTGATTGTCATTGAAGTTGACAATTCAACAGGAGGATTGCAACGTTTGTCAGTAAAGGATAATGGATCAGGGATACCAAGGGAAGATAGATCATTGATGTGTCTTAACTGTACGACTTCAAAACTAACTTCAATCAAGGATCTTAATGATGGTGTAAAGACATGCGGTTTTAGAGGTGAAGCTTTGTTTTTTATTAGTCAATTGTCCAAATCGTTACAGATTACAACGCGATGTTCAACGGATAAAATAGGTGAACGTTGGAATGTTGATAATAGAGGAACCCCAAAGGGTTTGGCTGAAAAAGTTGCTACCTCAACTGGAACAACTGTTGTTGCGCAGCACTTGTTTTATGATACTCCCGTTAGGAAAAACTTGTTGAAAAAACAATCCAAAAAGACTATTGATGGGATCATTGATTTAGTAACCTGCTATTCTATCGTTAGAAGAGACATACGGTTTCATTTGAAATTTGTAAAGGTATCTCCAAACGGACAGATATCAAAAGATGGGAACGATGTTGTGCTTGCTAGTAAGATTCCTATCTTCAAGCTTCTATCCAGCATGTTGAAACTGAAATCCACGTCCAAATTCTTCAACGTTGAAAAGAGCTTTCTTGTTGAGGGTCATTCATATGAGGCTATATTCGATGCGACCATGCCTAGGATGAGAGCACAAGATGAATCATTGCCCAAGAAATCGTTAAAGATACTTTGCATCAATAATAGACCTTTAAATGTGAAACTTACATTTGGCAAAGCTATCAACAAGCTTATAAACGAGACCTATACTTCGATGCAATTGCTAACTCCGTCAGTTTGGGTCGTTAAACTGACACTACCGTTGAACAGAGTGGATGTCAATGTTGAACCCGATAAGTCAGACGTCATGGTCCAATCCTTAGACTGTTTCTTAAGCGCACTCTCAGAAACTCTTGCTCAAAGTGTTGCCGCTGAGCATGGTGTAAGTGCGCATCATGATGATATATTAACAGAGACAGTTGAGGTTAGGGAAATAATTGATCGAGAAACGAATCAAGAAGCTACGTTACCGCCCCCGAATCAGCAAATTATTCAACGTGATTCAACTCCAGAACCAAAGGAGATAAAAGAGAGATGCTTTGATGACACTGAGAATGACACCATGTTGATACAAGAATTACAGTCTAAAGTGAAACGCAAACGGGAGCTTGCGATTGAAAAACTGGAATTCAATGAGTCTCCCATTCAGGATATATCCAACAGCTATCAAGAAGAAATTGAAACAAGCTTGAAAATCAAGTACCTTCGTGAACTCCTTCCGCCCAAACTTAGTACGGCTATTAAAGATGCACCGGTTGTAGCTGACGTGCTTCCAAATTCAGTACAAGCCCTTACAAGCAATAACAACGATGATTGGTCTTTCTCAATGTGTGATCCTGAATCACTATCATCTGAACCAGATACAACTGCAAAGGAGCCACCATCAAGTAGTGGTGGTGACAGCGGCACTACCATGGATGAAACCAACCAGTTGAACGACATAACAATCTCCAATCCTTGGACAATAAGCAAGCTCGCAAGCCAGATGCAAGAAGTACGACGTTTGGCAGCCAACTCTGTTGCTCCTGTCTTGGATAAGAAAAGTCGCGTAAATGTAACTGATCAAGACATAGCCTCAAGTTCCACGCAAAAGTCATCACTTTCCAGCGCATCCATAACCAAGCCCAGAGAGAAAAATGAAAAAGCATCACCACTTCCTATTAAGTCATCAGGGGTAACGAACCCCGTTCACCTTCAACCACTTCGCAAGGTGGTCAATCTCACACAGAAAACGCTACTTGAAACATCCACAATCCAGTTAACTGAAGACTTCTATCATTATTCTGTCAAACGAAGAAAGATCTTGGAATTTGAGCATGCTTGGATATCTAGAAAGCAAAATCCATCCACCAATATACTTGATGGTTATGTTGACTTGTATAAGCAGTATGGTGATACCTCCGCTGTGTCTGTCACAGTTGAGGATTTAAGATGCTTGAAGTCAGTGTCTGGATGGTCCCTGATTAAAGTTAATGATGCTGATAGTGCCGTGTAGTATTAATCCCTGACGCGCTCTTTCTTGTCAGTAAAGAATATAAGATTGAAAATAAATGTTATCTAATTATAATACATACATACATGAATCTAAAAGTCCCAAAAAAGAACAAAATCGTAATGGTAATAATAATAACAAATAAAAAGGTACATGTTCGCCATTTTCACAGTGAAAGAGTCAAGCTCTATGATTACTGGCAATACAGTAAGCATCCTGGACTTCAACTGCCTCATAGACACCCTCCATCTTTGCACTGATCTTATACTCGTAATCATAAATACCATCAATGACTTCAGTCTCAACAATTCTATCCGGCTCCATCAAGTCAGTTCTAATGTAAGTTAATTTGAAAGGTGGATGGCCTTCAAACCTGAAGATGATTTCAACGTTGTCACCCTCATGAATGTCTTCCTCTATCGAATCGCCCTGTGAGATTTCAACGGATGGAAGCTGATAGATCTTGGCATTGAGGTCTGGTCTTGTAGGCACAAGTTGCTCGGTGATGATGTTGGAATCTTCACTATCGATTGATGTAAGTGTTGTCGTAAGGTTAACCAGACAGTTTTTGGAAGATGAGTCAGATAGTGCCAAGACAGATAAATCCCCCTCTGCCGATGCTCTTCTCTTGAAATAGTTTGAATTCACTTCCACTTTTTGCTTTTTGTCATTAAACTCGTAATATACAGTGAATGGTGGAACTCCAGATAGTAGATAAGTTATATGGTCTCCGACGCAGTAGTAGTTTGAGCCTAATAAGGTCTCTGAAGTTTGTTGTTGTTGCAACTGATGCTCCATGATGGATTCGTCTATCAAATGTCTGATCTTTGGAACGTCATTGACTTGAATCAAAATCTCCTCCTTTTCAATTTCGCTTGAAATGCACCCGTTTCCATCCTCCACTTCTATGATTGACACTTTAAACGAACCAATCTTTAGATTTTCATACACTGATAACAGGTTCACCTGATGCGTTTGAATCTTGGCCAACTTGAAGGTGGTAAACTTGTCTTCCTGATCGTGGTATATTCCCAGCTTGATGCTGAATGGGGGAGAACCTGACATGGTAAGAGGAATCGGCCTCAATAGATCAAGGTCGCCAATGTTGGAGATACATGTTTGATAACTTCTACTCTTTTCGGAGAACTTGGCGGTTGGCAATGGGAAGACTGTGTGCTGCACATGGAAGCTGTTGAACTCGTATTTCCCGTTTTGCTTCAACTGTGACAAGATCTCACTTGTGTAGACTGAGTCATAGATACCCTTGATTGTGTACTCATAATCGCCACTCTCTATGGTTTTCAACTGGATGGCAAAGTTCTTGTTAGAAACCTGCTCCGCCTTATCTTCAGTCAATCCATTTGGATACCTAATAGAATAATCAACGATGAAAGGAGGCACTCCAGAAGCTCTAAGATTGATCGCACCTGAGCATTTCTCACAAAGTGTAGATTTAATGAATTTTCCATTGGAAGCAGCTGTCGAATTGTCTTTCATGTTGATCTGTAACGTTGGCTTAGGATAGTATGATGCTTCCACCACCAGGTCCTTCGATATGCTACCTGGACAACCTTCCTGGGAGAATCCAACCAATGAGTACTGTCCTTCTCTGGAGATTGAAAATCCATCGGTAGGATTGAACCTACGAATGACCTTTGTCTCATCAACAGAACCATCCAACGACCTATAGCGATATGTAAGATCAATCAACTGGTTGGATTCGGTCTTCAATGGGATAGATAATTTCTTGCCCTGTATCAACTCATGTTTGCTGGATTTGACAAAGCTCAAGCGTGGAACCTCTTTAGTGACTAAGAAATGAACTTCTTGGCCTTTGAATTCAACCTCACAATTTGACGAATCAAGGACATTCTTCAAGGTCAATATATAATCGCCTCCTTTCTCAAACTTTGGTGTCTTGATCTTTAATTCGTTGTCCAGTATTCCTTCTCTATCGAAAGATGTCACTCCATGGTCTGGTGAAATCAAGTCGTAACTGATCTTGAATGGAGCCTTACCTTCCAAAAATAACGATGCTTCAGAATCATGACCGTTACACACCTTGATTCTTTTGATACTATCTTTCTTATCAAAGTATGCTTTTGGTCTTTGTTTGAAGTACGTTAAATAACGGTGCTCGTTATGGTTGAATCTAACCTGATTCTTGTAATAGCTGTCACTCAAAGAAAGAATTTCAATTGCATAACTCCCCTCACTTGGTGGCTTATAGTTGAACTCCAAAACAGACGATTCGGAAATTAACTTTTTGGCAGCAACTGTAGAGATAACTCTAGAGCTATCGTTTGGATCAAGCCTTGTAACCTTGTATGAAACTTCAAATGGGCCATTACCAATAAAGTCAAAGTTAAACTTGAAAGCTGTCGTTCCCACACAGTTATCAATAACTGGATCTGAAATGATTTTGACTTGAGGCAATTTGGCCTCTAAAATGTTCACTGATGATGAGCCAATCTTGCATGAACAATATTTGGAGGTGGCCGACTCCAATATGTACGATCCTGGTCTCGAAGCTTCAATGAGAGCCGGGCGCTTAAAATCGAAGGTTTGAGTGAAAAGTTGTTCATCAGATCCATCATCTGGAACAAACTTGAGCACAGCCGTGTAAGGGGCTTCGTTTTGGATGTTAGATGCTTGGTTCAACTTCAACTCTAGATATTTTTTCTCCCCGATTAGTATAGGTCTGTTTGTGCTGGTGTCAGTCAAGCTAATCATTGGCATAGGGTGAGATTTGAACTTGAAAAAATAGTTTTTGTCAGATGGATCAGGAACATAGTTGACAGTGTTACCAAATCCATCAATAATCTTGCTAATTGTGTAAATGTAATCTCCTGGCCTCTCTATTTTTCTGCTTCCTAATGGCACTTCAATCGCCATCGAGCTTGCCCATGATATATCTTTCAAATCAGCATATTGGAAGTTGAATGCCTTGGACGTTGTCTTTCCGCTATAGTAATCCCTTGAAAGTAGAGGTGATGTGAAATCGTCAGTCTCAGGAACAATGATGGAATTTGGCAAGTTTGAGAGTTCGCCGTTGATTTCTTCCTCGTATGCCAATGTCAATGGTGGAACTCCAATAACGGTTATGGATATATTTTCCAGTTCGTCTTCGACACACTTATCCTTCGTAGGATCATATGTCGAAAAGGTAGCCTTGGGGCACTTTGGAATAATTAGGTCAGACTTATAATTGCGGATACTCTTACCCTTTGCATCTAATGCCTGATGAATCTTATAGTAACCAGGATCTTTGAATGAGAATTCCATGTAACTGACTCTGTCATCATTGAAACTATTGTCCACTCTCTGATATTCATTGTAATCACACTTCATAAACCTTTTGATCTCTTTGCTTGTGTAGTTTAGAATGGTGAGTTCGTTGTTGAAGTCTTTATATTCGATTTGTAAGAAATCCAATTCACTGGATGAATTGTATTTGATCGGTATCTTCAATTTGTCCTTGTATGACCCGGTCAAGCAATAACTCTCGCCAAATGGATTCAATTTGATCGAAGAATCGGGCAAGAATCTGATCGTCTTTTTTCCTTTGAAATGAGAAGATTGATCGCTGACGGTTCCCGAGTCGACATAACACTCCAATATTGCCAGTTCTTTCTCTGGAAAGATACTCGTCAAGAATGCACCAGAAAATGATATCACGGGTAAGTTGATGTCGATGGTCAGCAGAGTGGTGATCGTGTATAGTGCCACAAGGAACAACAACGATGTTATTGGCCTAAAAGTTAGCTTTGGAATCTTCAATGCTGTATCGATCCATACTATGAGTCCATCGAGAAACAGATATTTGAATATGAAATTCCATTCCGGTGATATAAAGTTTATCAGCAGGTTGGCATTCAGGATCTCTCTCAGGTCATCATTTTTGAGGAGGTATAGATCATAGAGCTTCCACGCTTGCACTAGAACAAAAGCTGATATTATGGTTATCCTTTGTGAAGTGACGTCGAGAACAGTTTCGGGTATCAATGGTTTGAGTTCTTGTGGTTTAACCTCCGATATTTGTTGTGGTGTTGTCGCTGCTGACGTATTGGCCTGTGATGGCACCTTGCTCGATCCAGTCATCTGTTGTTCTTGTTATTTGTTGTTGGTGGTTAGAGGTAGAACTTCGAGAGAAAAAACGAGGGCCTTGTACACGGGAATAATTCCGCTAGTGATGTAACAAAGGATAAAGCAAAACAAGGACCCGTCACCTCAGTATTCTGGAGTTGTGCTGATGGTTGTTGCAAATCCTTTCTCTTTGTCTTCTTTGGGTGTAGTGGGTAAAGAGAGATTCAGGTTCCTTCTTTTGCTTTCTCCTTCTCCTTCTTCGTCTTCAGTTTGCTGCCATTATTTAGAATACGGGTAAATATATAAATAGACGCGCGTCGATCGACTTGAACTTGAGGATTGAGCAAATTTCGGACTTAAAAAACTGTTTGCTTTGCTCTGCCTTTCGAAAGGGTTTGTTAAATATAGAGAGAGATACGCATCATCAGCCTCAGATACACACACACACACACAACACAGATGATCGGATCATACTGATGCTACTCATTGAAATGGACAACATACTTCCTTGTGGTGTTGGAATCTTACTTATTGTTCTGGCCAAATTTATATACTAAACGACTTACTTATATCTCTCTCTTTATAAACTTCGAATATACATCATCGCCAAAATCTTGGCCTCCAATTTTGTTACAGCTGCTGGTTAGAAACCTTAATCAAACACCACCAAGATCACCCCCACCCCTTCAAATATATAGAGATCATACCATCCATTGCTTTCACAACTTACACGTATTTAGACATACGTAAGATTCAATAGTTCATCTCAGCATTCAGCACAACCATGATAGACATAAGGAAACTGATAAGGTTTATGGGGCCAGGGTTACTCGTTGCCTGTGCATATATAGACCCTGGAAACTACTCCACATCAATGGCAGCAGGAGGTCAGTTCGGCTACATACATCTCTTTATCATCTTTCTCTCAAACGTTTTTGCCGTGATACTTCAATGCCTCTGTATCAAGTTGGGTTCAGTCACTGGATTGGATCTCTCAGAGAACTGCAGAAGGCATCTTCCAAGGTGGCTCAACTTGACCGTTTATGCCTTGGCGGAACTGGCAATCATCTTCACAGACTTAGGTGAGGTTGTTGGAACAGCGATTGCTCTATACATTCTCTTTGGAATACCATTGAAAACAGGTGTGTTTTTGACAATTTTCGACGTGCTTATAATATTGTTAGCGTACAAACCAGATGGCGCCTTGAAGCAGATTAGAAAGTTTGAAATCTTTGTGGCATTCTTCGTCATGCTAACGTTTATCTGCTTCGTCATCTTACTTTCCAAAGTGAGGATATCTGACAAATGGGATGTCTTTTCCGGTTTCCTACCTTCCATTGATCTTCTCAGATCGAAACAATCGATATATATAGCGTTGGGTATTGTGGGAGCAACCGTCATGCCTCACTCGCTATACCTCGGTTCAAACTTGGTCAAACCAAGATTAAAAGATTTTGATATCAAGAAGGGAAACTATATCCCGCACGAGGCATCCATTGATGAAGGAGAGTCAGAGTATGAATGGAATCATACCTATAAGCCATCAATTGAATCTATCAACTACTGTCTTCACTACTCTTACTGGGAATTGATTCTTTCCTTATGTGTGATTGCTCTGTTCATCAACTCTTCAATCCTAATTGTTGCAGGAGCAGCCCTATATGAAAAACCAGGTGCAGATGACGCGGATTTGATCACAATTTACGACTTGTTGTGTAAGTATGTCTCCTCGGGAGCAGGATTGATTTTCTCATTGGCAATGCTATTCTCATCCATTGCTGCAGGCATAATATGCACGATGTCAGGTACTCTTGTTGCAGAGGGTGGTTTGAACTGGAAATTGAATCCTCTCTTGAGAAGGTTCATCACTAGATCAATTGCCATCGTTCCATGCATGTTTATGGCCGTGCTCACAGGTAGAGAGGGTATAGCAACGGTGTTGAATCTTTCACAGGTGATCTTATCGATGATCTTGCCGTTTGTGTCTCTTCCTTTACTGTTCTTTACTGCAAATAAGGATATAATGAAAGTCAAGGTCAACAATACATTGGCAACTGTCTCTTTTGCTGATGACTTGCTGGGGCCAAATGGTTCGGCAGAACTATTGGAACCTTCCACGGAGTCTACTCAGCTTCTCCGCGAAAGAAGGAAAAGCACAGACCATTCAGGGTTGATCGAGTACAAGGACTTCTCTAATGGCATGTGGATGAACGTTGCAGGAATTTCCACTTGGGTCTTGATCAGCTTCATGAACCTCTACTTGATCGTCCAATTCTTGAGGGGTGAAGACATACATTTTTAAACGTTTTAGCTCCTTCCCTTCTTTCTTTTCTCACTGTTTTTACGATGACAGAACGTACTAAACTACCTTTTGTTCAAACCGTTGAAATCAAATAAAACCATACTGCTAATTAATAAAGTTTTTAAAGAAATATTTATACACGGGGAGATTGGCTACGGAATTGTAAAAAAAAACCAGTTTTGTGATGATACGCGTCATCCCTGGATTATTCAACATCAATCTTTCAATTAGTTTACCTTTTTGTCCTTTCCTTTAGTGGCACCGCTGGCATCACCAGTCCCTCCTCCTTTTTTCACGGTTCGTTTTCTTTCTTTTCAACAAAGGCAGCATTCGCCTCTTTAGACTCCTCCTCTTTCTCTCCATCTATAGGGACAGTTTCTTCTATTTCCTTTTTAATTTCAACCATTTCCAAATCAACGTTTTCGTCGAGATGGGATACAACATCTTCTAACTTTCCTTCTCCTTCTGCATCTTCACCTTTCTTATTGGGATTGCTTTCTGCGCCACTATCAGCAGATTCATCGGATGATTCCAAGTCAGAAACAGCCTCTTCGTTCTCCTTCTTGTTTCTCTCTTCTTCCTCCAGCATCCTCTCCTTTTCCTCCTCTTCTTCCCTTTTATCCCTCTCAATGGTTTCCAACTCCTCTAATCTCTTCCTTTCAGCTTCTTCTTCTCTTCTATCTTGAGCATCGATGAAGAAAGCATGAGCAATAAACTTCTTCTTGGTTTGGGTGATTCTACCATTCGGTGGCACCTTAGGTCTGTTGTTTCTCTGTTTCATTGGAAAGTCGTCATCTTCAATGATGATCAAGTCTTCTGGATCCTTGATTTCAACAAAACTATGCAGTGGGTCAACTTGTGGCAAAGCTGCTTGCTCAGTCGAATTTGTTATATTGGAAGGCATTGTTCCATTGGATATCACACCTGGTGTTGCGCTTGACACTAGTGCTGGTGTGAACTCAGAGGTTGGAGACGCGGAAGCCACCTGTTGTTGTTGTTGCTGTTGTTGTTGCAACTGGCGTTTCTTCAATAGCTTCGTATAATGGTTCTTTGATTTAACTAGTAACTCGTCATAGAAGGGTTTCAGAAGACCAATTTGAGAAGGTAAATCTCTTTTCCTCAGCTTTGGGAACTTGAACTCTTCAAAGTCAGCATATTTTGACTTTTTAGATTTGGCATCAAGTTGGTTGAACTGGTTGGATAGCTTCGAATGTAACAAATGTAGTGGTATAGTCGACGTGAGCAGTCCGAACTCCTTGTCCAATCCCAACTCCTTGAACCCAAAGAAATCTTCCCCAATCTCCGTGGAGAAATCACCGTTCAACCACTGTTCGGAGTCGTCGGTAAATTGATTCTCTGAAATTTCTTGGATACCAGGTCTCAACAAGTCTCTCAAGAAGTTTTCCAACTTAAACTTCAAATCTTTCAACTTTTTGTTTTGTTTGCCCAAATGTTCCTTGTAGAAACTGTACAACACGTCCGGCTTTTCAATCCCATTCTCACTCAAAGAGATTAGCAGTATCTCTTTGAAGCTCAATGGCTTCTTTCCCTTGATTGGGATCTTGTTGATCGAATTAGATTCCATGTGAAGCTTCAAAGACTTGACTAGACTACCAAGATGCTGCTCAGCAAGCTGAGTCATGATGGTAGCACAGAACGGATTTGCAGCTTCAAACCCATTAGCCATCACAATCGTTGAAACTGACCTCTTCAAAGACGAAAATGCAATCTCTGGCGTTAATGGATCGCGCGTTTCCAACTTGGACATGGAATCGATATCTTCAAATGATATCCTTTCAACATCTGGGGGCTGGAATTGTGATTGGTGCATATACTGGGTAGATTGCATCTGTCTAATGATGTTGATCTTGAAACATGCTTTTCTTATGTCCTGCATTAAGTTGATGTTACGGTACACCATCGAGTTAGAGCCCGTTTTCTTCACCATGAAATCTGAATCTGGCAATCCGTCCAACAACTTGCCTTCTTTCATCATGTCTTCCAGAATTCTATTCTCGGTTGCCTCATGATCAAATCCAGGATATTTAACGGATGGAATACCACCGCTGACGTCGTATTCAATCAAGTATGGATCATCCTTCTCGTCATACTGTCTGCTTCTATGCAAAACAACGTTGGAATCGTCACCCAAATAGCTGCTAAAGTTAGACATCTGATCAGTGTCCCTGTATAAAGCATCAACATTGGGTTGAATCTTATTATCTTTGAACATGCTCGATCTTTGCTCGCACAACTTGTATCTGGTGTTGGATGTAAGATTCTTCCACGTTGCCATTTCCAAATCCTCATCGTCTTCATCTTCATCTCTTCCATCCGGCTGTTCAGCAATGCTGTTTTCATCAGCGTTCGTCATATCTTCGTCCTCTTCGTCTTCTAGCGCAACACTGTTAAGACTTATCTTGACATTATCATCCTCTTCTTTGATGGTCACCACCGTGTTGGGAGTATCACCAGCTGCAGATAGTGCGACGGACTGGTCAGTACCTTTACTCGTAGTGGATCTGGGAGCTGATGCAGAAGGTGACTTTGGTTCAGCTTCTGTAGCCACACCATTTTCTTGTGTCTTTTCTTTGGATGTTTCTGTTGGAGTCCCTGACTTGCTCTCATCTGGAACATCTACGGAGCCGTCTTCCTGTACACCTTTCCGGCTCTTTTTGGACTTTTTGGTGCTGGTTGAACTGCCCACACCTCTGGTAGATGTAGCACCCTTCTGGTCTTCCTCTTTGTCCTGTTGTTGTGCGGTCATTGCAGCTGCCTCTTTTTCAACGTCTGCTCTATCTCTGACGGCAATATCAGGAATTAATGGGATCAAGGCTAACGTTTTCTTCTGCATTGCAAAGGCATCAGCACGTAGAAAATGGCTTGGGTCCGAGTTGTAAGTAAGACAGTTTTTCCATATCAGCATAACATCGTCAACAAACTCCTTCTTGTTATTATATTGGAATGTCTTGAGTTTCTTCATCACTGTGTTCAGATCCATGGGGGTCTTGATGATCTGGTAATAGTTAGGGGCTTCTCTCTTGGAAACCCTGTTTAAAAATGCTGTTGAATGTTCAGTGTATCCTCTCAATTCCAGTACAACCTTCTCGCAGGCTTCGTATAGCTCCTCTTGGCCAATCTTGTTATAACTTGCCCATTTGGATCTATTCTTTCTAACATCCATAATCAAATTCTTCAACTCTAAATCGGTCAAGCTAAGCTTGTCTCGACTTTCTTCGATCTTTCCAAATAAGTTCTTTAGGGACAAATTGGCAGCACCACCAAAACCCATCAACTTGTTGACACTCTGAGCCTCATCATTATGACTGTCATTCTCCAGTTTCACATCTATGGAATCTGCCTCAACGAGTTCCAACTGCTTGTCGCTCCTTTCGAGCTTCCTTCTTTTCACCATGTTAGGTAGATCATTTTCAAAGCTGTGATAAATCTTGCTGAAGTTCTTAATTAGTTTCAGCTCGTTCTGCTTCTCAATGTTGGATTCAATGGCTGATGTGGTCCCCAGTATCGGATGAACCATCTTCCCCACTGCATCATCAGTCGAGGTCACTGGATCTGGAGGAGTTGGAAAGGTGGGTTTTGAAATTATCAGGCGGATGGAAACATCGAGTATTATTTCACCTTTGGTGCCGGTCTTCAACGTTTCAACCGTAGGTTCAACGGTTGAAACCACCTCCATCTTGTGATCATCTTCCTTGTTTTCATTAGATATGCTAGGCTCTTTCTGTTTTTCTTCTGTTCCCTCTTCATCCTCATCGTAGTCGTCGTCGTCGTCATAATCGTTATCTTCGTCCCTGACAGTCTCCTTTTTCTCATCAGGCACGGATTTTCCCGTGTCTTTTGAAGATTCTGTACCCTGTGCTGTTTCTTCATCAGATTCATTCCCTAATAGATCAAATGCGTCAAACTTTGAATCTTTGTCACTGTCATTGTCGTAATAGAAATCGACTGCCTTTTCATACAGCAGGTATCGTATAGTGGAACACAGGTTTCTGGATGATTTGAAACCAGGTTTGAGATACAGCTCTTGTTCTGTAGTTGCTGAACCGTTCATTTCCTTTGAGGAGAGACAGTCGATGCTTGATGTGTTGTTCTGATTTGGATGCGGTGTCGGCGTGTCATCTATGAATCTCAAGCATAGACTGCTGTTGATGAAGGAGTCCCATACCTTGTACTTTAATTTTTGGTCATTAAACTTGTGTAAGATCAAGTCGAGCAAGTTGAACTGCTGTGCGGTAAGATAGCAGTTAAAGGCTCCATCTTTGAAGAGTTTGTCTGCTACTCTATACAAGTGCTTGGAATTGCTCGACTTGAAAGCTTCCAATTTTGGGTCCACTTTGGTGTCTTGCATTATTTGATGTTCGAATCTAGTGATAAATAAAAAGGGTAAATGTTAGTAAACTAAATTATTTCTGCCCTCCAAAGCTGTCAAGAAGAACAGCCTTTTGACTCAATGAAAAGTCACCTTAACGCTGAACATACTAAATGTGATGATGGATCTTTGCTTCAGTTTTGTCCTCTTTTTGAGTCTTTGTCTCGAAGACTCTTGCAATTGAAGTGATTCGCAGCAGTAACAGACAATATAATGATATTTTATAATAGCCCGTTATCTGAAAGAAGTAATGGCAATTGATGTGATAAAGTGGATGGTATCAGAAAACAGTATATCCTCAACTGTTTCTTGTTCTTCCTGGGGCAAGAGACAAAGGATACCTTTATGTCTTTATCTGCTTCGACTAGCCACTCCAGAGTTTTTCTTTCAAAAATGCAACCGGTTTACCGGACTTGTCGCTTTGGTGAAAAAGAATGGCTGACGTGAAGACTACTTTACAGTTCAAAAGGTTGATCCTATTGAAGTTTGAATCTTTCCTTGTCGAGGTTAAAACGACAAACTAGTGATTGTACATACATATACATACATACACACAAGTGTTATGCATGAGAGTTGAAGTATTTCTACCTCGTCGTTTGCGTCGGTTTTGTAGTCGATCGACGTGCCTTGGTCTTCTGGTGGACTGCTGCTGCTTACTCACTACAGGTTATTAGATAGCAAAATGGCTTGAAAATCATCAAGAAGCATAAACTATAAGAAAAGAGTAATTCACACAAACAAGATGTGAATACCATACCTATTCTGACCTGAATACACCGACAGGAGCCAGGCTGACGGCCAATATTTTTTAATATACTATTATATTAAAAATTATGGTTTTAAAACGATCGTCCAAAGCTTTCCCCCACGCTTGTTACCATATGCAGTTAAACAATGCCCCTGAAACTGTTGCCCAACGTCTGCTAGTGCTGTTGCTGCTGCTGATGTTGTTGTAGATGGTGCTGCTGTTGTAGCTGCTTGTGCTGTTGCATCATCTGTTGCAACTGGCTCACAAACTGCGGTGGTGGAGCTTGGCCTCTCTCTTGCATTTCCTTCAACTGGAACAGTCGCTGTTGTATCGGAGGAGGCATTTGGTTGAATCCGGGTGGTACTCCGTGTTGTTGTTGCTGTTGCTGCTGCAGTTGCTGCGTTGCATTGCCGCTAAAGTTAGGCGGTATCATACCTTGATGAAAAGAAGGTTGGGATTGTTGAGGAACAGGCAGAGGGCGATCGCTTGTCTGTGCTAGTTGTCGTTGCGGTTGAATGAATTGAGGTGGCATTTGTAATCCACCTGGGCCATTGATCATCCCAGGTAGCGGAGGCATCTTTCCTTCTTTGATCAACTGTAGTAGTTCTGGTGGAGGCGGTGGTAAATTAACAGGATTCAATCCCGGAGGTGGAGGTAGACCATTGGAGCCCATTTCGAGCCGGGGAAAGTCGGGCATTCCTGAGGGAGGTGGTGGTGGTGGGCCTGAAATGAAACCTTGAGTAAAGCCTATAGGAAATTGCATTTGCGGCTTGGGGAGTTCACCCTTATGCTGTTGTTGGCGAGTTTGGGGAAATCCAGGAGGAAGCATATGTGGTGAACCAGATTGGCGTTGTAAAAGTTGCTGGTGTTGTAATTGAAGAGGATCCTGATTCTGATCTGGCACTTGAAAACCAGGTGGAAATTGCATGATTCCCATAACACCTCGCTGCTGCTGCTCCTGCTGTTGGGATTGATGAAGCGTGGCAGGAGATATGTGTTGTGGTGTTTGGCCAACATGTTGATTGGCCTCCCTTGAGGGGCTTATTTTCGTAGAATGAAACAGTGCTTCAAATTTGGATGCCTCTGGTGTTTGTAATTGAGTGGTTGATTTACTACCTCCGGTAGAAGTAGCATCACCAGAAATATTCTTGGGCACTAGAGTATCTGTTTCCAGTAAGTTATTGAAAAACTGCATGTTGCGATGATCCTTATCTTTACTTTGAAATTCAGGGGCAAATTCTAAATCTTCTGATCTTTGACCTGTTGAAACTTCAGGCTGCAGTATGAAGACTTTCTTCTCCTCCTCTTGCCCCTCTTCTCTTGCTTCGTTTGAAAGCCTCGATTTTCTGGCAGGTTCGCCAGTGGATTCGTGAGCCTTGAGTCCTCCAAACTGTTGATGGTACTGCCACTTTTCTCTCTCAAAATCTTCATATGTATGACTTCCTATCGTGGAATAACCAGCAAAGTTTGACTCAATCTTGAAATCCGTCTCGTCGAGCCATTCAGGCTTCTCATCTTCGAGATATTCATGCTCATCCTTTTGGAAGAATCTCTTACCTTTGGAATGCTGTTGATTTCCCTTTGAAGTCGAAGAACCCATATTAGAACGAGTGAAATTTGAATTGGTGAACTTGCCAATATTGCCAAATTTGTTACCATTGCTGTTATTTCCATGTCCAAGACTACCAAGTTGATTGTTCATTTTAATGAGGGATCTGGCATTGAGCCTCCAAAACTCTTGTGGGGGTAAGGCATTATCTTTAAATAGAACTCCATCGTTTCTGTACTTCAGCAATTCATCTGGTGTATATCTGATTCTCATCAGAGTTGAAATTAAAGATGATTCTTCTTCGAGTTGGTCGAACACGTTTCTCTTTTGCGTGAAGGGAGATTTTTCCACTTTTTTGATATCAGCGTCCGATAAGTTCATTGTTTTGGTCGTCATTGAAGTGTGGGAGCGTAGGGATGGATTGGTCTCTTCTGTGACGGCAACTGTCTCAATTGAACTGATAGACCTGTGGTTGGGTAATTGGTGATGATGACTGGGGTTTAACTATTATATGGAGGGAAATAATGTTTTCATTTAAAACAGCTGAATCTCGACTCTAATGTGCAAGTGTATAAATGCTCACTATGTTCTATCCATCTGTCTCTCCCTCTCTCTCTCTCTATCTATCTATCTATGTGCATGCAAAGGTCCTATACGATTCACAGGGTAATACGGGCTGTGCTACAGCTTTCTCCAGAGGTGATGACAATGATGACGATGATTCTTGCTCCCACCTTTTTTTTTGTACTTTAAGACTACACCACTAGTACTAATGTTGCAAATGATAGAATAATTAATTACTGTTGCTTACCAGTATCATCGATAGTTTTATTTTGGCCTGGTGAGTGGTTTCCATCTCGTACCATTCATGCCTTCTTCAAGTCGGGCATGACCAGCCTCCTCAGAACATGACCAATCGGCACTCTCACATCGAGCAATTCCAGCGGTTCCTTAGAGTTCTCAATGATCAAGTTTCTTTCAAGTAACCATGCTCTCATGATGTACAACGAACCAGCCGCGACAAAGTAACACACGCCGACAAAGATGGACACGTCAATATACTGCGTTGGAGAAACCTCTCCTGTTCTCTTCAACTGAATTCCCAAGATTGGTGAGACAAACCCAAATATACCAACAAAGATCCATGTTAGAGCCATTGAGATGCCCATCTTTCTAATTCCCGTAATCGAAACGGTGATTGTTGCAAGTGTTGCCCAGATGGTACCCATGGTACCACCAACGAGCAATGCAAATGCAAGGGCGGTTGCGAAATTCCTTGCTGGAATCCACATTGCCAATGACAATAAGCCAACAAAGAGACTAGTCAAGATGGTCATATTGATAGGTCCAAACTTATCCGAAAAAAAGCCAACCCACGGCCTTCCGATGATGATACCAACAGGAACCATTGTCGAAACAACAGAACCTTGTTGCGAGCTGTAGCCTAGTGAGAGTGTGAAATCACCCAAGTTGTACATCAAGACAACATACCCAAACATGGTGAACATTTCCCAAAAGAACAAGCACAAGGTTCCAAAGCTTTGTATCAAGGCCTTATCGTAAATCTTATAGATTGGTCTAATATGTTTGTCTCTAGCCTGAACCAACAGTAAAGCAATTAAACTCAATCCGATAAAAATGATAGATTGAACCCTTAATGCCCACCCATAACCTTTATTTTCTAACAAGGTGTGCAATCCAATGTTATAGATGATACCACCAACACCAGATCCAGCAGCAAAGATCCCCATTGCCAAGTTTCTCTTTCCATTTGGTCCGGCTGCAAACCACTGAGGTATGATATTCGTTGCAGGAATGGCAATGATGGCCATTCCTAAACCTGGAAGGACACCCTGACAGACAAATATTTGCCAAAGCTTTGTTGAGAATGAGGCAAGCATGGTTCCTACGAATTGGACAAGAATACCGACTGCTATTGTTGGTTTTAGACCAACCTTACCAACTGTATAGTTGATCAATGGACCAAGTATCAACCCCGAAGCAAAAGTTAAACCTCCGAGGATACCATAGTCAAGTTTTGTTGATCCTGGAAATGTGTCTTCGTTAACGTACGTTTGAAAGTATAGTGCGTATGCTGAATTTGAACCCCATGTGTTTGCATTGAAGATGGTGCAACCTATGAGGCTCATTAAGCCTCTTCCGGAGAATTTGTCTGGAATTGCATCGATATGGGCTGCTTGTTGTTGTTGTTGTTGCTGTGGGTTTTCACTTTCCTCTTTTTCGTAATCATGGCTCTCACCGCGGCTTTCATCGTCTTCATCGTCTTCATCTTCGTCTTCATCTTCGTCTTCGTCTTCTTCGACGGAACCTTCTTCTTCTACTTTGGATCTAGCGATGGCAGAGTCCTTATCAGCGCGCTTCAGAGTGAATTCGGTTTGGTTATCATAAGTTGTTGTTGTATGCATGTTTGTTGTGTATTCTACTTGAGGGGTGATATCGCTATTATTACTAACAGTTGATGACATCCTATCCTTGAGGTTCTTTAGAGCCTGCTATCCCACTGTTGCGAGTTACCAAATAAGAAGAGGACGAAACAGGTTATTTTTATATATCGCTGAAATCTGAAACTGAATAGTATCAATCGATCACCTTGGTTGCCATGTTAACACTCAACAGAGGGGGGTTATGTGATGGAAGAAGATTTTTGATAGTCGGTCGAGAGAATGTGAGTCACTAATGTGTGAGTGTGTGTGTGTGTCTCCCTCTCCACATACAGAAACTTCGCTTTTGGGGCTCTTCTTAAAGGAGGAAAGAGCGCAAAAGAGTGAAAAATTCGGTCCGAGCAGCGGGTCGGTGATTTAACTTAAATGCAATGTAAGTTTGTACAAGCCACATCCTATTCCTAATGCATCATGCATCATATGCATGTGGCTTGTGATGTAGAAGCAGTGGCCAGTTGTGTGGGTGGGAGGTTGAGTTGAGTTGAGTTGAGTTGAGTTGGTTGGTGTTGTGATTGAAATGATTATTACTGTGTCTGGGTTGGAAGAGGGGAAGGAGATAGGGTTTGTTATATTTGCACATTAGAGGCTAACTAAGACACCCATCATATGGTTTGGTGGTCTCGCCGCTATGCCCGGTTTTTGATTGTCCCTGAAAAATCATCTATCTAATGCCTCTCGCCAGTATATGAAGATATATATGAGCCACAGACACCTCCACCACTACATGAACTGCATATCGATCCATCTATCATTTGATTTATGCCTACCCTTGTCATCCAGATTGGTACATCATATTTGTTTTCTCTCCAGTCATTCAGTAGAATCCAGGGTCAACCTGGAAGCACAGTTTTAATTGGCATTTAAATTTCGAAATTCGGCTTAGGTTCGGACTTGCAATCGATATTGAGTGCATTGAAGCATCGCCGAGCGGCTGTAGAGAGCAACAGGATATAGATGAGGCTGTACCTTCTTGTGTCTGCCGGTAGTATATATCTCCGTTTGATTTCGATTATCTACCAGGCGCTTGTGCTACCTAATGGAATGAAAAAGTAACAGTTTTATCCATTCGCCTAGAAATGCACACACCAGCAACAGATGGGAGCAGAAGCAAAACGCCAAATTGAGCTCTGCATCTGATATTGTGCATGGCATATAGACCAATTTAACCTCTCTAAAATTCTACCACTTCAACTACTAGAGCAATTGACACTTAAATACGATTCTTCCCTCCTCAAGCAACACATTTCTTCTCCTTTCCATTCCAATCACAGTTTGTCCAATGATATCACAAGTAATTGTTGGAACCTCACCAACCCATTAGATGTTGCTGCACCTCGGTGAATTTTCCAACCTTGACACTGTTCTCGGTATTATCCATCCATCATTGAAAACATAAAACGGGGAGTAAAGCAACCATTCTTTTAGTTAACAAGTACCCTTTCAACTTCAAACCTCCCTAGTTAAAACAGGTATTCTCTTTACTAGGAATTGATGTTAGGTTGACCAAATTACACGCCATCTCGCTCATTATTAGTAGCTTAGGCATTCGCTGATCATCTCGGCATTTTCACAGTCTCAATGGCATCATTCTATGGTAAACGAGTAGCCTGCTCGCTAATTTAAGGTGCCATTGGACCTTGTGACTGGTCTAATGAGTATCTTTTCTGTCCAACGTTGAAAAGAGAGAATTCAAGATGGCGAACTAAATCAGCGTTACGTCCAGTTAATGAGAGGAAAAAAACCCATATAAAAGGCTACTGGATTCCCCCTCTTTGAAAGTATTCAGTCGACACGAGAGCAATCTTGTTATAAGTCATGCTCACAAAAGACAACTAGTCAGCCATGCAATCCCTCAAGAAATCAAAAACAACAACTGAAGCTATGGAGATGGAGAACTTCGTTGGTTCAACCAACCAACCTGCTACCATTCCTTCTAGTTTCCTGACACACTCACCACCTCCATCACATGTCCTTGAAGAAATCCCAGACAAGTTCAGAGGCTGGGGCCTAGCGAGCGTCATTGGATGTACCATCTTCAATGCAAACACATGGGGATCAAATTCAGCATACGCACTCTACTATCAAACCTACCTTAACGAAAAGCCCTTTCCCTCCGCAACAAAGCTCGACTTTGGAATAATTGGAGGTTTAACATTCGGTTCAGGTTTGATCTTTGGAACGGTGATTAACTATCTAGTTGGCCAACTTGGTCTCAAGCCAACGATCTTTATTGGTGTTCTCGTTCAATTTGTTGGTGTATTGCTTGCTTCGTTCGTCAAGAAGCATCTATGGCAGGTGTTTCTAACTCAAGGGGTGATGCAAGGTATCGGGATGGCCTTCATTGCCATTCCATCGACCAATATCCTACCTCAATGGTTTGCATCCGGTATAAAAGGGAAGAGAAATTTGGCTATGGGTATCTCGATGGCTGGTTCCGGAATAGGAGGAATCATTTATAACGTTGCTTTACAAGGGTTGTTGCAGAGGAAAGGTTATAGGTGGTCACTGCGAGTTCAAGCTATACTTTGCTGTGGTTTGAACTGTACTGCGTTGTGTCTTGTCAAGTCACGGCATGCCCATATTAGACCAATCTATAGGATTGTCGATAGGCAGCTGTTTACGAGCTTTGGAACGTTGTGTTTGGTCCTTTGGGAGATGTTCACGTTGTTTGGATATGTCGTGTTGATGTACACGTTGGGTGATTTTACCATCTCTCTTGGGTATGACGAGCAACAGGGTTCTGTTGTTTCCACTATGATCTCTGTCGGTGTGATCTTTGGTAGACCATTGGCTGGGAAGCTATCCGATATGTTTGGACCAATCAACATGGTCATTCTGTACTCTTGGATCGTGGGGATACTCTCCTTGGCCATGTGGATCCCATGCCGTAACTATGCAACAGCATTGGCCTTTTCACTTCTGGTTGGATCAACAATGGGTACGATCTGGCCAACCATACCCGCAATCACTGCTTCTGTTGCAGGTATGCGGAAGATGGGTACCTCTATGGCAATATCCTGGATCTTTATTGGAATCTTTGGATTTGTCTCACCTATTCTTGGAATTGAGTTGAAGAGAAGCGGAGAAGTCAGCCCAACGCAGTACTTGTATGCTTCTATATTCGTTGGCGTCTGTTACATCTTGGCAGGAGTTGTCATGCTGGTTTTAAGAGGTTGGCTACTGGAAAGAAACAGATTGTTTCGCAAGGATGGGCATAAAGATGAGTCGGCATTGTTAGAGACAAGAGTCTCTTTTGGCCGTGGACTAAAGAGCATCCTGAGTCCATCTATTACAAAGATTTGAGCTCTTGTTTCACATACATCCTTAATCGGCTCTTCTGTAAGTAGAAATCTAGTGAAAAAGTGAATTGATTGAATGAAAGGCCAAAAAACCTTCATCAAAGGATACATACAGAACAACTCTAAACAACTTCCAGTCCAATACACCACTGGCTTGTAAACCACTGCCTATCAAACTTCCTCAAGGATCCTTTGGATCCAAACACTTTTTTAGGCACACCGCAATCAACCAAGAAATGGCTCACTTGGAACTTGTCAAAGTAACCAAACCTGTACAGGCTCAAGATAGAATTCAAAGGCAACCCTATTGAAACAACATACTTGCTGAACAAGTAAACTCCCAAATCGGTCGATCCAGAGGACGCGTCCAGTCCAGAAGGCACGTCCAACGACAAAATAGGAAGTTGAGACTGTGATTCGTTACACCAGTGGAGCAACTCCACTGCCTTACCGATTTCCAAATCTAGTAGGTCGTTCAAGTTGGAATCAACACCTTGTAAACCATCAACGATCAACTCCAAAGGAGAGTCGATCCTGGATAGAAGATCTGTCAAGTCAACTAACGAGGTGACTGCCTTACCGCCAACCTTTGTAAACACGTCAAGTCCTTCGGCAAAGATAGGCAATATTTCGTCCTCTGTGTTGGCTGGATCCGTGAGTAAGTATGCAACCACTCTGATGCCGTGGTTGCTGAGGTGTTTTCCTGCTGACAAGCACCTTGCTCCAGATTTGTTGTTGCCGACTAGCAATAGTAGAAGAGGTGGGCTGTTGTGGTTGGCATTGGATACTCTGAATTCTCCAAGTATCTCCTTCACTATTAACTCAGCTATACCTCTACCGGCATTTTCAATGAGTAATTGTTGTGAGACTCCAAATTTGTCAATCGCCAGTTGTTCAGTTTCAACCAGTTGTAGTGGTGAGCATGTTGGGAGTATTTCCCCATCTAATATTGACTTCAATTGGACCATGTTTGGAGCTATTGGTTGTCCTGTGTTTCTACGCTGTTGTGTTTGAATCTGCGCTAGAATTGCAGACGTGTTTGAATCTGATCTTTCTTCAGTTTGAGGCTGTGGTTGCTGTGAATGCTGTCCCGTTGTGGCGAAACCGTTTGAGCTGTGACTTCTTGATGCTGGAGCAGTGTTGATACTATCCCAATCATCGTTCGACTTTTTCTGTAGAACCATCTCGTTGTTGTCATACTTGGTCTTCTCTGGAACCTTGTTGTGTCCGACCAATCTGTTATATGGGTCTACCCTATCACTCTCCGATAGCTCTTTGAAAACTGAAGCCTTGTCGAACTTTTCCAAGTTTGAAGCAAAGTCAAACTCCTCGAGATGTTTGACACTGTGCGCATTTTCTGTATTCCAATCAATGCCATTGGCATGATAGTTATATGGCTGGTCAGGGTCCTGTGTGCTGTTATTGTTATTGCTGTTGTTGTTGTTGTTGTTGTTGCCGTTTTGCTGTCTCTCCTTTTTAGATCTTTGCTGTTTGATGTTATTGGGGGTATTGGATCTAGATGCAGTGGAGAAAGCAGGTGAGTATTCACGTTGCAACAGTTGAACCTTTTGCGCCTTTGCTGGTGCGTTATTCTCCTTCTGTGGATTCTGCTCTTTTCTGTCGTTCTTCTTGTCCTTCTTTTTCTTAGGAGGTAGAGCAATCACTTTCAAGTCTTTGATTTCATTACCATTGATCAACACTTCTTTGATCTTTGTCGAATCTTTGCCTGAATGTGGTCCGTTCAGGTATTCTGGGTTGGAAACAACCAAGTTCTTGTCAACGATTTTGCTAATGATACCCTTGAGCTTGGTGCTTGTGGTATCGTTGAGCTGGATTTCCAAGGTATAGCCACAAAATTGGGACATACCGGTAGAGTGATAGCTAAATGGGTTATGATGAATAGATAGTGAGTACTAATAGATGTGAAATTTATGTTAGAGTGTGTTTCATCCAGAATAGGTCTTCTTGTTGAGGTTTAACTATAAGGGTGTCTCTCTCTTTGTTCCCAAGGCCCAGTTTAGGTCACCTCCTCCCTCAGAAAGGAAACGACACTCAATCAACTTATAGACACATAGCTGTATAATGGCAGCAGTCATATATATATATGTGTCACGTGATATCACTGTCCAGACCGACAAACCGATTACTTATTTTTCAGCTCTTCCTTATCGTGCGGCGAAAAATGGTCTATCTATCTGCTTCAACAACAATTCAAACAACAATCACACGGCTAGCCAACATCAGCCAACAGTTAACATTTCCTTCCAACAGACAGTTCCTATAACTACTCGTTTTAATAGATGAGCTATCTAAGAAAAACAACAGCATATCAGGCTCTCCAATCCAATCTTATCACATAGAACGCTCCATATTGCTTGGTCAAATCACTCTCTACTGCTCTCTCAAGTTGCTTCGAGTCCATCCTCCAATTGTCCGGCCCCGCTCCCCTTGGCCCTAATCTACCATCAGTAGACCAAAAATACCTCGCCTTTGTGTATGGCATCAGGTAGCTATAGTTTTTTGCTTTGGACCTTCACCCTTCAAAAGAAAAGAATAAAAGATGTCTCGAAAACATAGCCTCGCGTCCATTATAGACAACATTGAAAGATTGATATCAATACCAGCCACAATTGATTACTCTCACCAACCCCCCACTGTCATCATCAAACCTTGTCCAGACTGTTACACATTAGCATGTGGTTGTCTGATATCAGAACATTTGGGCAGGCAATTGTCAATACCCACGGACACGTTCACTTGCCCTATATGCTTCAACGAATCATCGTCACTCTTACAACCTTGTCAGAACAACAGAGAATTGTATAAATATATTACAACGCTGAAAAATGACTTGTTGAAGGATGAAGACCGCAGCAGCAGTTCCTTCTCAGCAGAAAAAAGAAGGCGAAGCTCCTTGAAAAAGAGTCAGCCCAATATTGCTCTACTATCTGCCTTCCATGAGGTGCTTAACGAAGTGTCGAACGAAGGTGCCAACGATAATGTCAACAACAGTTCTATGAATAACAAGAGTAGTAGAGCACCAGCAGTACAGAGTGGGAAAAGTAGCAGCAATAGTAGAAGGAGATCGTCAAATGACGACTATCCATCAACAACAGCAACGAGAGAACCTCCGCTCATCAGCAACAAGACTAACGTTGAGGACTGGATAACGATGATGAAGCTTACTGACGATACCATAGATCCACTGGTAGCGACATCTTTCAATACAAATCAATCTACACACTCATCCTCGAGCTCCATCCATAGACAAAGGACAAAGACATCATTTCAGTCATCCTCCAACTTTTCAAAGCTGCTGTCGTCATCACCAACCCTCGAGAAATCGGTCATTCGCAAATCTAACACAGCAGCCAGTGGTAACAATAACAAGTCCAGTATCACAGAAGACAATACCGGCAAAGAGGTCTTGTTTGCCAAAAACTTCCCATTCTATAGAAAACTATACCAATATCACACTCACCATAGCAACTTCTTCTTGAAGCCAAAATTGTTCATCAACACGGGAATATCGCCAAGTCTCACTCGGCTGGTTCTTCTTAGCGAAAAGAAATGGGAGGTTTTTCAAGTCTCCCCTAATAGATCCGATAGAGCACCAACGTTACTCTGCTGTGGTAAGAGCAATGGAGACTATGGCCTCGATCCCGAATCACTCATAAGGGTTAGCAAGGATGAGATAATTCTCAACTCCAACTTTGTCGATAACGCGGCGGAATCAATAGAGCTCTTGAGCAACTGGGAACACTTGTTTTGCAAGATTACTGACAACTTACTCATCATATCGGGAACGAGAGGTTTTGTTAGAGTATTGGACATAAACTCCAATGGAAAGACACTATACACCTATCAGTGCAAGTTCCCAATTAGATGCATTGATATCTCACCAAACGAACAGTTTGTCAGTCTTGGAGTCACGGGAAAGGACAAGTACACCGGTGTGGAACAAGCATTCATCATCCTGCTACACTTACAGTTCATCGATGATACGGCAAACGAACAATCGATGTTATCGATAGACACTTACGAGTACGATTCTAAGGCAACTACTCCAAGAGAGTACGAGGATTTGATTAAACCTATCTCATCATCCGCAACGCATTCGACAGACACGAACAACAACAACGCAAAAAACAACAACAATAACAACAACAATAACAACAACAACAACAATAGCAGCAGCAACAGCAATGATACCACCTTTGAGTGCACAGAACTAACAACAGTCAAACCTTCAAGATTTTTGAAAGTCACAACCTTCCCATTCACGCTACCATACAGAGACCCAATCAACATCCTTCAATTCTCACCGGACTCGCAGTATCTCTCAGTGGCAACGGCACTAGAATCCCGCTTCTTGGCAATCAGCATAGTGGATCCGAACAAGCCAGTATTAGTAATGAAGTCCCAGCGTAAGCTAGACACCTCTTTAGAAAGTGAAGGAATCACAGACTTACAGTTCTTCCCTGACTCCCGCCTCATGACCCTAACCTCGGTCTCGTACAATTCCGTCCCAATCATAATTGACACCCGAATAACCTCCATCTCCGGCCCGGAAGGAATAGCAAGGCCAAAATTACTGTTGAAGATAGACGAGATTGGACACACCATCCATAGATGTTGCGTCTCGCCTAGAGGTGATTCGATTGCATATTTGGACAGGTCGGGTACGGTATACCTCATGAGTTCGCCACGGATGGACGATAACGATAACAAACGGCTCGTTATTGTGACTGATGTGTCAAATGCGTATAGGGTCAGAGAGAGTGCTACGATGAGGTTCGATAAGGATGGGTATAAGTTATACATTTTGGATAGGAAGGGAATATTGACTATTTCGGACTTCACTGCTGGTACGGTGGAGGACCATTCTGTTACTAGATGTAAGATTATCAGTTGATTTAGTCGTCTTTTTTTTTGATTTTCAATTCGCCTTATATGGGAACATTCCATTTCCCTTTTTCCACTAATTACCTTTAATTCGTATTTACAGTTGTTTGTGATTTTCTTTCTTCTGAATCATGTTGGACATAAATGAAACTCCATGATTAGAAAATAGATTAAAGAAAAGATTTTTTTCGATCTGAGGGCACTCCACCACCCTACCCTGCCAAAGCATCATCAGCTGCTCATACTGTAGCTCCTCATCAGCCATTCAGAATTCAACAATTCGAAAACCTTACGATGCACCGTTCTTGTTGTTATCTTCTTGTTCATCTGTCTTCCAAATAGAGATGATCCACATAATCCTATTCCAGCGGTGGCAACGGACGACCCATTGCCAATCAGTTTTGACTCGTCATCCTTGTGGAAATCAATGTTCAACATCGTCATATCGATATGGTTCGATGCCTTAGCCTTTGAAAAGTTGGAAATCAATGGCAGGTTCCAGCTGTTATACGCTGAGTTCTCTTCACAGATTCTGTCAAAGAGCATCTTGTTCAAATCCTTTGTGATTTTCAAAACTACCCTTCTGTGATCTTTTCGTGAGATTGGAACAAAGTTGAAAAATATAAGTTTGGAGTTTCCTCCTGTTATTTTTGGTATTCCGTTCAGCCTTGCCGTTGATTTCTTGCGGCTGTTACTCTCTTTCAAGAATGAGAGTATACCATTATGAAGCAGCATATTCAACTTGAAAAAATGTGTGCTTGATATCCTTTGGAAATCCCGCTCGGTGAGTTCCCCCATCTTGGAACACTTCGGTAGCCTGAAGTAGTCAGGAATAAGCAGGCATGATTTGAAATGATAGTAGTACTTCTCGCTCTTATCTTCAGTACTGCTGCTGTTTTTCTTGTTGTTGCGGTCTTCTTCTTCATCTTCATCTTCATCTTCTACGATAGGAGATGTGTCAATCCCAGTATCCAAGAACACTGCCAGTTTCAAAAGACTGTTTTTGACAGATGATTCAGAATCATAGTTGATCAACAATGGTCTGATGTCGGCATCCCTTTCATTCTCAATCACTTTCATCTCGCTCTCGTTCGACACCGTCACAAAGACAATGTAACCTCGTTCGTTCAAATTGTGAATGAGTTTCTGGACGACAATGGAAGTTGGTGAGCCAACGATCAAGATCACTTCAAACCTTTGGCCGCTCAGTAAGAAGTTGGCCTTTCTTCTTGGTGGGAAGTTTGTCTCGTATGCTTTGACTCCGCATACGAGCATCAGGAAGGTCAAGAGATATTTCAACTTGTACCCATGGGTGGAGAGTACATCAGTGACGTATTTTGAAAGGGAGGAAGGAGGTGGTGGAGGAGGCGGTGGAGGTGCTGGTGTCACTGCTGTCTTGATACGATCGATGCCCCCCTTTACAAAATGGACAGGGGCGGTGAGTAAGAAGCTTGAGATGTCAAAGACTGTGTCAACGTAATCGGGCATGATGGATACCTTTTCAATCAAGGAATATGAATATGATGAAACCAATAAAGTAATGATTGAATCAATCTTTATCTATCTATCTCTTGTGTAGTTATACCAGGCGACGAATCGTATGTCTAGTATGTGATGGATGGATGGTATTACCTGTTTTTGCCTTTATCGCAAAGCAACTGAGTCTCAGATCGATGGGGAAGCTGAAAAATAAGGTTTGAGGACGGGGTTGGGAACTGACTGGCTGTCAATTATTCATTGTGTGTCATTAAAGCGACTATTTAATATTTTTCCAAAAGAACTTTTCAGTGTCGATCGACGTTACTTAATCTGCTCGTATATCTCGTATATCTCGTTTAACACAGGTGCGAGAGGGCCTGAGAGGAGGAAGGTTTGTATACCGTTTTTTACTATAAAGAGTCAACATATCGCCAACCAGTTCATTCACTCTTTGCGTTCTACCAAAACTACATCTTAATCCACTCGTTGCTAGCATCAACAGTCATTCACATAGCCCAACAAAGCAAAACAGAATGGTGTCGTTGTTCAAACTGTCATTACTGCCAGCCATATTTGGTGTCCTTCAATTTCTATTCTACACCTGGTTACCATCAAACTTCATCTTTGACAAGGATGTCCTAAAACAACTGTCGGTCGAAGCTATCAATAACCATCCAGATGGAAACACAACTGCCATATTGTACGACCTACAGGGTAAACTAACAGAAACATATGGTTCAAAATTGATTAACGACCTCAACTTTGACGACTGGATGTTCAACAATGCAGGTGGTGCAATGGGTCAAATGTTCATCTTACATGCCTCCATCTCGGAATATCTGATTTTCTTTGGTACTGCCGTTGGTACTGAAGGACACACCGGGATTCACTTTGCGGATGACTACTTCACCATTCTCGCCGGGGAACAAACCGCTGCTTTCCACCATCAACTTGAAAAAGAGGTGTATTTGCCTGGTGATCAGCACCATCTGCCAAAGGGCTCTTTTAAGCAGTATTCCATGCCTGCTGGTTCTTTTGCATTGGAGTTGGCACAAGGCTGGATTCCAGCCATGTTACCGTTTGGATTCTTGGATACCTTGGCTTCCACTTTGGACTTTGTCACTTTGGGTAGAACCGTTTACTTCACTGCCAAGGATATGGCAAAGAATCTGTTGAATGGTAAGTTCTAAGGGCAGAAAGGATAGAGTCTGATTGACTGTGCTTGACTTGACCTTTGTGCTAGGGTTTCGTTGTAATGCGTATGTATGCTAATACAAAATTCCGAAGATTTGATTTCTGCAAAGGTGGGCTGCATAGGTTCTGCAATTAGATGAGAGAGGAGAATCATCCTCTCCAAACCCGATATGCTTCGAACTTTATAGGGATAAATCTGTAGAAGCTAAAAGATCTAATAAATTTTGTAAATTGAGACAAGATTGATTAACGTTACTTTCAACTGCCTAGAAGTGAAGCATAGTATGATCGATGAAATTTTTTGAAAAGCAGCTTGGTGAAAAAGGGAAAAACATAACCGATTACATGCTACTGGACGGATCCAGAACAGTCGGCATCGAGTATAGTCTTTAAGATGCGGTGTCAGGATAGTAACTAAAATATAGAAATTCCTTCATTCTATCTTAATTGAGCGCATTTCAGTATCATTTGCCAATATGGGAAAGATTGCGGCTGGTATTGGCGAGGGCTGAACTGCTAGTGGTATGATTGCAAGACTGAATATTCAGATTTGGCAC
Source organism: Ogataea pignaliae (assembly GCA_030570775.1). Classification (NCBI taxonomy): domain Eukaryota; kingdom Fungi; phylum Ascomycota; class Pichiomycetes; order Pichiales; family Pichiaceae; genus Ogataea; species Ogataea pignaliae. The sequence continues at coordinate 7,269 of JAJLWO010000042.1, read as the reverse complement.
CTACTTCTTTGCACAGGTATCCACAATGAATGAATGAAGATTGAATCATTTAGTCATTGTGTCTATTTAACGTGGTTCATAAAAAAAAGCCGCAAAATCTTTCTCCCTCTTTGGTGTTTTCGGGCTGTGCAAAATTGAACAGATTAGACTCAAAATACCACATATAAAAATGGAGAAAAATTCTCTCCTTAGCTCAGATGGAAGAGCATGAGACTGTAACTGATAGATAGAAATCTCAGGGTCCCCGGTTCGATCCCGGGAGGGGAGACATTTAATTAGACCATTCCATTTAGAGTGGAATATTTTTTCACCTGCATAATAATCAACAATAACAACTCTAAGCGGCGTTTCTTTTTCTTCCAGAAGGTTTTTTTTTTGCCAATTATTTTTTCGATCTTGAGAGGAAAGAAGAACGGAAGAGCGAGCGCAATTCTGAGATTGATGTGTATAATACCGTTTCGGTTGACCAAGAATACCCTTCGATCTACCAATTGGTATACAAACTTTTTGAAACTTTTTCGTACTAAAAAATAAGTTTGTTTGATTTGAAAGGAAATTGCAAATTTCACTCGTTACTGTGCTCGAATAGTATCCAAGATGTCCATGTCTGATGACGAAATACCGTAAGTGAACATTACCATTTGGGCCAACCATGAACCACACTTGTCGATAATATCGAGCCCAGAATCTTTTCCCCCTACTACAAAAATAAGATTTTTGGTCAGATTGCAATTTTCAGTCTTTTTTGGGTTTTTTTTCCAAATCTTTGAAAAGAGGATTGTGTGAGTACTAACCAAGAATTTTCAACGCCATTCCGATTTAATCAGAACCCTATCAGCACACGCTTTAGCTGCCTTGATGGAATTCAAAGATGAAGAAGAATCAAGACAGAAGGCCTTTGAAGAGATGTATCAGGAAGCAGACGATGATTTTACGGAAAGAAAACAGGTGTCAATAGATGACTTTCAAGAAGACTGGCAACTTTCGCAGTTTTGGTATGACGAAAAGACAGCAACGATACTTGCCGATGAGCTTCTATACGGTGCTGATGAAGATACTGTTGTTTGTATTGTCTCTGCTCCCTCTGTATTTGCGCAGATCAGAAGTCGTGATCCAGCGTCATTACCAACTAAACAAATATATCTATTTGAGTTTGATAAGAGGTTTGAGCTGTTGGCCGGTAAGTCTCGATTTGGATTCTACGATTACAACGAACCATTGGAGATTCGTCAGGATTTGATTGGTAAATGTCATCGTTTGTTGATTGATCCTCCATTCTTGGAACCTGATTGTCAGACGAAGGTGTCTGTAACTGCCAAACTTCTACTCTCTTCTGATAAGGAGGAAAAGACCAAATTTGGCGTTCAAAAGTACAGATGGATCAGCTGTACGGGTGAGAGGATGAAGGACGTTGTGATGAATACTTATCCAGGTACAAAGATTACAACGTTCCATCCAGGTCATAAGAATGGTCTCAGCAATGAGTTCAAGTGCTATGCCAGTTTTGAATGTGACAATTGGAAGTTTGAATGAGCGAACAGTGTTTGTTCGATGTGGTGGTGGTGGTGATGATGATGATGATGATGCTGATGCTGATGCACCCATTAAATTTTATTGAAGCTTGACATCTGCGCTTGTGTGACTTGTCTTTTATATACGTACATTCATTCATTCTTATGTAATTGTAACCATTAGCTTGATAATAGATTGATTGATATTGGATCCTCAATTGGAAAAGCTCCCAAAACAGGGGTTAGGCATTGTAAATACATATGTGCAAGGGTGTGTGCTTGTATCCAGCATTATAAACCAAACCACATACGTCATCATGTTAAAGAGATGTGTATGAAAAAGGCACCGGCTGGCGGGCAGCGGCGTCCATTCAAATTTGCACATGCAAAAAGGAGAATGAAAAAGGTAGTGAGGGAGGCGCTGGCACTGGCGCACTGGCGCACTGGGCGCTGGTACTGGTGCTGGGTGCTAGCGGGTTTTGAATAGTATTTGAGAGAGGGCATGTGGTATGACACTTGGGGAGAGAGAGAGAGGGAGAGAACCAACCCCCCTTAAACCAAAGGGACAAGAGAACAAACTTTGAAAAGAAGGAAAAAGAGGCTGATTTGATACCGATTCTATTATATCTTCTTCTTTTTCATCATCATCATCATCATCATTATAATACAACCACGTCATAGCATATACGATACATACATAAAAGGCTCTGCCTTAGCCTTTGCAACAATACATCCCATTTTGCACGTATATAGCACCGATACAAGGCCACGATGCATTTGGTCCTTCTTCGACACGGATCAAGAGTCGACAAACCATCGGACGTTCCAACCACAAATGGTGGTGCAACAACTCCTGATCCAACAACAGATAATGACTCCTCCAAATGGTTAGCAACCTTCGATCCACCATTAGACATTGCCAAGGCCACTGCTGAGATGGATGTGGCCTTCAAGAAACTCTCCTCTCACATCAAATTCTCATCATCACAAGCAAAGACACCAAAGATAATCATACATTCGTCCCCTTACAACAGATGCATACAGACCAGTGAGTTATTACTCTCCCATATAGACCATACCCTCCAAAACCAAAAATACTTGGATTTCGATCAACTGCGAAAACTGATCAAACTACGAATAGATCAAGGCGCTTCCGAATGGTTAAACGAGAACTTCAATCTGAACTATCTACCTCCAAACGATGATGGGTATTCCATGATTAGCAACATCAACACATACATCAATCAACAGGTACATCATCCTCATCCTAATAATGGGCTGAACGAAAGAACAAGAGACTTGTTGAAGAATGTCAAAGATCAAACATGGATGTATAACAACCTCGGACATTGTGGTGAATATGGTGAATCACCGTCAGAATTCAAAAAAAGATGCTTCAACTATCTTACATCCCTCTTGCAATACTACAACTTGAAGCAAAAACTGGAGGATGATAAAGGTACGGTTGTCTTCATTGTGGCACACGGAGCTGTCATATCCGCACTTCTTCAAATCTTACTCAATAGGCCCATATTCAACGAGATACCCTTGTGTACTCCAATCTACCTCAGACAGGCAGAATCTAAGAGATCAGTCTTCAATTTCATGGATTATGATTTTAACTTGTCCAGGATGCTTTCGATATCTAACGACCAGGACTTATACAAACTGCTTAGGACTAAAATTGATGTCAGTTTGTTGGACTATGATAATCTATTCAAAGACTTTGAAACTGCAGGAGTGGCAACGGAAAATGGTATACAAAATCCAGCTCACAGCAAAGGATCGGGTAGACCTAGAAGAAACACCTACGATATTGCTCAACCGCCCCTTAACCCTGATTCAGAAGAGAAGAGTACCTTACGTCAGACAAGATCCTCCAAACAGTTACACCTAATGGACAAGGATACAAACAGAGAAAAAGTTATTGACATGAGCAAGTTGGAGAGTTACTTCAGCGGTTACTCTGACTCGGAGGATGAGGAATCTCCAAATGATTCAGAGACCAACAAACTTTTGGAAGATATCTTGGGGAAAGATCACCATAAACAAGGAGGCCCTTTAGTGATTCCATCACTCTCAGCGTTGAACAGTTACTCCAAGCTACAGGCCAAGTTTTCAACTGGTACATTCAATGATACTAAGAATTTTTTGAAGAGCTCATCTTCAGCCTTGAGTAAGATTCCGAGGGCTACAGGAAGACTAACCAAAAAAATCTTCCAAAACGAAAATTCAAAGAAAAAAATGGACTTGAATATATTTGATTCTATCAATGATAGTACAGACTCTGAATCAAGCGCTGATGGTTCGCCAGTACTATCATTCGCCAAACCTCAATTTTCTCTGTTTGGTGGTAGCGATACAGACTCCCATACGAGGGACAGCAATGACCTCAGACCACAAATGGACCACCGCATAGGTTCAGGCTCGTCCACCTCCACCTCAACGTCCACAAATGTGCCTCAAAATGGTGGTGGACTCTTTGAAGGCACATTTTCGAAATCTCCATTCCTTTCTGCTCCTCCCGCGTCAGAGGTAACAACGACGACAAAAAAATCAAATAAACCGTACCTCCACTCAAACTCCTCTTCATTTTTGAACTCGCTGGGTATCATGAGACCCAAATCAATTACTATAATATCAACAATGACAAATGCGGCGAAAAAGACTCGCATGCCCGGTTTTGAAAGTGCATACAGTGATGATGGAGAGGACGACGATAGAAGCTCCAGCACCATCCAACAACATCTGTCCATGAACCAAGGTATTACTAATAATAACAATGATCATAGTAATAATATTAATAGCATCAGCCTTGACGATCTGGCCTCGAGATCATCACAGTTTTGGAAATCAGAAAGCGCGAATGAGGGTGCCACTTTGGGTAGCAAGAGAAGAAAATCAGGTTATGCGGAGACCATTGTGGATTCCGAAGATCAGGCTTCGATAGTGAGCAACAGTACGAGTCTCCTGGAGAGATCCAAGGGTATATTGAGAAACATCTTGTACACCCAGAACAACAATAGCTCGTATGCGAGTGATGATGAGTCTCACTGGTTTGGCGGGAACTTTCAAAGACAGGCAGTTTGATTATGAATTCACAGTGCTTCCACTCACCCGATACCCGTCCGTTTTTCTTCTTGCAATCCATTCTAATTTTGACCTTTGCGCTTAATATTACGTATATTTTTCTTGCTTTTTTCTTCTGATCTTCCTACTAATGATACATAAAACTTAGAGCCGTTTTTATTTCCAATTTCTGCCTCTGCATCATATAATTAAAAATCAAAAGTCATCATTCAACCTATCGTAAATATTATACATCTGTTTCAAAACTGTTTCATAGCAAAGCTAAAGAGAAGATGCAGCCACAAAGACGTCAGTACACTCACCATCACTTTGAAAGGACTAAATACACATCTCATTGCACCGCTCTCACCGACAAACATATTCTCCACCTCAAGATCCCCATCAACACTAGTCTGATTCACTATATCGCCATGGTAAGAGTTCAAATTCCCATCCACGAGTTCCACTTTCAAACTACTGGTACCACCCAACTGATCAACAAAGCTCAAAAGCAACGACCTTGACTCATCATCAAAGTAATAATCGCCCGCTGAATCCCACCATACACCACCAGCAAGTCCTAGATCCATCACGTATTCAGCCTTGGCTCTAGCACTCTCCTCGTTGTCATAACTAAGCAGTGTATTTAACGATTCGGAATACGCGTACGAAGCACCCAACACATCGTCAAATTCCTCCTTGAATTGATCCATTGGTATCTCGTTGTACGAAACAATACACTCATTCTCTTCCTGTTTCACACCTGGAACGTCACCACAACCGTTAAATTGGGATCCCAACTTGTAATCGTTGAAAGTTCGAGCATAGGTTGGCATACCAAGGACAAGCTTAGAAGGTGGAAGTTTGACGTGTTGTAGTAGATACTGTATTGAGTTTGATATTGATAGAGGTGCTGTTTCGCTGAATATTTTCGAATCGTGTTCCTCTTGGGAGGAGAATAGGTTGGATTGCAAAGCTGTGACTTTTGACCAGGGGCCCGATATGTCGTATCCCATAACGTTGAAAAACTTGATTTTGTCCTGTAACTTTGCAAATTCGTAGTTTTGTAAAGTTGGGATGTCCAGTGGGATGGCCATTGTTATTTGAAAGGTGTTCTTTGGTAATCCTTCTTTTGTTTCTAGAATCTCCATGTTTTCCTTCATTGTGTTGACTAATGATGTTAACTTTGAAGAAGTATGAGAGGTTGGAAATTCCCAATCAATGTCAATCCCATCAAAACCATACTTGTACATCGTGTTAATTGCATCTCTGGAGAACTTGTTGATGGATTTTGGAGATCTCGTTAAGACGTTGAACATCTTAACTGTGTCTGCTCCACCGATAGACATGATTGTCTTCAGTCCAGGTTTCAGACTTTTCATTTGGGACAATTGACCAGCTAAACCTACAGAATAAACATTTTCAGACTCAATCATTTCCAACTCTTGAGCGTCATCATCTGACGATAGTTTGAAGCAGTTAGTAGAGTTGGAATGGTCAATGCAACTGTGATTGATCCTCAATGGTAGTCCCTGTTGGATTGCCACCTGCTGGTCCTTGAATCCAATTTTTTCTTTATCGGCAACAAGGAAGGCATAGTAGATGTGGGTTATATGGGAAAGAGGAATGTCAATTGGTAGTTTATCTTGATAGTAGGACCATTCTGAATAATACATCCCCGTAACGTACCTATCGTTGGAACTTGGAGAGGGAGCAGAAATTACTGCAATGATATGATATGACAAACTCAAAGCTCTGCAAATCGTTAATATAAGTTTAGACATGACTGGATCTTTCACAAAAATCAACGTTCTGCCTTTTAAACTTGAGGAAGCAACTCAAATGTGGCACAATTGTGAAAAACAACTGGTAAATTCAGGGGCATCAGTACCACTATATATACACAATTGCATTTCCAGAAAATCGGTTCTGATTGGAGAACAGAAAGAGAAATCCTTTTTTGAGGGTTCTGTTGGTGGGATGAGGAGGACCTTTTGCCCCTCTTTTTTTTTCATTTCGATACCTGTGCGGCCGAGGTGTGGAGCGCGAGCCTGGCAACACGCACCAGCAGGCGCCAAAAACATACTAAGCCAATAGGCATATACGATTTTTCAAATTAGCCCACTTCTATCAACGTTCTTGCCTCCAAACAACCTTCATCAGAAGAAGAGAGGTTGAGAGATCTCAACAACATCTCTTTTGTATGTTCCATACCTCTCAGACAAGTACAAAGTCGCTCTGAAAATTTCTGAAAATCTCAAGTTCCCTATTTAAAAATTGTCGATTTTGGACAAAAGAGGGATACCGTAAAAAAGTAGACTTTTTGCTGATCAAAACGGCGCGAAAATGAGTTTGGTTGGAATAAAACTGATTGCACTAGAGCAAGAAGTAGCTCAAAGCCAGTGAATTGACGTAGACCAAGCACTGAACCTACAACCTCCAAAAACCTGAGCGAGCGTCATGCAGATAACCACTGGACCAAATCTCCCTTTTTTTGTCGAGCATCGTTTTGAAAAGTGCCCCATCCTGGACACTTCCACACCCATCCAACACACCCAAAACACATGTCATAGGCGAGCCTACCGGGCCGTGAATTGGTAAAGGGTTGGTACTAGACGAGGCAGCTTTTTCCCCAAAGGGGTTTTTTCTAAGCTGGAGGGTTTAGAGTATGACGCTGAAATGCAGACGC